>BSBK01003721.1:830000-1305000 GCA_027943335.1 Chamaecyparis obtusa | reverse complement strand
AATCTTTATTATCAATGGGATAGAATATGATCTCTGATGCAAAGCATTATACATCAAATTCCATGTACCATTGAAGAAATTCATAGTGACCATGTAAAATACAAATATCTCATAGTATGTTTTTCAACACAAACATGATCACTACACTCTTCTAGAGTTTGACATAATTACAACATGCCAGAGGGGTCAACATATATGTGTAATGGAAATAACTAATTTCATTCAAGTTATAAAAAGAACTTGGTAGATAAGAGGATAAGTATGCTTTGATCAATTGTAGAGGTTTTATATCTTTAATGTCTTCCACATAAAGGGAGATTATCATCAAAGTCTTTAGCTCCTATCCATTTACCATTGGTATCCCACACAAATTTCATGTGGAAGTGGCTCAACCCTGCATAAGAGGTGCACAAATAGTAGTAGGACTAATTTCTATCCAAGTCTCTAGTTTATAAGCCACATCAATATTAGCAGTCACACCCTTTAGGATCCACCCTTTATAAGTGTGACCTTTCTAACCAAATGTGTACTCTTGGTTCATGTGACTAATAGTTGCATGCTATTTGTATTTCACCACCTTGGCCAGGTTTTATAAATATGCAAGCATTGTACTTCATGCTATCAAATTCACCACCCTTACTCATTTATTTTGAGTCTAGTTGGCTCTCTAGGTCTCTATGACTAATCTTAGACTAATTGTCTATTTACAAACATTAATGATTTAATGACCTTAAGGGATGATTTCCCTTACTTGCAACTACTAACATTTGTGATTCTTAACAACCAAGTGACCATTTAAGGGGAGTCCCTTCCCAATAGACCTTTTTTTATTAAAACTCATTTTTAAGTATCTCTATTTATAATTCATTCATTATAATTTCTTCCCTATGAATGTGAAAGGTTAAGCTGTCTTATTAGCATTATGATCTAGTTTCACTTCCTTGCTATCATTTTTTGATTTCATATTTTTGTAAACTTTTTTATCAAGGCTTGATCCAATGATTTAAGTAAGAAGAAGATAAAAAATTTCTAATGTTCTAATTAATAGGAAAATAGGATTTGAAAAGTCCTAAACCTTTTACAAAAAGAGCGAAGAGATATACATTAAGCACAAAAGACAGCAAGAAATTATCTAACCAGAAGGGAAAACCAAAAGATAGACAACCAGAGAACACCACAAAAGAAAAGCCCAACAAGGCTCAAAAAGGCCAGCAGCCAATAGGAGGGACCAGACAAAACCAACAGACCAAAAGAAATCACTGAATGCTATTAAGAAGATCTAAAGCTAAAAGCTCCATGTTCTGAGTAGTATCCTTGAGGGTATCAGCATCCTGATTAGCACGATTCCCATCAACACAAGACTCCATATCCTTATCTTTTTCCACAATCCCTTCCTACATGTTAATGAGGGCATTGATCTAACCCACCACCTTCTGAAGAATATTGCAGCTCTAGTCCCCAAACTTTACGATCATAGTTTCAAAATGAGAGATTTTTTCCTCAAAATCAAGGACCTTCATTTGCATGGCTGCCAGACCCTCATCACAATTAGAGATTTGAGCATTCATAGCATCCAGATTGGAATCATAAGAATTCACAATTCCATCTATTTTGTTGATGGCTTCCATTAGTTCACTCAAGAAAATAGGAAAGGGTTTGTCACCAAGACCCATAGTCTCAAGAATGTCAATTCTAGCTTTGACTCTATCATTTCTCTTCATCAAATGACACAACTCTATGAAAACCCAATCAAGGGCCACCTTAACATTCTCAACCTCGATCGAAAGAGAAGCCAGAGGAGGGATTGGCTTGTCCTTCATAGCAGGGGTATCCTTATCAGGGGAAATCTGAGGAGCATCCTTTTGGAACTTAGAGAGGGCCACAGGGGAGGAATCCTTAGGGATAGAAAGAATACCCTAGATTTTCTTTCTTTTCTTACCCTTACCTTGGGATCTCTCCACAATGCAATCCTTTTCATCCATTGTATCCTCATCACTGCCCGATGCAGAGTCCTTCAGAAAGGACTTTCTTTTCTGACTCATAGGGTTCTTAGAAGAGGAAGCATTGCCCTTCACCACACCTTTCCATTTTTTGCTAATGTTCAAGGTAGTGTCCTGAGAGGACTCAAAATCAAAATTCAGCTCTGTATTTGAATCCTCCCCATCATCTTCATTATCTTTTAAATCATCCCCACTAGAATCTGAGGGGTTAGCTTAAGGGGCTCTAGTGAATTAGGAATGAAATGATCATAAATAAAAAGCATGAGACCCTCACGCATGGCCGGGTTACCAAGAGGATTATCCTGAGCATCCTTAATGCTTGAATTAAGGGAATTTAATAGATAATAAGGAAAGGATATCTTGTCCCCATAGAGGAAGTGATTAAGGATAACAAAATGATACCCATAAACCCTAGAGAATCTGCCATCAAGAGTAACATATTGCATGATAGCAAAAAGGACTCTATGCCATACCTTCTTAATGATATTAGGAGAATAGTAGGTATTTTTCTTACTCTTAACCAGACGAGATTTTTCTTCATCCTCTTTTGGGAATTTTTTTATAGCCATGTCATTAAGATGCCTATCTCTCTAAAATTTTATTCCATCTTTGGACAGACTAGTAACATCCACTATGACATCCTCAATGATTTTGATAGTCGAGCCCCCAAGCACAATCTTTCTATTTCTCCAGTTCTTGATAAAGTAGCTAGTAACCACAAAATCTTCCCCCTTGAGCTTCTCCAGGTACTTGTCAAGGCCACCTTTCTTAAGTAGACACCATGCTTTTTCCTTGTTTTTCCAATTATCACAAGACGTAGGTTCCATTCTCTTCCTATTGCCACCCATTTTAGAGCATAAACACTCATTCTCATAAAAAAACCTTGAAACTGGAAACAAGCGGATAACAATATCCCTTAATCCAATATAAAGCCCATAAAATGGCTAAAAAGACCCAAAAAGCATGTCGAAAAGAATGCCAATAAATGCCCAAATGGTAATTAACGTCATTATGGAAGTGCAAAAATAAATTCCTCGTGCTAGATGTCTTCATTAAAATTAGTAGTTTGAGCACCATGAGTATGATCATAGATTAACAACAACTTGATGTTGTACACAATAGCCAACTCACTCCTCCATTCCACAATTTCTCGTGTTAACTACTTCATTGTCTAATCTGTCAACCACTACATTGATTTCACAATACCCATGGGATTTATAACATGCTTCAAAATTATTGATAATCTCCTTAGCCATGAGAATGGCATTATTAATAGACTGAGAAGGAGTGTTGACACCTTTAAGGTAGTTAATGATATTACTTGAATCACCTTCGATCCACACCTTTGAATAATTACAATCTTTAGCAAGTTTCATCGCATAGTACGTCGCCATCACTTCAACCATGTGATTGGATTGGACACCAATGGGAGAAACACTAGCAGCTTTTAGAATCCCTTTATCATCACGGATAACACCACCACCACCACCCGCCTTGCCTGGATTACCTTTCGAAGCACTATCAAAATTTATCTTCACCCAATCCCTAGGTGGGAAACCCCAAGCAGCTTCCTCCCTAGGATTACTAGCCTTCACCCTAGTATCTTTCAAGTTCAACCTCCACTAGTAGCATATCTCTTTCTCAATAAGAGATAAAGGTAGGGTGAGATCCATTTAAATATTGATATTTTCAAAGACATCCCTTCTGATTTTGAAATCAACCACATCTGAGTGAAGTTCCAAATCACAAAAGATCTTATTGTTCCTCTCTTTCCAGATGTCCCAGAGAGTGTAAGGAAGTATGAAAGACCAAAGGATCTTTAAGGACTTCCCATTGAAAGGACAACACCAGCCCAAAAATAGTTCTTGAATGCTACGAGGAAAAGTCCAACATAAAGAAAAGGAGGAGAGAATCTTCAACCAAACAGAGACAACAAAGGGATAGTGAATAAAGAGGTGATCCACTGTTTCACGAGCATTCTTACAGAGAGAGCATATGTTGATAAGATAGAGACCCCTACGGAAAATATTGTTAGTAGTCAAAATTCTATTATGAAGAGAACACTAGAAGAATAAGTTCACCTTAGGGGTAAGATTCTTGATCTAGGAACAGGCCCAACAAGGGGTCAAATCCATCTTAGGGGACAACATAGAGCAGCCAAAGAGACAAAGAAAGAACCAGAAGGGTTGTCTTTCCGAATAAGAAGATCGGGTCTCTCATCAAAGAGGATCACAACTCTCAAAGCATCTTGAGTAGGGGCAAAAGCATTATTGATAGCTTTAAGGTTCACCCACTTACCATTACGCCAATAGTCAACAACCAGATAACCATAAGAATCCTTATAAAGTTTCACAAAAGGAGAAAGAGAGGGGATAAGATTCAAAGGACAGTTGAACAACTAGGAATCTTCCCAGAAATCAATACTTAGCCCATTTCCAACTCTCCAGGCAAGACCCTATATAAAATAATGACTAGTTTGGATCATATTGTAATACCCCAAAAATGGGTTATAGGTTAATTAACCTCTTACATCAATAATTCGATCAAAATTGACATCAAAGTCCTAACCTAAGACACATCTGCACATCAATTTATCAAAAACCTAATTGATTATCTTAATTTTGCATCGGGTAATATTCCTTGAATATTCCTAATTTATCATAATTATCTTTAATTGAATATTATTTGGCGATAAATATCATTATTTATCCTAAAGTTGATTAATTGAATATGATGAATATTTAATTAATTAATTTAATTCTACCACTTAATTATTTAATTAGATTTAATTGCATTTATTCCTAATTTATATTGTTTTTATTTTGATAATAAATCAAAATTCCTACAAACAATCAATTGAATATTTATTTAATTGATTTAAAATCAAAGTTGTCAAATTTAATGATTTAATTGGAATAAAGTTTGATTAAATAATTGATTAACTCATAAATCAATTGTATTAATTCAAAATCAATTAAGTGGAAAATAAATCACTTTATTTATTAAATTAATTCATATTAAATCATGCATAATTAGAAAAGCAGTTAACTTTAAATCAATTTTCAATTTCAATTTGTTAACTTTCTAAACTCAACATCTGATGATGAGTTGAAAAAAAGAACTAAATTCTATTTTGATATTAAAATTGCTTTTGCATGATTTTATGAGTTATTTATTCTTAATTTCTTGTTAACTCAAAAATCAACCTGATTTTATCAAGAGTGATTTATGGTTTTTCTCTATGCATCCTCAAGCCTTGGATTTTTATAAAAACAAGGCTCAACTCTTCACAAAGATAATCTCTCAAATTTGCACAATTACTCTGGCAAAATTACATACGAAGAATCAAGCTTTTGCGACAGGCGACTTTGTGAGATCAATTTATAATTTTTCATATTTTTGCATAGTTTTTCATATCAATCCATATCATTGTTAGATTAAATCTGCATATCATTTCATTCAATTCTAGCTTACATTCATATCCAGTTTTTCATCCTAATTGCACAAAAAATACAAAAATATAGATTAATCTGTATTCATTCTACATTAATCTTTTAGCATTAAATCCTTCATTTATGTGTTGCATTGTCACTGATCTCGGTCTAATATGAAAATACCATACTCGCACATACTAGAAGGCAGTAAATCGCCTGGTTAGCTTAGTTTCATTTATTTGCAGATTTCTTGATTTGCTAACCTCTAATATTTTATTGAAGTGTTGTGTCCACAGCTAGGTACAATTTTCACACACACATTTTTGGTGCCCACCGTGGGGCCCTTAAATGGGTTTCCATTCTATTCTATCAAATTTCTATCATTTTCTTGAACCCATGACCACAAGGTTAATTTTTATGAGTTTTGTGATAAATTTCTAGGTTGTTTTTCCAGAAATCCGACTGGTGTTTTTATTGGTACATGCACGTATGACGTGATACAGATCCAAAATTTATATTTCTAGAAAGGTATTTGAGTTAGCTTTCATTTTCTATTGGTTTGAATTAATACATCTTGATTTACAAAAGTTATGATCATTTTAGTATAGACTAGTCAGAACCTGATTTTATGAAATCCGATTGATGTTTTTATTGGTACATGCACATATGACATGATATAGATCCAAAATTTATATTTTTGAAAAGGTATTGAGTTATCTTTCATTTTTCATTTGTTTGGATTAATTTTGTCTTCATTTGCAAAATTTATGATCATTTTAGTATAGATTGGTCAGACTGATGTTTTTATTGGTACATGCACATATGACATGATACAGATCCAAAAATTATATTTCTAGAAAGGTATTTGAGTTATCTTTCATTTTCCATTAGTTTGAATTAATTTCATCTTGATTTAAAAAATTTATGATCATTTTATTGAAGACTGGTCAGAACCTGATTTTATGAAATTTGACTTATGTTTTTATTGGTACATGCACATATGACATGATACAGATTTGAAATTTATATTTTTAGAAAGGTATTTGAGTTAGCTTTCATTTTCCATCTGTTTGAATTAATTTAATCTTGATTTTCAAAAGTTATGATCGATTTAGTGCAGACTGGTTAGAATCTAATTTTTATGACAGGAGGTTTTTCGATTATCAAATGACATATTATCTTTGACTAACTTGATTTTCTACCATGTGGGGTTGACAAGTTGTGTTTTTTTTTTCTGTTTGGTTTTTTATAATAGTGGGTTGCATGTACAAGAATGGATAAGTTTTTCATAATAGTGGTTTGCAGGTGCAGGTGCAGGTACATCCTGTGGGTACAAAACATAGAAGACAAATGCTCAAAAATTGCTAAAATAGGTAAAATCTACTAAGCGCATTGTGAAGAACTTAGGTATTCTATTCAATCTAATAACACTTCAATTTTGGATATAAAATGAACTCTCGTGTTTCAACATTGTGTGCCTTTCCAGCTTTCATCATTCACACTTCAATTTTGGGCTATAAAACAAAAACATAGATTTGCTTTTTGCATATCTATTACACATAGTAAATAGGCCCTATGTGTGTGCTATAATTGTGTCACACTTCTATGAATCATTACATTCAAGAACACTCAAGAATGAGGTCTCAAAAATTGATCCATAGCTCCCTAAACATGGAGTGCAAGGGTTTTTAAGAATGCTCTCAACTAGAGCTATTTAGCCAATGACCTTACTAGTAAACCATGCAATGGGAGATTCAATGAAGACAAGGGCAAGAATACCAATATCCTCAAGAATCAAATGAAATACAATGCAATTCTATGCTATAAATGGAAATACAAGCTAAGCTATGAAAATGAAAGATGCAAGTATTACAAAGCCTCCTAGTTAAGCTAGATGGATTAATCTAAAGCATAAAGGAAATCTAAGCTAAGAATGCCATGATAATGCAAGAAATGAAACTATGATAACATGTAGATGCAAAAGCCAAGAATGCTCCAAATCTTCAAAATCTCCAAGATGACCTAGAAAACCTGCAGCATAACATTAGCATAAAAAGTTGAGGATCTAGAATGAAGAAGAGAGCTCTCATTTTAAAGGAAATGAGAAAGAATGGATCATGGAGATTAAGAGGCAAAAGATTTAATCAACGGTGGAGCTTAAAAGAGGAGCAATCCATGTGCACAAGTATCCTCCAATGGGAAAATAAGAGTTGACTTTTGTGTCCATATGAGACAAAAAGTGTTTTTTCCCTTTTTTATAAAATAAGAATAATGCTTTATTTGTGCAACTTAGGATAAGAGGAAAAGTGGGGGCTTTTATTTATTTAAAAGGGGAGGAAATATTCCTTTTAAACCAAAATGGTGGAGAGAGATGATTTATGTGACTTCCATCACAATAAGGGTCACAAAACCAATAAATTCATACACTTGAAACACATCATACAAGACAAAATTGATAATGGAGAAATCATAATTGACAATCATAAAAGTAATAATGATCATACAGCATTCACGGAACCATTTCTAAAACACAATCAAGGAGACTCGCCTTCTCAACCTAATATGGGTGCTAAGGTTAATTACGCCTACTCTGGTAACAATACTGGCATAAACATGGATGAGCATTGCTTATCTGAACATTATAATGTCATCACCATTGTGCTAAAAGATAGAGATAATCAATCGGCAAACACAATTACTTGATCACAAGCTCAGGCGCATCTACAAGGGCAAAACTCTGATTCATCAAATGTCCCTAAGATGCCTTTTAATCTTTCATCTACTTCTAAATAGAGGGCTGCCTCAAAATCATCAAATCCTAAAGACACGAGACCCACATCTTACAACATTGTCCAACAACTCCAACATACAAATGCAAAAATCTCCATGTTTGAGTTGCTTCGGATATCTCCAGCTCATAGAGCCATTCTAGACAAAGCTCTGCTTGGATCCAATATTCCTGACAACCTTGATTTAGATAGATTCTAGACTATGGTTGGTCATTTGAAATCTCCATAATATATCTCCTTTTCAGAGGAAGATGATAACTCCTTGAGTCATTCGCATAACCAGCCCTTGCACATTGAAGTCTTGATCCAAAACTATCATGTCAAACACGTATTGATAGATGGAGGCGCTGGTCTCAATATTTGTTCTTACAGCTTGATCACATAGTTAGGATTATCTGAAGTTGTCATTGATCCTAAGAAGAAGATAACTATCAAGGCATATGATGAACAAGAAAGATCTTCCAAAGGAACAATTGTCTTACCTATCAGAATAGGTCTAGTTATCAGAGACATCACATGTCAAGTTCTTGATTTACCTTTGGCTTACAACATCCTTCAAGGAAGACCCTGGATACATGAAATGAGAGCTATTCCTTCCACATACTGTGAATGTGTGAAAGTTCCTTATGAAGGAGTAGAGGTGATGATTTTGGCTGATCTATCAATCACTTGCAATGCATTGAAAGAAAGTGTTGATAAACTTGTTCCTAATAACATAGAATCTTCCACTAAGCAACTAGATATTGCTTCAACATCCAAGATAGAAGAACTTGCTAAAGAAGTCAAAATTAAAGACAATGGTATGGGAGAATACACAATGGAACCTGTTTTATCTCTCACATCTCTCCTGTTGTCCCCAAAATCTTATGGACAACCTTCTGAAAAAATGAAACTCACAACTAAAGAATCTCAGGTCATATTTAATGGAAGCTTTGTCACACAACAAGTATCTAAACAAGAGTTTGAAGAAGAAGAAGTTGTGCTTGCATGGTTATACAAGGATGAGTCTCAATCCCAATCAGTCCAGAAATGTGACTCCACTTCAAGAAAAATTCCTCAGAAGTCATATGGACCAAGGGATAAATTGATCACAAAAATGGGATACACTGGAAAAGGACCTCTAGGAATACAAGGTAAAGGTCTTCTATCACCTCTTGACCATCATGGCCAAACAAACAAGAATACAACAGGTTTAGGATATCAAAAGAATCCTTTCTATCTTAGCAAAAACTCTCCACATGTCTTAGAACAGATTGAACCGTCAGTAGCAATTCAACCAAAGGAAGAAACACCACAATCTGATAGTGATGATTCAGACACTACTAATGAGCTCATTCCTTATGAGCGTTTACCCAAAGAAATAATAGACCTCTTCAAAGATGAAGAGAAAACTAAGGAGAACATCAATGTAGTAGATACACAAGAACCTACTATGGAACAAAAGACATTTGCACCACAAGAACCAACTGATCTTAAGGAAAACCAAACAAACAAGGAGGAAGGTGGTAGCTATTCTAAGACATATTCTCATGAGTATGAATTCAAATCAGAATCTAAGGGTAACCCTTCTTGGGGTATCCATCCTAACTTTAAACACGTTCTCAGATTTCCTAGAGGCATAGACGAGGAATCAAATGACTATGAATGGGGAGTCATTCCAGAGGAAGATGAGCTTATCACATAAAAACATATTAATGGTGTTCACCAATATGCACCTAAACCCAACGTAAGTCTAGAGAAAAATAATAAACTTAACGAGTATGATCCACTAATGGTTGAAGTGGACTCCCACAATGACATTGAGCCTATTCACGAATTGAACATTTTGAGTTGTATTATCACCTTCAAACTTGAGAGTCGGGTTAGGACCAATGATGACAGATCCATATCCATAAACACTATTTCCCAATCTTTCACCACTGTGACTATCCAACATCCCTAACTTCTTGACCAAACCTCTACGAATCTGAGCCAAGGTATCTATACCTTTCCAAATGACTATGCCCTTGCTTGCTACCTTAATGCAGTTGAGCCTATGATGACTTCCATCAGTGAACTGAGCATTAGCATGACGAAGTCAGACATCAAGTATCTTAGTCAAAAGAATAGAAATAAAAATAAAAAGAAAAGGAGTTCTAAGGGTGAAAACCACTTTGTGGCAGTCTTAGAACCTACAAAAGTAAAAATAAACAACGTATCCGAAGGTGAAAACCTCTCTGAGGCACCTAAGGATGAGATATTTGATGTCCTTTCGAGCCATTTATAGGACAAATCTCTAGTACTGATTGAGCCCACTCAATCCATCAACTTGGGAACAATAGAAGAACCACAGTTGATCCATGTAGCACAATCCTTATCAGAAGAAGAAAAACAAAAATTTACCACATTCCTAACATAAAAGAAGATCAACTTTGCATGGAAATATTTAGATATGCCAGGGTTGGATCCTGATCTTATAATGCACCATTTATCTATGGTTCCAGGGGTCAAACCTGTTAAGAAAAAATTGAGAAAGATGCATCCACATGTTGCACTCTTGGTCAAAGTTGAATTAGAGAAAATACTAAAAGCCGGATTCATTTGTGTTATTGATTATGCTGAATGGATCTCAAATATTGTACCTGTATCAAAACCAGACAAGTCTATAAGAGTATGCATAGATTTTAGAGATGTAAACAAAGCATGCCCTAAGGATGATTTTCCACTACCTAACATTGATATGATAGTGGACATAATTATGGGCTTCAAGATGTATTCTTTAATGGATGGTTTTTTTGGATATAATCAAATCAAAATTGCTCGAGAGGATCAAGATAAAACTACTTTCACATGTGCATGGGGTACCTTCTGTTGGAATGTCATGCCATTTGGTTTGAAGAATGCTGGTACTACATATCAAAGAGCTATGACATCTATCTTTCATGACATGATGCATCGAACTATGGAGGATTATGTTGATGATACTTTGGCAAAATCTATGATAAGATCTGAACATCTGAATGATTTGAGCAAAATACTACATCGAATGGAGAAGTTTAGTCTCAGACTGAACCCTAAGAAGTGTGCTTTTGGTGTCACTTTTGGAAATCTCTTAGGTTACATTGTTTCAAAGAAAGGAATTGAAGTAGATCCGGCAAAGGTTAAGGCTATCATGGAGATGCAACCTCCAAATAATATTAGTCAAATGAGAACATTACAAGGGAGAGTACAATCTATCAGATGCTTCATATCTCAACTAGCTGACATCTCACAACCTTTCACAAAGATGTTACATAAAGGTGTGAATTTTGCATGGAACGAGGAATGTGAAAACAATCTTAATCATATCAAGAAATATCTATCAAATCCTCCTATTTTGATGTCTCCTATTCAAGGGAAACCATTGATTCTTTATGTCTCCACTATAGATACATCACTGGGGGCATTACTAGCACAGCATGATGAGAACAAGAAGGAAAGAACTATATACTATATTAGTAGAAAATTGGTAGCATACGAGAAGAACTATTCCATGATTGAGAAAGCTTGTCTAGCTGTGATCTTTGCATCACAAAAACTAAGACATTACATGTTAGCTCATACCACACATTCGGTAGCTAAGATTGATCCACTAAAGTACCTACTAAGAAAAGCTTCCCTCACAGGTAGACTAGCTAAATGGGTGATGCTATTGAGCAAATTTGGCATAGAATATTTTGAAAGGAAAGCTATTAAAGGCCAAGTCATTACAGATCAATTGGTTGAAGCACCAATGTTTGATGATACACCATTACAGATGGAATTTCCTAATTCATCCATCATGCACATATCTTCTAGGATTTGGTGTCTTTTCTTTGATGGATCTTACACATATAATGGATCTGGAGTAGGCATATTGTTCATAACACCTCAAGGTTACACAATACCTAAAGCATTCATAATCAAATTTCCTTACACAAACAACATTGCTGAATATGAAGCTCTACTTAATGGCATGAAGATAGCAATTGAGTGGCAAGTAATAGAGTTGCACATTCATGGAGACTCACAGCTTGTAATACACGAAGTCAATGATGTGTACCAAATCAAAGATGAAAAACTAGTTCCATACAAGCGCATGGACAATGACCTTAAGAAATATTTTATCTTAGTCACTTCTGAACAAATTCCTAGAATGGAGAGCAAGGTTGTTGATGCTATGGCAATGCTATCATCTTTACTACAATAACCCAAATATGAGCTATGCTATGAGTTCCTGGTGGTAGCACTATCTTATTCTGCGTATGATTCCCCTGAAACTCGCATGATCTGCACTATTGTTAGCCATGATTCATCCAGATACAAAAACCTTTTCTCCTATCTCCAAGACCAAATCATTCCCAATACTTTCAACCACCATGAGAAACGATACCTTATCTGAAATGCATCCTGGTATGTCATCATTGGTAACGATCTGTACAAGCGAGCTCTAGATGGTACACTCCTTAGATGTTTAGAATGGGAAGAGTTTCAATGTGCATTAGAGGAAGTCCACGATGGTATATGTAGATCACATTCCAATGGTTTAACACTAGCTTGAAAACTTAATAGGGCTGGGTATTATTGGCCTGACATGGAGAAAGAGGCTATCAAATATGCAAAGAATTGTCAAAAGTGTTAAGTACATGGTAACTTAATTCATGCACCAGGGAGAGATCTAATTCACTTTAATACACAATGGCCTTTTCACCAATGGGCATTTGATCTTATAGGAGCCATACATCCTCATTCTTCTAATGGACATACCCATATCATTATAGCTACAGACTATTTCACAAAATGGGTAGAAGCGGTCCCTTTGACTCAAGCAACTGGCAAACAAATATCAATGTTCATCTTGAACTACATCATATGTCGGTATGGTATTCCACACTCTATAGTCATAGATAATGGTGGTCAATTCAAGAATAGAGACTTAGATGATCTATGTGCCAAATTCATCAATCTACTATCCTCAAGGGAATGGACAAGCAGAGGCTTCAAACAAGAATCTATTGAAAATCTTGCACCGTACAGTTAATAAAATAGGAAGAGATTGACATCTCATGATCAATCTAGCTCTTTGGGCCTACAGAAAAAGTATCAGAATGCCCACTGGAGCTACTCCATTCACTTTAGTTTATGGGTTTGAAGTGGTACTACCTATTGAGGTCGAAATCCCATCACTAAGAATCAGAATGCATGGTCTAGTAACTGATGATGACTATAGAGTGTCTAGGTTGCAAGAACTTGAACTACTAATTGAGCGCAGACAAGCAACATATGATCATCTCAAAGTATATTAGAAAACAATGTCTAGAGGCTACAACAAGAAAGTTAGACATAGAGAATTTCAGGTTGGCGATCTAGTCTTGAGAGAGAATCCTAAAAATCAATCACATAGAGAACGCAAGGGGAAGTTTGAACCCAACCAGCTGGGTCCCTTTGTTATCATTGCTACTTTTGGCTTTGAAGCTTATCAACTCTCAACAATTGAAGGAGAACAGCTCCGAGAAGCAATCAACGTTCTCCATTTGAAGAAATTTTACGACTAAGGCATTCAATCTATGGTAAAATGTCCTAAAAAAATTATAAAAATTTGAAAAAGTCCTGAAAAAATGAACATCTTGGTGAAAACCTAGCAATAGGCACCTTGATGATTCACCAAAAAAATTAAAAAATTTGAAAAATATCAAAAATATCAAAAAATGAAAAATATAAAAAAAATGAAAAAATGAAAAATACAAAAAAAATGAGAAAAAGAAAAAGTGCCTTGGTGAAAACCTGGAAACAGGCGCCTTGGTAGCAAAAATAGAATCTATGCCAAGATGGTGAAAACCTGGCAAACGGGTGCCACTTGTTTAAAAATGCTCCATCTATCAGCGCAATCTTGGTCTTTCCCAACTTTCAGTCTACTTTAGTCTATATATATCCTTGTGTCAATAAAGTCGGTTTGTACACCAATTGGAAAAAGTGTCTGTCTCCTATCAATGTTCAAACTTGGGGGCAATCAAATTCATATCCTATAGTCCTCAGTATCTCAGACGTGTCATATCCAGTCAAGGTCCTTTGAAGCTATATCCAAGTCAGTCAGTCAGTCTCCTCTCCAGAAAGGATTTTGCATCTACAACAACACAAACAAACATCAACATGAACGAAAACAATCTTTGTTGCGTGCTTTAATCCTCTTTGTATGCTTACTGATTCACATTGAGATTTTTGCATATTATGTCCTTGCGAGCTCTTCAATGATGTCCTTTACAGGATTTAGAGACTGATGACTAGGGGCATAATCTTTTCTTTGTTTTCTACTTTGAGCAAAAATCTAATAACTTTGGAAATTCTAGATTGAAATGGTGTCCGTCAGTAAGAGCCTCCATCACGTGTTGGATGGCCATGAGTACCTCGACCATTGATACCCAGAAAATTCAAGGAAGTTTGATCTAGCTTACATCTTTTTGAATGATTTCTCAATCCTACTATGAATGGCTATTATCCAAGGATGTGAACGATAAAGGGTCACTACAGGTAATTCACATTGGAGACAAGAATGAATTCTGCAAACTGTTTGGCATGTTTGTTTTGCAAGGCGTATTCAGGTCATCATGACATTTATGTTTTGATGCTTATACCAATTGATATATCAAAATGGACATGATATTCAAGTCATCCTGGCATTTATGCCTTGGTGCTTATATCTAATTCGACATTCCAAAAAAAAATCAATATTCATATGTCCATGGTTATCTAGCCAGTGGGCGTTGTATTGACTTTGGTGCAAAAATCAATATTCATATATTCATAGTTTTCTAACTAGTGGATGTTGTATTGATTTATCTGGTTACCTAATAAATATTCAATGATAAAAAAGATCGACACATGATCAGTGACTAGGTCCTAGGTCTTAGGTTTGCATCTCATTTTGCACTTTGCATGATTGCATTTATCTCATGATTGCCTAAATCAGCTTGACACTTAAACGATTCTTCAAAACTATGCTAAACACATCATAAGGACTGAGTATCGCACAAACGTATTTTTAATAGATCACCAAGTAGGCACCCCTGGCTAATTTTTCAATGTTTAGAACCCATTTTCGAGATCAAAATCGAAATCTAAGATCATTCATATTGTCAAAATAGCTATTTAAAATTTTCAGACCCAAGATGGCCGACTGCTTGCATAATCGACCTTCAATCATCACAGAAATCTAGAATTCAACTTAACTGATTATCTTAGATCAAGCTATCAAAATTTCAACTTGGTCAACCATGGTCAACTCATGGTCAAACCTAGTCAAACTTGATCTCCCGGACCTCTAAACGATGCAGAATGCATTCTCGAACATGTATAACCACTTCTCAAATCAATTAACATGCTTCTAAACCATTTAATGCTGACTTTTCTTGTCAGATTTTGATTTTCATCCCGAAGGGGCATAGTATTGCACATCAATCAAGTCTATAAATCAAATCTTTTCCTCAGTAATCAAGACAACAACCACGTCTAGTTGTTGATTCATCAAAAGTCCTTGTTGCTTGGGGCATATTAGATTCATCGAGATCCATATCAATCCGGTATCCTAATCAATCTTGTAAACTGTATTAGCTTTTCGTAACCATCGGTTCATTAGTGTTATTTCTTTGGTTCTTTGTAACTGAAGGATTCAGATGTGATACCATTTCGATTCCTTTGGACAATCAGGTTTGGAATCAGGTCACTCACTTCTTCGTAATCATAAAGTTCAGAATTAGGGGTTTTGATACTTTTTCGTAATCACTGGTTCATTGTTGCTATAGTTGACATCATCATGATTCTTGGTCAACTAGGACCTGAATCAGCTTTTCCAATCTTTCAATCAGTTTCTGTCTCGGAATCGGTTTATCTCTCAAATAAGTTTCAACATCAAAAAAAGATTAATCTTTGAACCACTACGCTTCGCACAGAGGGGCAAAATGTAATACCCCAAAAATGGGCTATAGGTTCATTAACCTCTTACATCAATAATTCGATCGAAATCGACATCAAAGTCCTAACCTAAGACACATCTGCACATCAGTTTATCAAAAACCTAATTGATTATCTTAATTCTACATTGGGGAATATTCCTTGAATATTCCCAATTTATCATAATTATCTTTAATTGAATATTATTTGGTGATAAATGTCATTATTTATCCTAAAGTTGATTAATTGAATATGATGAATATTTAATTAATTAATTTAATTCTGCCACTTGATTATTTAATTAGATTTATTTGCATTTATTCCTAATTAATATTGTTATTATTTTGACAATAAATCAAAATTCCTACAAACAATCAATTGAATATTTATTTAATTGATTTAAAATCAAAGTTGTCAAATTTAATGATTTAATTGGAATAAAGTTTGATTAAATAATTGATTAACCCTTAAATCAATTGTTTTAATTCAAAATCAGTTAAGTGGAAAATAAATCACTTTATTTATTAAATTAATTCATATTAAATCATGCACAATCAAAAAAGCAGTTAACTTTAAATCAATTTTCAATTTCAATTTGTTAACTTTCTAAACTCAACATCTAATGATGAGTTGAAAAAGAGAACTAAACTCTATTTTGAGATAAAAACTGCTTTTACATGATTTTACGAGTTATTTATTCTTAATTTCTTGTTAACTCAAAAATCAACCTGAGTTTATCAAGAGTGATTTATGGTTTTTCTCAATGCATCCTCAAGCCCTAGATTTCTATAAAAAGAAGGCTCAGCTCTTCACAAAGACAATCTCTCAAATTTGCACAATTACTCTAGCGAAATTACATACGAAGAATCAAGCTTTTGCGACAGGCGACTTTGTGAGATCAATTCATAATTTTTCATATTTTTGCATAGTTTTTCATATCAATCCATATCATTGTTAGATTAAATCTGCATATCATTTCATTCAATTCTAGCTTACATTCATATCTAGTTTTTCATCCTAATTGCATAGAAAATACAAAAATATAGATTAATCTGTATTCATTGTACATTCATCTTTTAGCATTAAATCCTTCATTTAGGTGTTACATTGTCACTGATCTCGATCTAATCTCATAATACCATACTTGCACCTACTAGAAGGCAGTAAATCATCTGGTTAGCTTAGTTTCATTTATTTGCAGATTTTTTGATTTGCTAACCTCTAATGTTTTACTGAAGTGTTGTGTCCACAGCTAGGTACAATTTTCACACACACACACACACACACATTATTCCAAATATTCAATCCTAGAGGAGGATCATGATTCTCCTTAAAGGATATGAGAGAAGGATAATTAGTTAAATATTTCAGGTGCCAAATAGAACCCCATTCCCCCTTATCATGAAAGACTCTCCAAAGCTATTTAGAAAGAAGGGAATTGTTCATCATTATTATCTTTTTAAGACCCAGACCACCCCAAGAGTAGGGACTGCAGACTTTATCCCAAACAATTAAGGAAAATATTTGTTTATTCTCGACACCAGACCAAAGGAATTTTCTTTGAATCCTCTCAATAGCCTCAGCATACTTAGTAGGAATTTTAAAAAGGCTCAAGGCATAAATAGGGATGATCTAAAGAGAGGATTTTAACAACTGAAGCTTGCTAGCCAAACTTAAAAGAGATCCTTTCCACCCTGCCAATTTCTTATTAAATTTGTCCACCAGAGAATTCCAAAAGTTCTCAGAAGGTTTGGGACCCAAGGGAAGGCCCAAGTAAAGAGAAGGAAGAGGAGAAATCTGGCAACTGAGAATAGCAAAAATTTATGATATTTATAATATTATTGAGTTGTTAAGATTATTATTATAGATAGTTTTTATTTCACTCTCCTCATATAAAAATTTACTGAATAGAATAACATTTATAAGAAGATAACAATGAATGTTAGAGACTGTATCGTCCTAAATTTTAAGCACCTAATTTGTGTACAATTTAAAGATTATTTTGTACCCACCTTGGTGTATTTCCTATGGTAGGATCTCATATGGCACTTAATGCATACCTAAATTCAAATATGGCTCCTCCATTCCTTTCAATCTTGCTTAAACTCGAGGTTGGCCCTTATTTCTAGGTGTGTTTCTCTCTTTTTTCTCTAATCTATGTACTAGAATTTGTACCTTCATAGGGTTAGTATCATCAATAATTCAAATAAACAACTAAATTACCACAAATAGAAATATATTTAAGATATAAATTGACAATCAAGAACTCTATGGATCTTTAGCTAGGGATGCTAATGATGAAGCTCTCAGCAAGCCTCCATTAGTGACAGTCCTAGAATGAGAATCAATATGATAAAGCAAATAACAATGTTAATTCCAAATTGAATACAACTATTTAGCTCAAAATTGTCTTTCTAGATCTAATTTGCAAGAGGTTTGATGCTATTCTCAGATTTGTGGATGATAATTGAGTGATTTATGCCTTGCTTTTATAGATTTTGGCAAGGGTAGGGGGTGTAGTAGAGTTGATCATGATTGAGTTGGGGTTAAGTCCTTGGTTCCACCATTTGGAGATAATTTAAATGGATTGTCCTCAAAGCTTGGGACAAGAAGACAAGATGGGTGGACAAGATTCATCCTTCACTTGAGTGATTGAGATTCATTTTAGGCTTGATCCATGTGAGCTTGGTTCTCAATTCCTATTGGTTGAGGCTTTTTCCTCCCATGTGGTGTTAAGAGAAAATAGGAATTAATCAATTGATTTTATTTAATTTGTTTAGCCATGTGTACCCCTTGAATGTGTTGATTTTATTTAAATTGAACTATGTAATTAATTAGATTAATTACGCAATTAATTGATTTATCATGATTTATTCGATTTAAATTGATTTGATAGCTTTTGATTTTCAATTAATTTTGGATTAATGTTTAATTACAATTTGTCTTTGATTTGATCTTGATTTGATTTAATTATGTTTAATTTTGTTGATCCTTACCTTGATTTCTCATTTAAATGATCTTGTCCATTTTTAGGTGATTACAAATGCCCCTCTTTGAGTCGACATGTGAAGCGTGTCAATTCAAAGAATGTCCTAATTCAATCTGATAGAAGGTCCTGATTTTGTCAATGGTCAATTCTTGATGTTCGATATGAGATGCAAATTTTGATGATAGGATTGATGCAGTTCTGATTGATTTAAAGTCCTGATGGTTGATTCGATGATAGTTCATTGATATGATACCTAATTTGATTTGATTTGATGTTTGATTCCCCTTTCGATTGATAAGCAAAAAAAATTTTGATAAAATATTGTGCTACGATTTAATGGTCGTGCCTCTGATTTGATGATGTTGATGTTGTTCCTGATTATCTGAGTGTATGTCCCCTTGGAAATGAAATGAAATTTGATCTATCTTCTAAAAATTTGATAGTTTAGGTCATTTTGCGTTGATTAGGTCAATTTTATGATGAATTTTGATTTCATTTCCAATATTGTTTTCACGTTCAAGTGATGACAAATGCCCCTGATTTGGTTGATTTGGTGAAAATTTTGGGTCCCTAGCCCTTTTCTGGTCAAAGATGCCCTGTTTAGGTCAAAGTGGCCTATATAAAGGGGTAAAAAGTCATTTTCACTCTTAAAGTTGAATTTTTTCTCTGATTATACCACTGACCTACAGACCTCCGGTAAGTGCCTAATCCTCTTAGTTTTTCACTTGATGCTTTACATTTCAAAAAAAATTGAATTTTTCTATCCAAAAACCTATTTTTTTGCATTCTAAAAATGAAATAGCGCGTATGCATATTTTAATAGCACTTTTACCTTCTTTTTAGCACTTTCACAAATTTAAATAGTGCTTCTACGTTGTGGAATTATGCTTTTACACTTAGGATTTAGGGCCTAATTCACTTTCAATTTTTAGGTTAGCGCTTTTGATTGATTTTTTGCTTTTGAGTTTTAAAATAGCGTGTTTAATCTTTGAAATAGCGCTTTTGAAAAGTTTTAGCACTTTTGAAATTTTTTAGCGTGTTTTCTCTTTTAGGTAGTGCTTTTACTCTTTTAAATAGCACTTTTGATTTTTAGCACTTTTAAACATTGAAATAGCATGTTTACCTTGATAGGAAAAATTTAAAAATTCCTTAGTCGATTTTCCAAATTGTTCAGCGTTATCGATTAGTTAATCAATTTAGGTAATAAACTTGATTTGATAGCAAGTTGTGAGATGTCAGTTTGAGTCTGTCATAGTCTAGATGTTTGATCGTCAATCTAGATTTAGATGATGGATGATGATAAATTTTCCATCCTCTCTGAATAGAATCAGGAAAATTGATTGTGGTTTGATATTTTGTAAATGTTTGATTGACTTAGGATAATTTAAATGATAATTGATTTCAAAACTGATGTAATTGAACTTGCTTTTTGCAGACAATGCTTAAGTCACTGGATGTTCGTGGTTTGTACCCTTTACCTCTTAGTATAATTGACAACCTGAGTGCTCCAGATTGGAGATATATCAGCTGATGTGGTTTGTCTTTCCTACTTCCTCTACCTTGATTCTGAGTGAATCAAGGATTGATTATTGTTATGGCTGAGAGATGCACTCGAACCATAATAGTTTTCACTTGTCGATGGGGGAGATGACCGTCACCCCTGAGGATGTATACCGTATCCTTCACCTTCCCACTAGATGGGAACTGGTATTTTATGATCAGGTATATGATGGCGTGTCATGTCAATTGGTCTTTCAAGATCCTACCATTGGTGATGATCACATCCAGTGGTCTCATTTTCATTCCTTTCCAATTTTGCCAACAGTTCTAGGTGCATTAATCAGAGGCTTCCTCATACCGAATAGACGAGGTCATGGATTTGTTGTCGGATGGGGTCCTATTTAGAGGACTTGATGGCTCATCCTCAACAGTTTGATTGGGGATCGTGCGTTCTACCGTAGCTCTATCATGAGTTTCATACTATTGTGTACAGGTGCTCTTCTACACTCTCTACAGGAGCTATATTACTTCAACTTTAGAAATGGGAGCATCTCCCAGTGACACGCCCTATAGCAGCACAACACTGAGATTCAAGTTGGCCATTCACCTGGATGTATGAGGGGATAGTAGTGCAGAACCATATGGGGAAGTTAGATAACTGGCATCGTGTGATCAACAATATGGATATGGTTCTCTGGTGACCTTATCTGGGTTGTGAACCATGGCCAAAGGATGGTACTGAGCTTCCATATATGTTTTTTCCTTGTTGGATGATTGGTCATACCCCTTACATTATAGAGAGATTTTGCTTTTGGAGGGTATTGTGTTAGTATGGACGGACATAGGGTATGCCTTAGGGCATTGCTATGTATGCTCAGGTTCAGGTTGAGAGATCACTGTGGGGTCCTATTATGGATTTTAGGATAGCTCATCAGGAGATATGAGACCTTGGGCACTTTCCATGGGATATGAGGGAGGATGTCATTGATGCAGGGATGACTAATGATTATGCAAATTGGTTCGCTCGAAATCCATTTTTGAGGTTCACAGATCCAGTTGAGAGGATCCATGGTATTGATGAGGAGTCTGATGGTGATTATGGAGATGGTGGTAGGGGTGGAGGTAGGATTAGAGCATGGTGAGGATGATGGGGTCATCGAGTAGCCAGAGCGGGTAGAGTTCTTATGCCAATTATTATTGTTTCTCCTATTCCTCCTAGGGATGGTTAGGTGAGAGGTGGTGTGGATAGGGCATTACATCAGGTTGTTGTGGATCCTGCAATGAGATAGGGTCGACATAGGGACAGATGCCAGAGAGAGGTAGATGCACAGGTTACACAGGTATTGTTAGATCAGGCATAGGGTCCTCCTCCTTAGTAGGGTATTCCATCAATTGTTCCATAGGCTCCTCTGTAAGTTCCTTCGGTTGTTCCATAGGCTCCTCCAGCACAAGCACCTACTTCTAGTTTGATGCGATCTTCTTCATCATTTGTTCCATCATTATTTGTTCCATCTTTGTCCATGCCTCCACCATAGACTCCTGCAACATAGGCTCCTAGTTCAGAGGCTCTGACAGCTACATCAAAGGTTTGAGCTTTACAGTCAGATGTCTCTAAGATTAGACAAGAGGTTAGGCAGCTTAGTACTATGATGTAGGCCTTTATGGCAGCGATGAGTCAGTATGGGTTACAACTGAGCTCGATTCATCCTCCTGATCGTGCTCCTAGTCCTGATGGTGATGGTGTTGGCAGTTCAGCCAGTTGATCTATGATTTGAGATGATTCATTTTATTCTTTCATTGATGTATATGATCTCATTCATTTTCTATACTGAGACATTGGACTCTATTGTATCTTTTGGATTAGTAGATGTTGTTTATGTTCGAGCTTTACACTCAGATGTCTCTAAGATTAGATAGGAGGTTAGGTAGCTTAGTACTATGATGCAGGCCTTTATGGCAGTGATGAGTCAGCATGGGTTACAGCTGAGCTCGAGTCATCCTCTTGATAGTGCTCCTAGTCCTGATTGTGATGGTGCAAGTGGTTCAGCCAATTGATCTATGATTTGAGATGATTCATTTTATTCTTTCATTGATGTATATGATCTCATTCATTTTCTATATCGAGACATTGGACTCTATTGTATCTTTTTGATTAGTAGATGTATCTTTTGGATTAGTAGATGGACTTTGATTTTTGGATGTTGCATTATATGATCATTCCATAGACTTTGATACTCAGTTGATGTTTTGATGATGATACCATAGACTTTGATGCTTAGTTTGACATATTTACTTTATGTGATGTCATCATGCATTGGACCTCATGTTTCAGGTGTTTTACTATGATATGCAGATTTATATGATGTATCTCCTATATGCTTTATTTTATGCTTTTCAGAATGCAATTTTATGATGGATGCATATGTTCTATTTATGCTTAGATGGTTGTCTTATGTATTACATAGAATAGATGAATGGATGAAATTTAAAATTTAATGATGTGATTTATGATTAATGATTTTATGGATGCAAATGATACATAGTTGTGTTAGATGGATAATGCAATGGTTAATGTGATCTAATGATTTAATGGATAATGGATGTATTTATTTTGATATGTGAATGCAATGGATTTTATAGTATGCAAATGTGATGGACCTATATGATGTAATGTATATTGATTATGGATACTTAATGGTTAATGATTCTAAATGTTATATGTGATATAGATGAATGATGTTAATGAATGTCATGCAATGATAGTGTAATGATATATATGAATAATGTAATGTGCCATGTTTTTGAACTAAAGGATATGCACCTAATGATGAATTAAAATGATTTTAATGGATGCAATGAACATTTAACTAATAAATGCACTTAATAGATTGATATGAATGACTTAAATAACACACACTAAATGAGATGAATTTTAAAATGGATGCAACCTAATGCAATGAACGTAAATGATTTAAAGGATGAATGCAACCTAATGCACTTAATGGAAATGAACTTTATGCAAGATATGAATGATGAATGCAACTTAATGCAATTAATGTTATGAAGATGGTTTAAACTATATGGAATGAACTTAGATTAAAAATGAATGCAACTTAATGCAAGCTAACATGAATCTAACAAATGCTCATGACCTAATGGAATGCACCTTTGTTTTTTATTATTTTTGATTTCCAACACACTCGATCACATATAGCTTTTGATGCTCATTTGACTTTTGATTTGACTACACCCCCTCTCTCTTTTCCTCTTGTAAATTAAATTTTGAAACTAAGGTAAATACTTTAAATGCATTTAATCTAGGATGTATGCAACTAACTGTCACTATTCAAAAATTTGGAGCTTATATTCCTCATTGAGCAGTTTTTGGAATCCCGATTTAGTACAATCATCACTAGTTCAACCATGATGATATGAATACTTTTTGCACCTCTTTCATTGCTTTCCCATCTCTTTTCTCATACAAGTATCACTGATTGGAGCCAATCATGAGAGTGTGAATACTGATTTTGTCAGATTCTATGTTGCAAGTGAATTTTGGTATTATGATATTGAAGATCAAAATATCCAAGGTATCCTTTTGCGTAAACAAAAAAAGATCTTAGTTGTATCCTATGTACAAGTCCTCAATAATTCTTTGATGATCATGTCCTTAGACAAATAATAGATGCTTTAAAATTCTAATCTTATGATAGTCATTCAAAAATCCATAAAATATCATGCTTTCATCATAGCTTGTCTAGTTTAAAAACTTTCATTGATTCACTAGAAAGACATGATTTCATCAATCAAGTCAACACTTTAGAAAAATTTTGCATTATTTTTCAAATCCATATTTCAAGTGTAGTTCCATCCATTTCATACTTTTAATCCTGATAAAGATAGGATCATGTAAAATCTCGAATCAAAAAAAAAATTGTGTTTTGGTTTCGAATTGGATTGGGATTAGGATTTGATTAAGCGTTTCACTTGTGTTTTTGATGAATTGATTCGATGACTAATTGAATTTTTCTTTTGATGAATCCTTCCTCCTTTAGAGTAGATTTCCCCCAGTTTGATATGATTTCAATGTTGGACTTTGGATAATTTGCAAATTAGGTGACCAAAATCTTTAGGTACTTTCAAATGCAACTGTGGGGTTTTATTATGTAATATATACAAATGTTGGCGAATGCAATATTTACAAGGATGACTGCTAAGTATGCGACTAACTTGGACTTTGAATGGTGCCTGTTTACTAGGTTTTCACTGATTGAATGGATCTTACTTTCTTTTTTCTTTTTTTAAAGCTTTTTCCTTTTTTTGCTACCAAGGCGCTTATTTGCTAGGTTTTCACCAAGGCACTTTTTCTCTTTTTTTATTTTTTTTGTATTTTCTCTTTTTTCAGTTTTTTTCTTTTTCATATCATCAAGGTGCCTATTTGCTAGGTTTTCACCAAGACAACATCTTTTTGAGGATCATATATGAATGTTTTTGGCTTTCTTCATGCTCAATTTTCCACTATTTTTTATCTTTTCTGCATTTTTGATTTGTTTTCTCTTTTCTACTTTTCAAATGTTTTTGGTATTTTCAAGATCTCTTTTGAATATGTACAATAAATAGGATGCTTTCCACCTAATTTTTTGATACTCTTTTTCTTTATCCTCTTTCATCTGCTTCATGTGTAGAACCTTTTGAGATGAATGCTATTGATCGGTTCTTGTAACTCTTCTCCATCACAATCAGCTAACTTATAGGTGTCAGTCCCAAAAGACAAAGTGATCACAAAAGGTCCTAACCAGTTTTCTTCCCATTTCCCTTTATTTTCTCTTTCTGCTTGATTCTTGGGATTCTCTCACAAAACTAAGTCACCTATTTGGAATGTTCTTGACTTGATGTGCTTGTTATAAGTCCTTGACATTCGGTTTTGATATACCTTTAAGTGATCAAATGCTTGTTATTGTTTCTCATCTAGCAGTTCTAGTTCATGTAACCTAGCAAATCTATAATCTTCCTCACTTATCAAACCATGTAGAGATACTCTTAAGGATGGAAGTTCTACCTCCAAAGGTAAAACTGCTTCTATTCCAAAGACTGAGGAAAATGGTGCAGCTCCCGTTGGTGTTCTAATACTTGTCCTATAAGCCCATAAGGTCGGGTTTATTTTTATATGCCAATCTCTACCTAAATTGTCCACAGTTCTCTTCAATATCTTTAGGATGTTTTTATTCATTGCTTCAGCTTGTCCATTACCTTGGGGGTAATATATTGATGATGAGCGGTGGATCATTTGAAACTTTGTGCATAACTCCTTTAGGTCCTTGTTTTTGAAGTGCTTTGCATTATCTGTTATGATGGAATAAGGTACACCATATCTACATATTATATGATTTAGGATAAACAAAGATATCTACTTTCCTGTTGCAGTTGATAAGGGTACAGCTTCCACCCATTTGGTAAAGTACTTTCTTGTCGTGATAATGAATTCATGACCATTTGAAGATGGTGGATAAATCATTCCTATTAATTCTAGACCCCATTGATAAAATGGCCAAGGTGTCATCATAGGATGAAGCTCTTGTGTAGGCACATTTATCAAGTTTCCATGATATTGAAACTTTCTACAAGTTTTAGCAAAGTGACAAGCGTCTTTCTCCATCGTAGGCCAAAAATATCCTATCCTAAGAAGTTTCTTAGCTAGGGTTAAACCATTAGAATGTGACCCACAAATCCCCTCATGAATTTATCGTAAGGTTATATCTGATTCCTCTTTCTCTATAAATCTAAGAAGAATTCCATCTAGACTCTTACGATACAATGTGTCATATATTAGGGTATAACGAGCGGCTTGTCGGATAAAGCTTTTCTTTTGATTCCTGGTTTGGTCTATGGGTAAGATTTGATCTTTTAAGTAAGTGTAAATATCTCCATACCAAGGTGATTCATGTGTGGTTAACAAACAAATAGTGTGAGGATGGGTAGGTTCAAATGCGGGTTGCTCAACTTCTTCTACTAGGAATTCATAGCTGGCGCTTTGATCTAGTATTTGGAGAAGTGATGCCAAAGTTGTCATTGCATCTGCTACTTTATTCTTCTCTCTTAGTACTTGCTCAAATGTGATAAGAGTGAAGTATTTCTTAAGATTCTCAACCATATTTTTGTAAGGTATCATCTTGTCATCTTTCATTTGATATTCATCATTAATTTCATTTATAACTAATTGTGAATCTCCATAGACTTGTAGTTATGTCACTTTCCACTCTAATGCCAATTTGATTCCAATAACCAATGCTTCATACTTAGCTATGTTATTTGTGCATGGGAATAGAAATTTGTATGATTTAGGAATTTTAGACCCTTGAGGAGTAATAAAAAATATGCCTGCTCCTAATCCATGTTGTGTGTAGGATCCATCAAAATATAGTTGCCTTGTTTTTGCCTCCACATTCACAATTTCAGAATCTGGAAATTCCACTTGTATTGGATGGTCATCTTGTAATGGTGATTATGCTAACTGATCAGCTATGACTTGTCCCTTGATAGATTTTCAATCCACATACTCTATGTCAAATTCTCTTAGCACCATGACCCATTTGGCTAGCCTTCCATTCAATGTTGTTTTGCTAAGATATTTCAAGGGATCTATCTTTGCAATAAGTCTAATCTTGTGGGATATCATATAGTGGCACAATTTTTGGGAAGGAAAAACCATGGCCAAACATGCCCTTTTGATGAAGGTGTAGTTCAACTCATATTTTACCAAAGTCCTACTCATGTAATAAATAGCCTTTTCTTTTCCTAAATTATCTTCTTGTGCCAAGAGTACCCCTAGTGAATGTTCGGTCGTCAAAATGTATAGAATCAAATGCTTGCCTCTTATAGGTGGCATCAAAGTTGGAGGGCCCATTAGATATTTCTTCAACATGTTGAAGGCTTCTTCACATTTTTCATCTCATTTGAAAACTATGTCCTTATGAAGGAGTTGAGTAAAATTATGGCACTTTTCTACCAATTGAGAGATGAACCTTCATATAGATTGGATCCTTCCTTGAAGAGATCTCATCTGAATTATGTTTCTAGGTGCTTCCATTTCCATGATGGCTTTGAATTTAGCTGGGTCTACCTCTATTCCTTTTTCTAAAACAATGTATGCTAGTAGCTTTCCTGATTGAATGCCAAATGCACACTTCTTCAGATTTAGCCTTACTTTAAATTGCTCCAATCTTTCAAAAAATTTCTCTAATATGGGTAGATGTTCTTCTCTTGAATGATATTTAGCAAGTATATCATCTACATAGTCCTCCATGAACTTATGCATCATATCATGGAATATTCTTGTCATGGCTCTTTGATAAGTCGCTCTGGCATTCTTTAGACCAAAGGGCATAACATTCCCACAGAATGTCCCCCATGTGCATGTAAATGTTGTTTTGTCTTGATCTTTGGGTGCTATCTTTATTTGATTGTAGCCACTAAACCCATCCATAAGAGAGAACATTGAATGTCTTACCATCAAATCCACTATGGCGACTATGCTTGGTAATGGAAAGTCATCCTTAGGGAATGCAAGATTTAGATCCCTAAAATCGATGCAAATTCTGATGGACTTGTCTACTTTTGAAATTGGTACAATGTTTGAAATCCATTGGGCATAATCAATGGCTCTTATAAACCCAACTTTTAGCAATTTTTCTAATTGTGGATTACAAGCAAAGCTATGTGTGGATGCATCTTTCTCAATTTCTGCTTCACTGGTCTTGCTCCTTCTTTTACATTCAAGTGATGCATGATTAAATTTGGATCTAATCCTGGCATATCATCATAAGACCATGCAAAATTGATTTTCTTTTCCTTGAAAAATTTGATGAATTCTTTTCTTTCCTCACTAGATAGAGATGTTGCTAAGTGTATGATCCTTGGTTCTGATTATGATCCAATGTTCACCTTTTCTGTTGGTTCGATCAAGATAGGAGATCTTTCCTCATAGTTCTCGGGTAAAGTATCCAAACTCCCATCCTTAGGCACCTCAATTGGGTTTTCACCTTTGGAATCATTCTTTATTTCTTTCTCTTTTTGATCTAATGTTGCCATAATGTGGTTTTCAACATTAGATTCTTTCCATTTTTATTTTTTTTATTTTTTTCATTTTTTATTGAATTAGGAGTTTGGATACCTTCCTTTTCCTCTTCTTCTTGATATTTCATGGTAGAAGAAGGTTCAACCACATTTAAGTATTGGGACACCATGTTGTCATTCAAAAAGGTTGGGAGTAAGGTAGGTTCAATGGAATCCCATTCAATTAATTCAGGATGAATGAGGGTCAAAGGATCAATGTTTTGGTTTAGGTCAATAGGGTTTAAGGACAAGACTTCGTTGGAAGGTTTGAACATTGTATCACTTAAGTCTATAACATGTGCCTCTTCGAGATTTTCTAGCAAACTAGGGTTAAAATCCTCCTCACTAGAATCCACTAAGGTTTCTATTGCATAAATATCTTGTGGGTTAAACCTAATGTTAGATTCTTCCATAAAAGGTCTCTGTGATGGTATGTAGGGTTCTCCTACCCATTGATTTATTTCAATTTCTTGAATTGGTACATTATCTAGGACCACTTGGCTTGAGCTTGAGGCTTGATTTGGACTTGATTTTGCAATTGATTCCTTCCCTTTGCTAGGCATGTAAGTATGAATGACATCAATACCTTTATCTTGACATGATTCATTGGACAATGTATCCCATTCCCACTCATTTGAGTCTTCATCACTGTGTGACTCTAATTGTAATATTTGATCATAGACTTTAGGATAGTTCTTTTGAGTATACCCTTGTTCTAGGTAGCCTAATCCTATCTTCTCTTTGTTAATATGATTTAGAAAAATAGAGAGGGGAGGTGAATCAGTTGTTCTCAGGTCCAGATGTATAAAACAAACTTTAAAAACTTTTCCTTAAATCAGATCTAACAACCAAAACCAACTCGGTCATCATTGATTCAATAATAGAAACATATAACATTGCAGTCCACTACCTAGTTGTATCTAACTTGTAAAACACAGAAATGTTTAAACCAAAACATTCACACAAGCATTGACACTAGGATTTATAGTGGAAACCCAATCTGGGAAAAACCACTTTGTAACATGCTACTATTATTTTCACTCTTCTGGAGTGAGCTCGGTTAAAAGCCAACCTTGTCAAAGGTTACAATACACATTGTTAGGTGTGACCCAGTTAAAGGATTTCAATCACTCTGTTAGAAGTGAGCCTTGTTATAGGACTTACATACATTCCATTAGAATGCAACCTTGTTCAAAGGATTTAAACATATGACTGTTAGGTCAACCTCTGTTAAAAGGATTTTGACTATTACAATGGTTAGAAAGTAGTAGTAGTATTGATCTGAAAAACATACAACTCACTTTGTAAATATCATATCCAATTTCGTACACAGATGCTGGTTTACTGACTTTGAAACTTTTCCATCTCCATCTCTGATCTACTCGAAACTTTTCTTCAAGCAATCACCACACTTCTCCTTCAGCCTTTTCTGCTTATACAGTCAATAACATCTACTGATCTTCCAGAATCCTCTGTTCACCCATGCACACACATACCTAATGCTTAGGTTCCCTTAATACTTCCTTAATTAGGTTAACTCATCTTTTACCGCTCAATCTCCTTCGTAGATCTTAGGGTTAGGTCAGATTCATTGAATCTACCTGCTTTATGTTCTTCGGCTTTTCTAGAAACATCTCAAATCTCTTAAAGATTTACAATAAAATGTTTTTCAGTCCATTCAATTCTTTCAAACAATCGATAAATAAAGTCAACACATTTTACATAATCCAAGAATTCAACAATGTCGGCTCCAAATTTGAATTCTATTCAAATATAAAAATACTGATGCTCGGTCAATACTGTGATCAACTACTCGGTCTTCATGTAGAAAGCTCGGTCATTACTAAAAATGTTTCCTCGGCTTAAACTATTTTACTCGGCAATTAATTGATGTTCAATTGACACTAGAATTTTGCTCGGCATACACTGACTCGGTCGACACTAACATCACTCAGCTTGAACATGATTTCTCCATTTTTTATCGGTCAAGCCTACCAGTTTAGTCTTCAATCTTACTAAGATAAACAATACATTGTCTCATCATTGTACAACATAGTCAAGTACACTTTATAGTATCAAGATAACTCAACCTTTCCTTAGGTGCTATTGTTACCAACCTTGCCTATCCCCTTAGCAACACTCAAATAGATATAGTACTTTCCCAAGTAGCAACAATCTTATCAATTAAGATTTGACATCAATGACAACACAACAATTGCTTCAATTATAGTTTCCAACAATCTCCCTCTTTGGCATTGATGGCAACACCAGATGATATCATCTGAATAACACATGGATTACCAACCAATCCAAAAAACTTATTTGTCCATCAGAAAAAAAAATTTGTAATATCCTTAGCTTCATTCTGATTTAGAATCTATAAGCCTCACTTCTGTAACCGTCAGAAATATCCATATCTCTCTCTATCATGATCCTTCATTTTAGTTCATCATCTCCTTACTTTTCCTTTCAGTGTCATGTGTTATTATATCATCTCAGTTCATCTCCTTCTTTGAAAAAAATGTCAAAGTAGCAACTAAAACATACATCACATCCATCAGATGTAGATATTATCTGTGCAGCTCAGTGTTTCTCCCTCTATCATCTTGCTTATGACTGATTCCTTATCTTTGCTCTTCTTCACAACTCTAGGCTAGTCCTAAAGTGTGACAATCTTCTACATCAATTTATCAGATATTCTACTGTAGCATATTTGATGCAATGCTCCTAGCTTAACTAGGCAGCCTCAGTTAGGGGAAGGACCCCTAATTGACTTCTCAAATACTCATGTGCTTCTTTAGTTAAAGCTTTAGTGAATATGTCTGCTAATTGTTCCTTTGTATTCACATATTCCATTCGGACTTCTTTATCTTGTACCAATTCTCTCAAGTAGTGATACTTGATTTCTATGTGCTTGGTCTTAGTATGCATCACTGGATTCTTAGAAATGTTGATAGCACTTGTGTTGTCATAGAAAATAACAACAGGTTCAGTGATTTATTCTTTCATGCCTATCAACAATTGTTTTATCCATACCAAATTTGAACAGTTTACTGTAGCAGCAACATACTCAGCTTCAGCAGTAGATTGGGAAATGTAATTTTGTTTCTTGCTCATCCAGGAGACTAATCTTTGTCCAAGAAAGAAAGCTCCACCACTAGTACTCTTTCTGTCATCTACATTTCCTACCCAATTAGCATCTGTATATACTCTTAGTTCAAATCGTTCATCCTTCTTTTAATATAGCCCATAGTCAGCAATCCCTTTCAAGTATCTCATAATTCTTTTCACAACCATCATGTGTGTTTCCTTAGGATTGGCAGAGAATCTTGCCACAATCCCAACAACTAGTGCAATATCTAGTCTACTATGTACAACATACTACAATTTTCAAATCACGGATCTGTACAAAGTCTGGTTTACTTCTATAGCATCATCATTCTTAAATAAATTTTGTCTAGTAGCCATAGGAGTACTCACTGGTCTAGAATCTTCCATCCCAAAAGTTTTCAGTATTTCATTAACATACTTAGACTGTGTAATGAAAATTCCTTTCTTCATCTGATATACTTGTAAACCAACAAAGAATTTGATCTCACCAAACATGCTCATTTCAAATTCAGTTTGCATTTCATTTGAAAATCTTTTACACAAAGCATCTTGTCCACCAAAAATAATATCATCCACAAAAAATTTTGCCAACAGGATACCTTTACCTTATTCATCTTTCATGTACAAATTGCTTGTGTCATTTGTTCTTGAAAATTCAATCTATATCAATTAGTTATGCAATCTCTCATACCATGCTCTAAGAGCTTGTTTTAATCCATATAGTGCTTTGTTCAGTTTTCATACCATGTGTCTTCTGTTTGGATCAATAAAACCTTCTAGTTGTTCTATGTAAACTTCTTCTTCTAGTATACCATTTAAGAATGCAAACTTGACATCCATTTGATAAACCTTGAAATCTTTATAAGCAGAATAAGCAAGAAGAGTTCTTACTCCTTCCAATCTAGCTATAGGGGCAAATGTCTCCCCATAATCTATTCCTTCTTCTTGTGCATAGCCTTTGCATACCAGCCTAGCTTTGTTCCTAGTTATTTCACCTTTTTCATTTAACTTATTCCAGAACACCCACTTTGTTCCTATAACATTTTTGTTTTCAGGTCTCCGCACCAGAGTCCAAGTATCATTCTTCTCTATCTGGTCTATTTCTTCAATCATTGCTTGTATCCAGTCTTCATTTTCTAATGCCTCTCTAGTTGACTTAGGTTCAAATTCACATAGTAAACATGTCAGATCCTTTGTCTTACTTCTAGTCATAATTCCAGTATCTTTGTCTCCAGTTATGTGTTCAGGCTTGTGATGTCTTCTTACATATTTTTCCAAAATAGGTTTAGCTCTTCTCTCCTCTATTTCATCAGGTTCCTCAACAAGATTTTTAGATTCAGCTTTTGAATGCTCGACAACCTCTTCTTGATACTCGGCAGCATTATCTTGTCACTTGGCATGTTCTTGTTCTCTTTCGGCACTATTTTCCTGATGCTCGGCAACCTCTTCCTATCGCTCTGCATTGCTTACCTAAGACTCGGCATCAGGTGCAAGTCTGTTACTTGCCTCTTCTTCTTCTTCAATATACACAAAAGATCTGTAATCTTCAGGTTCTCTTTTGCTGTCAACTTCATTTCTTTCTGCATACTCATCAACTTTGGCATTCACACTTTCCACAATTTTGTTAGTGTTAGAGTTCAAACACTTATAAGCTTTACTTTTTGTGGAATACCCTAGGAATATGCCTTCATCACTTTTAGCATGAAACTTTCCATTCCTATTGTCTTTTAATATGTAGCACTTGCTTCCAAAGATTCTAAAGTATTTAACACTCGGTGCATGCCTATACCATAATTCATAGGGTGTCAGATTTGTACCTTTCTTGATCTGTACTTGGTTAAGAGTGTAGATAGTTGTACTTATAGCTTCTTTCCAGTATTTCTATGCCACATTCTTTTCAATCAACAATGTCCTTGCACAATCCAAGATAGATCTATTTCTTCTCTCTGCTATACCATTTTGTGGAGGTGTTCTAGGTGCAGACATTTGTATTTTGATCCCTCTTTCATTGCAAAATAGATTGAGTTCATTTGATGTAAATTCTCCACCTCAGTCAGATCTAAGACATTTCAGGTTCCTATCGGTCTCCTTCTCAACCTTAGCCAAATACCACTTAAAGAATTGAAAAGCATCAGATTTTTCTTTTAGAAACATTACATGCATCATCCTAGTATGATCATCAACAAAAAAGATAAAATATCTAGCACCACAGTAACTTTTTACACCCATAGGTCCACAAAGATCAATATGAACCAAATCTAAAATGTCATCAGAAGTAAAGGATTTTCTCTTAAAACTTGACTTTGTCATTTTTCCTAACTGGCATTCCTTGCACATCACATTCTCAAGTTTCTTCAATCTAGGTAGACCTCTTACTTTCTTCTTCTTACTTATTTCTACCAGATTATCAAAGTTAACATGACATAGCCTCTTATGCCATAACCAAATGTCATCAATTTGTGCAACCATACATGCTTCTTCAGATAGGTCAAGATAGAACAAATTACCTCTAGTCTGTTCTCCACTTCCGATCAGTTCACCAGTAGCATCAAATATTTTAGCTTTCTTGTGATGAAATTTCACTCCGTAACCAGTTCTGTTGAGCTGTGCAACACTTAGCAGATTATAATTTAGACCTTCAACCCAATATGCATTTTCACAAGAGATCTTATTAGTCAGTTTAATCAAACCTTTTCCTCTAACAGGACATGGTGCATCATTACCAAATTTTACACTTTTACCTCTATAATGATGTAAGGTCTCAAACTTAATCTTGTTACCAGTCATGTGATGTGAACAACCACTATCAATAATCCATTTTTCATTCTTGTTCACATAGGAGATCAATGCAATTTTCTCATCCTCATCAGATTCATCTTTCATTGCAACATAGACTACCTCATTTTCAAAATCATCACTATCAGTGTCAGTTTCTTCTTCAGCAATGTAACAAGATTTCTTACCTTTTCATTTGTAGTCTTTGTACCTTTGGTAGCTTCTATCATCTCTTCTATCTTTGTGTTTACTTTTTCATTCTTCATCTTTATCATTCCTGTCAGAACATCTAGCAGCTATATGACCAACTTTATTACATGCAAAACATATAATAGGGAGTTTACCTTTATATTTTCCTTTTCCCCTTCTCAGTCTTCTAGCCATAAGAGCTTCTAGATCTTCAAGTTCTTCATCAAAAGTGTCATTGTCACTTACACTTTCACTTTCACTTTCACTGATGCATCTTTCTTTCTTTGGCTTGTTCAAAACTAATTGTGACTTAAAAGAAGATTCAACATTACCAATACTACCAATATCAAAGTTATCATAGTTAGAGAGTTCAAAAGTAGTCAGCTTGCCAACCAAACTTTCCAAAGTAAGCACATTTGTAGAGTTACATCTAGATTCCTGAATAGCTGAGATCTTAATAGCATATATAGGACGCAGAGTTCTTAGTACTTTACCAATTATAGTTTCATCCTCAATAGTCCCACTTGCTCCTCTAATAGCATTCACAACTTTTATTCTACCACAATATTGTGCAATGTTCTCACCTTCTTGCATTCTCATTTCATCAAACTTACCTTTGAGACTCTCAACCTTAGATTTCAGTACATTTATGTCACCACCATAGATCTTTGCAAGATTGTCCCACATCTCCTTATCACTTGTACAATCTTTAATGTCCTCAAATTCTGGATAGCTTAGGGCAGATGCAATTTCTAGCATTGCCTGATTATGTTCTTGCTTAGCTCACATTTCTTCAGCAGTCAAAGGTGTGATAGGTGAGACATAGTCATTCTCAATGTAGTACTTTTCAGAATCACCAATACTGGCCAGATGCAGCTTCATCAAGCTTTACCATGCAGAGAAGTTTTCCTTATTCATCTTTAGTACCTCCTTATACATCTTGATCGTTTGCTTCAAGCCCCTTTAAACTTGATTTCTGTAAACACCAATAATAAGCAACATAGTTCTGATACCAATTGTTAATATGATTTAGAACAACAGAGAGGGGGGGGTGAATCAGTTGTTCTCAGGTCCAGATGTATAAAACAAACTTCAAAAAAATTTCCTTAAATCAGATCTAACAACCAAAACCAACTCGGTCATCACTGATTCAATAATAGAAACATATAACATTGCAATCCACTACCCAGATGTATCTAACTTGTAAAACACATAAATGTTTAAACCAGAAATGTTTAAACCAAAACATTCACACAAGCATTGACACTAGGATTTATAGTGGAAACCCAATCTGGGAAAAACTACTTTGTAACATGCTACTATTATTTTCACTCTTCTGAAGTGAGCTCGGTTAAAAGCCAACCCTGTCAAAGGTTACAATACACACTGTTAGGTGTGACCCAGTTAAAGGATTTCAATCACTTTGTTAGAAGTGAGCCTTGTTATAGGACTTACATGCATTCCATTAGAATGCAACCTTGTTCAAAGGATTTAAACATATGACTGTTAGGTCAACCTCTATTAAAAGGATTTTGATTATTACAATGGTTAGAAAGTAGAAGCAGTATTGATCTAAAAAACATACAACTCACTTTGCAAATATCAGATCCAATTTTGTACAAAAATGTTGGTTTACTGACTTTGAAACTTTTCCATCTCCATCTCTGATCTGCTCGAAACTTTTCTTCAAGCAATCACCACACTTTTCCTTTAGCCTTTTATGCTTATACAGTCAATAACATCTACTGATCTTTTAGCATCCTCTATTCACCCATGCACACACATACCTAATGCTTAGGTTCCCTTAATACTTCCTCAATTAGGTTAACTCATCTTTTGCCTCTCAATCTCCTTCATAGATCTTAGGGTTAGGTCAGATTCATTGAATCTACCCGCTTTATGGTCTTCGGCTCCTTTTCTAGAAACATCTCAAATCTCATAAAGATTTACAATAAAACATTTTTCAGTGCATTCAATGCTTTCAAAGAATCAATAAATAAAGTCAACATTTTACATAATCCAAGAATTCAACAATGTCGGCTCCAAATTTGAATTCTCTTCAAATATAAAAATATTGATGCTCGGTCAATACTGTGATCAACTACTCAGTCTTCATATAGAAAGCTCGGTCATTACTAAAAATGTTTCCTCGGCTTAAACTGTCTTACTCGGCAATTAACTGATGTTTGGTTGACACTAGAATTTTTCTCGGCATACACTGACTCGATCGACACTAACATCACTCAGCTTGAACATGATTTCTCCATTTTTGCTTGGTCAAGCCTACCAGTTTAGTCTTCAATCTTACTAAGATAAACAATACATTATCTCATCATTGTACAACATAGTCAAGTACACTTTTTAGTATCAAGATAACTCAACCTTTCCTTAGGTGCTATTGTTACCAACCTTGCCTATCCCCTTAGCAACACTCAAATAGATATAGTACTTTCCTAATTAGCAACAATCTTATCAATTAAGATTTGACATCAATGACAACACAACAATTGCTTTAATTGCAGTTTCCAACACTCTTTTCTATCTCTCCATGTCATTTCAATGGGTTCGAGGAGTCCTTCATTTCTTGTTCCTAAAGGTCTTTGTCCTTTGTATCCCATTTTTTGCATAATTTGAAATCCTTTCCCATATTGATGTGTGGGAATGCTTATATTTTGTATGTGCTTCTCATGGGTACTTGATTCTTCATCCTTGTATAACCAGTTTAGGATTTCATTGTCCTCTTCCTCCATGAATGACGATGTATTAGCCCTCACAAAGTGATCATTATATTTATGAGGAAAATTAGATGGCTTTCCATATGATTTTGGAGATAAGGGTAGGTCCATCATGGCTAAGGAGTATTCACCTACTCCCTTTTGTTTGATTTTACATTGTTTCTCAAAGTTTTTCATCATGTGGTCCATCTTTTGGTAATGAGCCTCCTTAGTGTAGATTTGAATGGATCTATCTTGTTCTTCTTTCTTTGTCTCAAGAGTACTCTCCTCACTAACCTTTTCTTTCCCTTTTGTCAATGTAGCTAGGTTAGTGGGACTTTGGATGTTTTCAACAACTTATTCTTTTCCTTCTTTTTATTTTCCCTTCAAAGATGGGAGATCTTTAGAACTTAGACCTTGCTCTATTCTTAGGGGTATGGACCCTTCTGCATTATGTGGGACTAGAGAATCATTGCTAGGCTTTAAGTTATTACAATATTGGAAGGGGTTTGAGTCCCCGCTTACCATGATTTCTTGTCCTAGCTACGGGAATTTAAGACATTGGTGATAGGTAGAAGGCACGACATGCAGTTCATGAATCCATGGTCTACCTAGTAAGATGTTGTAAGTCAGTCTTAGGTCTAGGACTTGACAAATGGTTTCTTTTTGCATTGGGCCAACTCTAATAGGAAGTACTATGACACCCTTAGAAGCTCTTTCTTCGTCATCGTAGGATTTTATAGTTATCTTTTTCTTTGGGTCAATAGCCTCCTTGGAAAATCCCAAGGCTTTCACCAAGTTTAGGGCACAAATATTTATGTCGGCCCCTCCGTCAATAATGACTCTTTTTACCCTATACTTGTTAATTAGAACCTCTATATGCAACAACAAGTTTTGTGGGTGATTCAATGACATGTCATCTTGCTCAGAGAAAGATAGGCAATGAGGTGCAATAAGATGTCCCGCCATATTTTAAAATTTGTCTACCTTCAAATTTAGAGGTACATTTTTCTCTACCGAGGCTTTTTCCATAATTTCCTTGTGAATTGGAAAAAGTTTGAGCAATTCTAAAATAGAGATTTGAGCAGGGGTTCGTTGTAATTGATCTACCAAATTATATTGTTTTGATGATGAAGATGAGGTTTGATTTGGTAGACCAATTCTTGGAGCATTTATAGGTAGAGTAATCTTTGAAGCTTGCCCCTTAGTTACAACTTTAGATGTTGCTTCTCTTGGCTTCTCTTTTACCACAATAACATTTATGGTTCTTTCATCACCACTTAAAGCATTAATTGTGTTATCATAGGTATGAGAAAAGTTGACTTTCTCATTACCCCTTTATTATTTTGGTTAGTGTTTGATGACTCACCCTTCTCATGGTTTAGAAAGGGGTTTTTGAAGGCCGTATGATCTTCATTGTTTTGGGGCCCTTCAACCTTGATTGTCCCATCATCAATTAGGTCTTGCACTAAATGTTTTAACTTCATGCACTCATTGGTCTTATGACCCTTATTTCGATGATACTCACAATGGTGAGAATCATCCCACCAATTCGGCTTAATTTGGGGTTCATAGGGCCTTAACTTGGGTAGAGTAATGATCTTTTTGGCCACCAAAGTCCTTAACACATTCTCCAATGGTTCACCTAAGAAGGTGAATTTTCTCTTTTGATAAGTGGAAAAGAAGGGCTTAGGCTTGTTGCCATTAGCATTATTGAAGGTATTATTATTAGCATTGTTGTTGTTGTTGTTCGAATTGGCATTATTAAAAGGAGGTTTATTCATTCAATTCACATTGTATGTTGAATTCTCTCCACTTGATAAGTTAAATGGGGTAGCCTTCAAGGTGTGGGCTTCCACAACCCCATCATTCACAAGATTTTTGTTATTATTTTTCAACCATAGCTTAGGTTTGTCATTGTGATTGTTGGCTCCTTTATTGTTGGTATAATTAGATATATAATGATTATTACTAGTATTGGTGTCTTTAAACAATTTGATTTCACCCCTTTTGATCAATACATCTTCAATCTTAATCCCATTCTCAATAAGTTTTTTGAATGTAAGGGGACATTGAAGTTGGAGCCTATAGTTCATCTCCATATTTAAATTATTCATTAATATCTCCATCTTCTCCTTTTCAAGAATACTTCATGGGTACCTTGTGAAAACGGTCCTCCACCTTTGAAGGAAACCTAAGAAAGATTCACCATCCTTTTGTTTTGTATCACATAGTTTTAGCATGGTAATCTCATGTTCAATGTTGTAGGAGTAATAAGTTACAAATTTAGAGGCTAATTCCTCAAAATCTTGATCCCTTGTGGAATTTTTGAGAACTATTCCATGGCTTTCCCTCCCAAACTTCTTGGAAAAAGTCTCATTAAGTACATAGTGTTATGCATAAATTCAATACTTAGAGTGCAAAACTCTCTAAGGTGATCCTGCGGGTCTAATTTACCCATGTATTTATCATATTTAGGAAATATTGTATTGATAGGAAAAGGTGCCATGACTAAACTTTTGTCAAAAGGGAATGGACACAAGGCTTTGATAGAGAAAGGTTTAGGCTCAGTGGCCTTTTTCATTAAGTCTATTTGCACTTGGAACATTTTTAGTTGTTGAGTCATAGCATTCATCAGGTTTTCATCTTCTTTATTTTTCTTTAGTTGGTCCACATCATAATCATGTGGGAGCTTTACCCCTGCTTGGGCTAGAGTTAGGAAAAATTTCTCCCTATCCCTATCTATTAGTTTGTCCATGACTTCAAGAAAATATGTATCTTGAGCCACACTATTAGCCCTTTCTTCAGGTGTTTCTTTAGGTCCTTGGTTTGCATTGTTGATATTATCATTATTTCCACCATGATGGTAATCGTGAAACGCAGAGTTTCGATGCATTGATTCAAGTCTTTTTTCGAATAGATATGGGAGACTATCCCCTTGGTCGTAATTGTTGAAAAGACCTTGGTATTCAAATTCAGGGACCTCATTTGTGATGCAAGTGTCATCTTCTTGTAAATATAATTTTATTTTGTGAGAATGTGTAGAAACCATCATTCAACAAAGTTTGATTTCGAATTGATCCTCAATTTGGTAGTTGTTGATATTTATGAAGAGATTTTTTTAAAATATAAGATGAGTTTTTCAATAGATCTCTTTCACTTGTTCTATGCATTTTTCAAAAACAACAACCACAAGTACACTTGTTCTTTTTAACCCTCTACACAAAAGTTTTTTGAATTTGTAGGACATTATCACGGGTTTTTGCACAAAAAGACACTTCAAACAATCTACCTAGCTCAAGATTTGGTTCGTAAACATGGATCTATAAGGTAGTCTTTGCTAAGTTAACAAGGTTTTAATCAATATTCCATTCAAAATGGATATTAAACTTTCATCCTCCAAGTATATTAAGAGGCTTCCCACCACCGGTATGTCGGAGTTTTGCGCAATCCCGAAGGACTACTCAAGGAAGTTCAAAAATTTAACACCCTTTTGTCACACACCCCATTAAGGATGCATGCATTTCATTTTATAGTGGGTTGGATGATCACATAAAAGGTGATTGTATCCCACTTTGGGTTGTCCCTCTCACCGGCCTCGTTAAGGTAAATCTCAGGAGGCGAGCCTAACTATAGATCTAGCATGTTCATTTGAAAGCAATAAAGTGGAATAAAGAAATAGGTTGTGGGAGTTTGATTCACCAAAAAGGTGAAGAGCATATCCCTATCTACTTCTCAATTCCCAAACACTTTTAACAAGGTTCAATTACCAAACCCACTAACTAATGAGAATCGAGTATGTCTACTCTTTTCTACAAACAAGGGGTTGTTCAAATTGAGTGCTTGATTTACTTAACCTTTCTTTTAATCAAGGAGTTCAACACTTTTGGCATTTTGATTCACTTAGAAAGTGAAGAGCATAGGCCTAATGTCTAATTCCTCAAACAATAATAGGTTGTTTTAATTACTAGATTTTGAAAATAACAAAGCCACAATTTAAGTAAAAAAATGACTAAGTTTAGGCTTACCTTCAAACGAAGCTAGCAAAGGCTAGGGGCATTTTTTATTGATTTTTCATTTTTAATGCTCACCTAGTGGTGATCGTTCCTTTCCAATGTGTTTTCCTCCAACAAGTTAGTCAACACAACCAGCCAAAATGAAGAAAATAAAGATAAAATTGAATCTAAGCCTTATTTGTCAAATTTGAGAAAATCTTGATTAAGGCGAATAAATCCAATTCAATGATACAAACTTTTCTTTATATGCTTCTACAACTTTTAGATAATGTTCATATACCTGCATCATATCATGGAAAATAGTGGTCATCACCCTTTGGTATGTAGCTTCGGCATTTTTGAGGCCGAAGGGCATGATGTTCCAACAAAAGGTACCCTAAGGGCATGTAAAGGATTTCTTCTCTTGGTCTTCAGGTGCAATTTTTATCTGATTGTATCCGCTAAAACCGTCCATCAATGAGTACATGGAGTGACCTGTTGTCAAGTCAACTATTGCATCTATGCTCGAAAGTGGGAAGTCATCCTTGGGACATGCAAGATTCAAGTCTCTAAAATCCATGCATACACGAATGGATTTATCATGCTTGGTGACCGGTACAATATTAGATATCCATTCAGCATATGCAATTGCTCTTATAAATCCCACCTTCAACAATTTCTCTAATTCTTCCTTGACTAAGAGAGCTATATGTGGGTGCATCTTTCTCAACTTCCCCTTGACGGGTTTAACCCCTGGTTTAACATTCAGATGGTGTATAATGAAGTCGGGATCCAATCCGGGCATGTCGGCATAGGACCATGCAAAGTTCACTTGTTCTTGGAAAAACTTGATAAAATCCTCTCTTTCTAAAGGTGTAAGTGACACTGCTAGGTGTATGAATTTTGGATCTAATTCCATCCCAATGTTGACCTTTTCTATCAACTCTATGAGAATCGGTGACCTTTCTTCCTCATGTTCGGGTAGGGTATCCAACCTCTCTTCCTTTGGTGCCACAGTTGTGTTTTCACCATAGGAAACATCCTTTATCTTTACTTTTTTTGGTTCTAGTGCTGCCACGTAGTGGTTTTCATCACTAGAACTTTTCATTTTTTTTATTTTTTTCATTTTTTTCTTTGGATTAAGAGATTGGACCCCCGTTGTTCTCATCATGTTCGGATCAAATTCATTGGTGAAAGAGGGCTCAACCGCATTCAAGTATTGGGACATTGCTTGGTCATTTGGAAAATAGAGTAAGTCACTTGGCTCAGTTGGGTCCCAATCAATAAGTTTGAGATGCATCAAGGGTAAGGATTCATTTGGAAAAGTCTCATTGGTTGAGTTTATGGACATGACCTCACTGGAGGGTTTGTACGTTGTATCATTTAGGTCTATGACGTGAGCTTCCTCGAGATGGTCCATGGAAGAAGGATCAAAGTCCCCTTCACTTGAGTCCTCTAAGACCTCTACGGTAAATAGCATTGAAAATGCAATAGACGAATTAAAAATAAAGTTTGAATCACCCACCCCCCCCATGAAGGTACCCAAGGTTCACCTATCCATGGCTGACTAGCATTTGCTTGTCCTATGTTGAGTTCTTGTATATTAGGCTCTTCATTACCTTGAGTTTGTTGCCTTGGAACCTTATCATAAGCATGTATTGTGACTATCTCTTTATCATGACATGATTCTTCAAATAGAGTGTCCCACTCATAGTCTCGGGAGTCATCACTATCAACATCGGATTCTACTATGTTCGCTTGAGGATATGAATCATGCATTGGGCTGGAGCTTTCGCCTTTGTGCTGATATCCTACCCCTGATCTTTCTTCTTTTGACCTCCAAGAAGGTTCAATGGGCTCTAGTAAACCTCTATTTCTTCTGCCTAAGGGTCCTCTTCCCTTGTACCCTATTTTTTTCTTTATCTCAAATCCTTTCCCATATTGATTGGTTTGAATGTTAATGTGTTGAATTCTTTCTACGGGAGTATTTGAGGTATCATCTTCATCATGATAAATCCATTGGAGGACTTCATCTTCTTCTTTATCAAATGCTTCTTTGTCACTTTCTCTTACAAAATAAGAGTTATATTTATGAGGAAGATGTTCTTTGGACGGTTTCCCATGCGTTCTTGGAGATGTGGGTAAATCGAATAGGGAAATGGAATATTCCCCTACTCCTTTGGAATTGATTTTACATTATTTTTCAAATGTATGCATCATTTCACTCATATATTTGTAATGATCCTCTTTAGCTTTATCTTTCTCCTCTTTGGTGGGTTTTGAAGGCTCTAACTTTGGCGAAGATGCTTGATCTGAATTTTCATTTGAAGTTGGACCCTCGTAACTCACTTTCTCCTTTCCTTTAGTTGATGTAGTTGAGTTAGCTTGAGGAGGGTTTGAAGTAGCACTTAATGTTAACTTAGGATCATCCTCTTTGATGTCTTCAATGGTGGCCCTTTGGATAATTCCTTCTCTGTTATGGGGAATAAATAGTTCGTGGAGAGGCTTTAGTGCATTGCAATATTGGAAAGGATTTGAATCCCCTCCAACCGTGATTTCCTCACCCATGTACAAAAATTTTATGCATTGATGATACGTGGATGGAACCACTTGCATCTCGTGTATCCATAGCCTCCCCAATAAGATATTATAAGTTAGTTTCATATCTAAGACTTGGCATTTTGTGTACTTTTTGACAGGTCCAACTTGAATGGGTAATACAATCATGCCTTTCGAGGCTCTTTCAGCTTCATCATAGGCCTTTATGGTAATTCTTTTTGTAGGATCAATGCATGACTCGGATAATCCTAGAGATTTGACAAGGCTCAAAGTACAGATGTTAAGACCAGCTCCCCCATCTATGAGAGCTCTCTTGACCCTATGTCTTTCAATCAAGACTTCTATATGGAGGGGCAGATTTTGGGGATGAGTAATAGACATGTCATCATGGTCTAAGAATGAAAGGTAATGGGGTTCAATGAGGTGCCCTACCATATTCTAAAACTTCTCCTCTTCTAAGTTGGTAGGAATATTAGTTTCCACTAAAGCTCTCTCTAGAATTTCCTTGTGATTTGGAGATAGTTTTAATAACTCCAAGATAGAGATTTGTGCTGGAGTCTTTTGTAGCTGATCCACCAAACTATACGATTTTACTACTATAGATGATTGCTTAATCACAATGTTAGATTGCGGAGGACCAATAGGTTTAGGATCAACCCCTTGTAGGGTAATCCTTGAGGTCTGTCCCCTAGTGATAACATTAGATGTTTCTTTTTTAGGCTGTTCTTTTATCACTATAGCATTTACAACATGTTCACTTTTGGACAATGTATTGACAATGTTATCATAGGGAGGCACAAAATTGATATTGTTGCTACTTTGTTTCTTCCCATTGGACGTTTCACCTTTCTTGTGGTTATAAAAGGGTTGTTTGAAAGTCGTGTGATCTTCATTACTTTGAGGTCTGTCAATGGTGATCATACCATTATCAATCAAGTCTTGCACCACGTTCTTCAGCTGTAAGAAATCATTTGTCTTATGCCCTCGAATTCTATGATATTCACAATGGCTATTCTCACTCCACCAGCTAGGCTTGTGTTGTGGCTCGTAAGGTTGAATGCTAGGTAAATTAATGATATTGTTAGCCATGAGAGTCTTCAATGATTTCTTGAGAGGTTCACCCAAAGGTGTGAAGTTCCTTTTGGGAGTTGGTGCCAAGAATTTGTTAGACTTGTTACCTCCTTGATTGTTCCCAAGATTTCCGCTATTAGTATTGTTGTTGAAAGGTGCCTTGGAAGCCTGATTTGCATTGTTCATCTGATTAGGTGTTCTTGTGAGAGCGAATGGAGTCACTTTTAAATTACTAGAATCAACAACTCCGTTAGTGACCACTCATTTATTGTTGTATTTCAACCCAAACCGATTATAGTTGTTAGAAAAGTTCTTATTCTGGTTGTTATGGTTGTTGTTGGAGGTATTGTTATTGTAATTCTTATTATCTTTGTAAAGTTTCAACTCTCCACTCTTAACTAATACCTCTTCTGTGGTTACTCCATTTTTGATAAGATCTTGGAAGGTCTTAGGACATTACATTCTCAACCGGTAATTCATCTCATTGCTCAAGCTATTGATGAAGATATCCATCTTCTCTTTTTCTGGTACACTCCTAGGATATCTAGCAAATGCCATCCTCCATCTTTGTAGGAAAATGAGGAATCCATCTCCATCCTTTTGCTTGGTATTACATAAAGTTATCATTGTGACTTTGTGCTTGATGTTGTATGAATAGTGTGCCACAAATTTTGAAGCTAGCTCTTCAAAGGTTTAATGTCGGAAGGTAATTTCAAAAACCACTCCATGGTCATACCTCCTAAGCTTCTTGGGAATAATCTCATTAAATAAGTGGTATCGTGCATGAACTCCAAGCTCAAAGCACAAAATTCCCGTAGATGATCTTGAGGATCTGATGTTCCTTCATATTTATCATACTTAGGAAATACTACATTGATAGGGAATGGTACCATGACTAGACTTTTGTCAAATAGAAATGGACACAATGCTTCTATAGAAAAGGGCTTTGGAGCCCCACTTTTCTTTATCATGTTCAATTGCATTTGAAATAACTTAAATTGTTTATTTATGATGTCAATCAAGCTCTCTTCAAATTCTGGTGGTCTAAGTTGATTAACATCATAGTCTTGAGGGAGTTTTAGACCTTTTCGGGCTAGGTCTAGAAAGTACTTTTCCCGGTCTCTATCCATCACTTTCTCCATGAGTTTTAAAAAGTATGAACTTTGTATAGCTTCGCTAACCTTCTCATCAGTTGCATCATTGGCGGTTGGTTCACCATTGCCCCCGTTAGTATTGTTGTTAATCCCTTGACTATTAGGGTCTATTCCTCCATTATTGGTATTACCCTGATTGTTTGGGTCAATACCTCCATTGTTATTATTACCCAAGCTACCGAAGTACATCATGTTGGTTTTCGCTTCTTGAACGGGTGGTTCTTGTGGTACTTTTGGGATAGTAGAAGTATCACTTGGGAAAGGAAGCTCTTGTATCAGATAAGTTCCATCTACTTGCAAGGTTTTCTTTACGTAATATGATTGAGTAAAAGCAGGCATGAACATAAACCACTTGCAAAATAGGCTTTTTATCTTGCTTGCTCATGGCCGAATCCTTGTGAAATTTTCAAAATCGCTCAAGATCAAGATTCCTGACTAGGCAAGGTACTGGTGTAATACCCCAAAATTGGCACCTATTTAATTTCATCAATTTTGGTGCATTATCTCAATTTTACATCACCAAAGTCCTAGTTCCCTAGGCAATTTTCTCTCCTATCTGACTTAATTTGACTTGATGTCAATTGCAAAGACCATAAATTGCAATAATCAAATGCTAAAATAATTCCTAAGTCCTAGACTTTATTTGGCTAAATAATCTCTATGATAAGTTAATTTAATTATGAAGTCCTAAGTACTTTTAATTAAATTAAACTCCACCCCCTTTAGCTAAATACCCTTGAAAGGAATTAATAAATATTTAGTTTATTGAATAAACACTTTTTTTGAATTGATAATTCTTGATATTCGAAAGGTCACCTGTGTGGCATTTTCCATTCTTTTTATTAAATAATTCATTGTCTTTTTGTCTCAATTAGGAATGAAGAGTCCACCGTTTCGAATCAAGAAACTCTTCATTCCTCTTCTGGCTTGGTCTATTTAATGAACCTCTTTTTCTCATTCAAGAGAGCAATTTTTGAGAGCATCTACACTATAGCATTTTTTAGTCTCATATCTCATTATTTTCAAAGCTCTTTTATTGCATTATCTAGTTTAATTTCTCATATTAGTGTAATGGCATTTCACATTTAGATTAAATTTGCTTACTTGTTTTTAGTCTAATATCATCTTTATTTCAAAATCAAATAAAAATCTGCATTTCATATTTCTTTCAAAGTTTTCTAGATTAATTGCATTCATTCTTAGCTTAGTTTCATTTTGCTCATATTTGCTTTCAAATCCTCCATTGTTGAATTGGTCTCCCGGCTGTTGGCTCTCGTTCTGAGAGTATTCAAACACCCCATTCACATAGGAGGCAACAGGTCGCCTCACCATGGAATTTGGATTGAGTTCTTCATACTCTCTCTCAAATTCTATCAAGTGAATAATGACCATGTTGTTTTGTGCCTGATTTAGAGGTCACATTCAGTCACATACATTTTGGCGCCCACCGTGGGGCAGAAAGATCAATTTCTGGCCTCATTATCATTTTTTTCTGACAGGAAATTTTGCTCTGTTGTGCGTCCGTACTGTTTGTGTACAGATCCTCGCACGAGAATCCAGAGCGTCCCGCGCGAAGTTTCACCCCTGTGGTACTCTCTCGCGCGAGATTTTAACTATCTCGCCTTAGACCTGCACTTTCTCGCGCGGATTGGAGTACTTTCTCGCGCGAGCTTTCATACATTCTCGCGTGAACCTTCATACATTCTCGTGCGAGCTTGTGCTTTCTCGCGCGCGGTTTGGTACTGTCTCGCGCGCGGTTTGGTATTGTCTCGCGCGTGGTTTGGTACTATCTCGCGCGGCCCTCTGTACTGTCTCACGCGAAATTCTGTGACAGACAGAGGTCAAGATTTCAGATTTGTTAGTTTTGTTTGCTGTTTTCAATTTTTTGAAATTTTTGAAATTTTTAGCATTTTCAAATCCGTGCCACTCTGGAAAATAGGCACCCATTTTTTTTTTGAAATTTTCACAAATGGTCTCAAAAGTTTAAGTATGATATATTGTTGGAAAGGTCTTTCCGAGCCTATTCCAACCATGTTGGTTTCATTATCAGATTTTACCATTTGATGAGCTATTTTTCTTGCAGATTATCTGATTTTTGATTTTGCTAATCTTGTGGGTCTAACAAGCTGTTTTGAAGGTGCTCTTGCTTTCATGGAAAATGTTTAAAATAAAGCATTGGACTTGAGGTACTTTGTTTCATCTCTACAACATTTGGACTTTGGGATTAAAATTGAACCTCTCATGTGTTTGGCTTGAGTGTTTACATACTTTCATAGAACACATTTTAATTGATGCTCTTAATGGGAAATGAATGAACATAGATTTGTTTTTACAAGTTTGTGTTTAAGTGCATGCTTGTCTTTTACACCTTAAGTAATTCTTGGTTTCAAATATCAAAATATCTCATTGAGTAATTGAGGGCATGGATTCATTCCTAGTTTACATGAAGAGTTAAATGCACCACTTTGTGGACTCACTTCATGTTTACTTGGAAAGTTAAATATTCCATGATTCAAACCCTCTTGCACTTATGAGTAGTATTGATTAGCAGTCTTAGATTACTTGTGATTGATCTAGATTGCTATCTTGGGTTATTGGACTCGCTAATCCGCCGGCCCCTCATTTCCGCCCTGTGGTTGCAATCCCAGCGCCACATTAAAGGGGAGGGGTCTATAGGAAAGAAGCGTTAATTGTTCCACTTGGCAACCCTTTTGTGCTTTTTGGAACTCACTTGTTTTCTAGGGTGTGGACTCACTTTGAGTTTGTGTGAGGAGTTAAATGCACCACTTTGTGGACTCACCTCACATTTACTTGAAGGGTTAAATGCACCACCTTTAGTGCTTTTCAATACTTTTTGATAGAGAATTACTTACTTTTCATTTTTTTAGAAGGCCTGCTTGGGGATTTCATCACCTCAAGGGACGACCTTAACTCCCGTGTTCCGGCGGAGTATAAATATCGGGAGGTGAATCCAAAGACACCTCTCTTGGGAATGAGTTAGATTTCACTCTTGGCTAAGCCTCAAAGAACTTTATACCTTTGAGAAGTGAAGGAGGAGATTTGGGTTACCGTCTCCCCCCGGCTGTGTGATTTCTAATTCTTCTCATCTACGAATTTGGGCCTCACGTACCTTGCGTATATCGAGGACTCCCTTTAGAAAAGCCATGTATATCCTTGTAGACAACTTGCTAGGATGTTGTTGTGTTTTAAGTGCTTACTAAAACATTCTCAAGAACATACACAAGTAGAGTCCTTAGGGAGTAGAAATACTAAGTCACTATTCTTGTTCATGCGCAAGGTTGCTTTGTCCCTTGCCCATTGCTTGAAGACTGTTTGCTTGAACTCCTTGATTGCTGTCTTATGTGCTTGATCAATGACATAAATCTGATCTACCTTTTTGTCTGTGATCTATTTTTCTATTTTTCTGTCGTTCACCGTCAGAAACTAGTTGTCTTGAGTTAGGAATCGATCGATCTTTGCTTTGACTCGTATTGTCTCTCATTAGTCTACCTTATCTCATTGTGCTCTTGTACCTTGCGTTGCGATTGTCTTATCTCAGCTATTCTAGCCATCTCTTTTTGACAATTCGTACCAGGTTCATCTTGCATCTTGGCTGTTCTAGCCATTTATCTCCTTTTCGTTATCTTAGAGACAGAGTCTAGCTTTATCCTGAATCTTTTCTCATTACATCTTCGTCTATGACTGTCACGACTCGAAGTGGCAAGACTTATCCCATTCAAAACGCTGATCAAGATCAAAGTAAACCTTGTAATCGAGACATAGGTCATCCTAAATCTGTTGCAAAATCTGAACTTCGTGAGGAATCCTCACATTCTTCGTCATTCCAAGAGTATTACAATCCATTGTTTCAGATACAGTCTGACTTACTATTTCAAGAATATTATAACCCATTGTTTGAAGACCAGCAAGACTCTGAAGGGTCACTTTCTAAAATTAAACCTATTGATCCTTTTCAACCTATCAACTCTTTAACGATCTCTCATAATACTACCAACAAGATGGGAGATCCAAAACCTTCAAAGTTGGTTTTCAATCTCAGCTCTAACATGCCAAAACCCTCAAAGTCTATCTTTAATCTTAGCTCTAGCATGCAAATAGTTAAAGCCACTGAGAAGGCTACAACAGAAGCTCAACCGCCTTCCCGATTTGCTAGAAACAAACCTTGGCTTTCTCACTATTCCATGATCATTGCTCCAGGGAGTGAGGATACTCCTAAACCCAAAACTCCCTTTGTCTTGCGAGGCCCTGCACCTCCCTCTTATAACTACACAAAATCTCCAGCTTGTGCGAATGCTATCCCTCGATCTCATGCAAAGATTGTTCTCAAAGGTCCTAAACCTTCGACATCCAGACCAAAACTATCTATGGATAAAGCCCTCACTAAGGTAGATGTCCCTAAAGATCTTGATCTCGACCAGTTTCAATCTATGGTGGGTCATTTGACCTCGCCTCATTATTTATCATTCTCTGAGGAAGACGATCACTTTCTAAGCCACCCGCATAATGCTCTCCTACACACTGAAGTTATGACAGGCCCCAAGCATATCCCCCACGTCCTCGTTGAAAATAGTGCTAACCAAAATACTTGCTCTGCTAAGATGCTTACCCAAACAATAGACAGCTTTGTTCCTGCCAATAGAGAGTCCATTGAGTTCTATGATGCTAAGCTAAAAGAAATAGAAAAGACCTTGAAGATCAAAGATATTGGCATGGGGGAATATCAGATTGAGTCTGTCTTGTCATTGACAACTCTCCCTCTATCTCCACATTCCTATGAAGAACCCTCTGAAGATAGATTTGGTATTGGCTATTAGAGCGATGAGCTTGACCAACCTAGCTACAACTTTCACTCATGCAAGGATTCAGATAATGAAGAAACACAGATTCAGCCTATGACACATGATAGATCTTTGAATGTTCAAAATTTTGATTCAGACTACCAGAAAGAGTCTTATCTACCTTCTCAAGTGCTTCAAGAACATGATCTTGGTCCTCACCAGGAGGATTTTATACACTCTACTGAACAGATTTCTACTACTGCAGCTACTACTGAATATGACACTGCCTCTAATGGAACACATACTGATTGGGACCAACTGTTGGATGCTTCCCTTATCTTTGGTATGCCTCAAGGTATGCCTATTCTAGATTGTTCTACCACTTCTACTGTTGAACAAAATCCTACTACTGCCGATTCCAATGATACACATACTGATTGGGAGCAACTGCTGGATGCTTCCCTTATCTTGGGTATGCCCTGGGGTATGCCTACTCTAGATTGTTCCACCACTTCTGCTATTGAAAAGACTCCTACTATTGCCAACTCCAATGGCACACATACTGATTGGGAGCAACTGTTGGATGCTTCACTTATCTTGGGTATGCCTATTCCAGATTACTCTACTGCTTCTACTACTGAACAAGATCCTGCTGTTGAAGAAACATTTCCTTTGACAGATGATAGTGATGAAGAAAGTCTACCTCCGACTATGTCTCTAGCTGAATGGGACTCCATTTTAGATGCTACTACGAAAATACCAGTTGATGCTATGCACTTATATGCTAGTCTTAACAACTCAGAAAGAGGAGAAAGTTATGATCCTCCAGATCAAGCTATTGATGATGATCCTTTCCACCCTCCTGTGGAGATCATTCCTATGGCTCCTAGGCCATCTGCTCCAAGCTATACTCCTACTGCTCCAGCAAATCATGGGTATGTAAGACCCCATTCTGTTATAGCTTCATGGAATATTGGAAGATCCAAAATTGAAATGGTTCCTATTCGTGCACTCTTACCACCTGAAAGGGGACCTGACTCTTGGAATAGGTTATCTTGGTTAGGCTCACATAATATTCCTCCAAACTTATCTGACTCTTCTAGGATGACTCACAATCAACAACGCTCTATGGAAGATTACTTTCTTGATCGACCTGATGCATTCATGAATGATGAGGATGATACTGATATATTTGCGCTTGAGCCCATCACATCAATTTCTCTTCCCTCTTCATCTCCCAAAAAAGTGGCCCGTCCACTTCCATTTCCACCTCTCCACCTGAACCATTCATATAAGCCTCTTTCATCCACCATTCCTGAGTCTTTTGGAAGTAACTTGGATGTGCAACATAAAAATAAAAATAATGAGAATCCACTTATATCTCAAGGTCACCATGTCCCATCTAATCGACATGTGACTATGATGAAAGGAAAGCAACAAAGGTGTTCAAAAGACCGCAAAGGTCCTCAAAAAGAAGAAGACAATCAAAAGCCAGAAAATAAAATAAAAAATGGATCTCGAAATCCATTCTATAGGCATTGTCATCAAAAGCACCTCAAAGTAAAGAAAAAAAAATTCAAAAGCTATGTGGATTCCAAAGAAAGGAAAAATCAAAGTTGTCATTCGAGCTTCCAAAATTCTCATGCTTCCCTCCATTCCATCACCCTTGCCTCTCATACTTTACCCTCTTCACTCCATCTTGCCTTTTCCCAAAGTGCGTATCAGTATCTCCTTATTGCTAATGGCATGACTAAGAGAAATCTAGAATGTACTCTCCCTAAGCGTTTAGAGCATGGGAAATCTGATAAAGAGTTAAGATGTGTCCACGAGGATGTTTGTGGGTCTCACTTAAGTGGTCTTTCCTTGACTATGGATCTCTTGACTGTTGGACACTACTGGTTGGTTCTCTTGTTACTGCTACAACATCTGGTTCTGATTTTGCAACTTCTCAGCTGGCTACTGCTACAAATGACTGTGTTCTCAGAGATTCCTACTAAAGGAGAGAAACTCAAAGAGCCCATCAACGCTCTTCATTTGAAAAATTTCTATAGCTGACATTCTCAGTGTGCTCATGTACATACTTATTGGTCCTAAAAAAATCCTAAAAATGGTATATTGCAAAAATCCTAAAAATTGCAAAATGTCCTGAAAAAATGATCATCTTAGTGAAAACCTGGCAAACAGGCACTTTGATGTATCTATTATCCTGGTGAAAACCTGGTAAACAGGCGCCTTGATAATACCAAAAAAAAATAGAAAATGTGAAAAAATACAAAAAAAAAATAGAAAATTTCAAAAATACAAAAAAATGAGATATTCAAAAAAATAAAAAAAAGAGAAAAGCACAAAAAAATCAAAAAAAGAGAAAAGCACAAAAAAATTGAAAAAGAGAAAAATGTGCCATTGATGAAAACCTGGTAAACAGGCATCATGGTAGCAAAAATAGAATCTCTGCCAAGATGGTGAAAACCTGGTAAATAGGCACCTCTTGTTTTCCTAAAGTAACATCTCATCTTAGCGTCGCTTGGCTCTTAGTTTCCTGCTTTAGTTTCCTTCCTTTCTTGCTTTAGTTTGTTTTCCTGCTTTCCTGCTTTAGTTTGTTTCCTGCTTTGGTTTGCTAGCTCATGCGCTTGTCTTTGAGTTTTCCTCGACTCTTCATGGATTGGAACTGGTTCACACTTGGGGGCACCTGCCTGGTCTAGGGGGCATTGTCCTATCACTTTCAGAAACTCTCTTTTGAGCATTGGTCGCCAGTGGTTCTCACTATGCCTGCCTGCGGATACCTAGCTTTCGTTCGATCTCTCTTCTTCGGGATTTCTCCCTTTTATCAATCACCAGTGATTCTCATTACGTCAGCCTACGGTCATTATCCCATTGAGACTTTGAACGTTATCTTTCCGAATTGACTTCAATCCGCTTGAACATGAACTTAAACTAAAACTAAAACTAAATGTGTGTTCCTTTGAGGCATGTTGAGCTTTGTTTTCTTTGAGTGCTTGTTTGTTTGCTTTGCTTTTTTGCTTTCTGTTTGTTGGTTTAGTTCCAATGATCCAAAAAATCTACATAAGAGGGTTGTCCATCTGTAAGAGCCTTCATCTCGTATTAGATGGCCATGCGTACCTCGACTCCTTTTATGTGGATGCTTTGGTGAGGTTGGTTCTTCTCATTGTCTTTTGAGTGACTTCTTTTGCTACATTTGAAATTGTAAATGCTCATCCTGTTAAGTGAACGTAAGGGTCACTGCGAGCAATCTTTGGCAAAAGAAGGAGCTCCTGCGTGCTTGGTGTGTTTGTTCGCAAGAGACATTCAGGTCATTCTAGCATTTATGCTCTAATGCTTATGTTAACTTGCTAGATTAAAAGGAATAGGTGTTCAGGTCATTCTAGCTTCTTGTGCCTTAATGCTTACACCTCATTCCGACAAATTTAACACTTATGTCATATTCATATTCTCATGTTTGAGTGAATTGTATGGCATCTTGCGATTGTCCTGTGCTTAAAAGAACTCAATGATGATAAATACGATGAGTCCAACAGCTGAGTTCGGAGGATTGCATTTGTTCATCCTAGGCCTGCATTTAGACTTGCATCTTTCATTCTAGGCTTGCATTTGGAGTGCTTTCTTGTTTCTCTCTTGATTGATTTCTTCTAGATCTTCTCATCAAAGGTTCTCATCTTTTGTACCAATCTCATCTTGGCTGCATCCTTTTTCGGGATCGAAATCGAAATCTGACATCTCTAAGTGGCTCAAAATCGCGTTTTAAATATTGGACTCCTTCTGGATCGGATGCTTGTGCAGTCAGCCTTCTGGTGTCATCTTCCTGCTAGATCCTCATCTTTGCATCATGTTCTCAAATCTTTGCTTCTTTTCATCAAAGTCAATTCAAGTCAAATTTAGTCAACTATGGTCAAACTTGGTCAACAGGACCTTTGCTTTGCTCCGTTTCACTTCTATAGCTTCGCAAATCTAGTCTAATTGCTTTTGCTCTGCAATCTCTTGTTGTTTATCATCCTTCTGACATGTCATCTTTCCATTTCGCTCCCGAGGGGGCAGGATGATTACATCATTTGAATCTTGTCGAATCTATTCTTGAATCAGTCTGATTTGAATCATCAGTCCTTATTGCTAGGGGCATCTTCACGCCTCACATCTTGTTATCTGGAAATCTATCTCTTAGGTATCTGAGCAATCTAACTCAGATCCTCGAGGATCATTCTTCGTTCTAGAGATGGTTCTTGAAATCTTTTGGGTATTGGGGCAATCTAACCCTAATTCCTGGGAGTCAAGCTTCGTTCTGGAGATGATTCTCAAAATCTCTTTTAGACCGTTATCTAGGCAATCTAACCTGGGTCTCGGAGGACTAAGCTTCGTATTGGGACAATCTAACCCTGATTCGGAGATAGTCCTAAATCTGCATCTTCATCAATTGGTCTTGGGGCAATCTAACCCTGATTCTGGTTCTCTTCTAAGATCGTTGTCTTCGCAATCTAACTTAGACTTCGAAAAATTCATGCTTTGATCTGCTTTCATCTGTCACTTCAGACTATTCTTTGAATCAACGCGATGTTCGCACATCAATTCAAAGAGGGGCAAATGTAATACCCCAAAATTGGCACCTATTTAATTTCATCAATTTTGGTGCATTATCTCAATTTTACATCACCAAAGTCCTAGTTCCCTAGGCAATTTTCTCTCCTATCTGACTTAATTTGACTTGATGTCAATTGCAAAGACCATAAATTGCAATAATCAAATGCTAAAATAATTCCTAAGTCCTAGACTTTATTTGGCTAAATAATCTCTATGATAAGTTAATTTAATTATGAAGTCCTAAGTACTTTTAATTAAATTAAACTCCACCCCCTTTAGCTAAATACCCTTGAAAGGAATTAATAAATATTTAGTTTATTGAATGGACACTTTTTTTGAATTGATAATTCTTGATATTCGAAAGGTCACCTGTGTGGCATTTTCCATTCTTTTTATTAAATAATTCATTGTCTTTTTGTCTCAATTAGGAATGAAGAGTCCACCATTTCGAATCAAGAAACTCTTCATTCCTCTTCTGGCTTGGTCTATTTAATGAACCTCTTTTTCTCATTCAAGAGAGCAATTTTTGAGAGCATCTACACTATAGCATTTTTTAGTCTCATATCTCATTATTTTCAAAGCTCTTTTATTGCATTATCTAGTTTAATTTCTCATATTAGTGTAATGGCATTTCACATTTAGATTAAATTTTCTTAATTGTTCTTAGTCTAATATCATCTTTATTTCAAAATCAAATAAAAATCTGCATTTCATATTTCTTTCAAAGTTTTCTAGATTAATTGCATTCATTCTTAGCTTAGTTTCATTTTGCTCATATTTGATTCTTGAAAATCCTCCATTGTTGAATTGGTCTCCCGGCTGTTGGCTCTCGTTCTGAGAGTATTCAAACACCCCATTCACATAAGAGGCAACAGGTCACCTCACCATGGAATTTGGATTGAGTTCTTCATACTCTCTCCCAAATTCTATCAAGTGAATAATGACCATGTTGTGTTGTGCCTGATTTAGAGGTCACATTCAGTCACATTCATTTTGCTCATATTTGCTTTCAAATCCTCCATTGTTGAATTGGTCTCCCGGCTGTTGGCTCTCGTTCTGAGAGTATTCAAACACCCCATTCACATAGGAGGCAACAGGTCGCCTCACCATGGAATTTGGATTGAGTTCTTCATACTCTCTCTCAAATTCTATCAAGTGAATAATGACCATGTTGTTTTGTGCCTGATTTAGAGGTCACATTCAGTCACATACAACTGGAACCAATAAAACAACCAAAAGGGTATCTGAATCTCGAATCAAAAAGTTTTGAAACCCTCGGGAAATGCTCACTGTTTGCCCTTGTTTAATTTTGGGTGTCACTTGCATGCGTGTAGGTGTGACTTTAAGCCTAGTACGTGGTAATTGGAATATCCTTAGGTGGCACTCTACAAGTCTGCAGGTGGCTCTTCCCTATTGATAGACATGATTTAAACTTTTTCAAGCGTCACTTAAACTTTAACAGGTGTAACTTTATTACTTCCAAGCATCTTTTTACAAATCGTAGGCGTAACTTTACTGTGCACAGGCAGTTTTTCTCTGTTTGTAGGTGGTACTTTACAGACCAGGTTGTAAATTTTAGATTTAAAAAGTTGTAAGATCGGGTCTGCAGAATTCTCTTTCTTGAAAATAAAATACAAATGCAACACACACATCAAGTTTGCACCATGTCCCTAAAATCACACTAAAAGTGTATATTCGCGGTCATTTTTTACAAGTATTGAACAAGAAAGTCTTCCACGCAATCTACCTATAGTCAAATTTGGCTTTTAACATGTTTGGCTCTATAAGGTAGCTTACTACTTATTAGGTTTTAATGAATAATTCCGTTCTAAACCATGCCAAGTTCTTTTTCCCACTTGCGGGCTTCCCACACACACAAAAGCACGATTTGGGGCAATACAAAAAGGACTACTAGAGGAAGTGAAGAAACTTGCACACAATCTAGCCACTTCCCTTTTAAGGAAAAGCGTATTTTTATTATAGTGGGTTGGATAGTACCGCGGCAAAGGTGGTTGTCTCCCACTTGGGTCGTTCCCTCTCACCGTCCTCGTAAGGAAAATCTCGGGAGGCAGGCCCTCTATTTCTCTATTTTAACTAGCATGTATAGAAAACAAGAAAATTGAACTTAGTCCAACAAGTTTGGGAATCTGGTTCACTTAAAAAGTGAAGAGCATATCCCTATTGTCTTTCTTCGTTCCAAACACTCAAGCAACAATTGTTCTTTTTCAATCTCTTGACAACGAGATTCTTAAAATTGAAGTGTTGGTGTTAATTCCTTATTTTAATTAAGCTAGATTCAATGAATGCCACAATTTAAGCAAGTGCAAGCTTGATTTGATGAATACCTCTTTCTTTTGTAGCTAGCAATGGCTAGGCACTTTTATGAGATTTTTGATTGCTTGTTTTTCTTTCACTCACCTAGTGGTGATCGTTCCCGCTCCCTCCTCCAACAAGTTAGTCAACAAAACCATACAAAATGAGAAAAACCATGAAGGAACAAAATTTGAAGTACAATTAAGTGTTTTCACAAGATTATTCAATGAAACTTCAACAACTTAATGTAAACAAATTTCAATTTAGAGTAGGAAATTTAAGCTTGTAAGCCTCTAACATCTTGATGTAATGAGCATACAATTTCTCTTCTAAGCCTAAACTCTCTAAAATTAAAGCACTATGCAATTATTTCTCATGTTTAGCTTGTAGTCTTACCTCCTTGCTTGGTTGTGTAACTCTGTTCTCTAGTTTTTGAACCTTCATGTGCTTGCTCATCTGCAGGAAAAACACAGACAGAGAGTAAGAAAATAGAATCTATAGATTTGACAGTAAATTAAAGCAAAAAGTCATAGGCGTCATTAGTCAGCTAATACACGTGATTAAAATGCTAGCAGGCGTGACTTTAAAATTAGCAGGCGTCACTTTCCAGTGACACATGCGACATTTAAAGTTTATCAGGTGTAACACTTTAATTACTAGGTGTGAAAAGTAATGAAAATTGCGTAAGATAAGCTATTTAAAGCGGTAATTAAAAAATACTAGGCGTCAGTTAAGAGATACTAGGCGTGACAGTTTGTCATAAATTGCGTTGTAAAGGCTATCGCAGGCGGTAAAAGATAGCAAATACGCGGCACTTCTCAAGTCGTAGGCGTCGCTTTACACTCCTAAGCGTGACACTTTATCTCCCAGGCGTCAGTTAACTGCTGGTAAGCGTCAGAATAGTGATCACAGGCGTCATTTAATTCTTCATACATGTCATTTCCCCCATTTTTTGCAAAAATTCACGTAAAAGTGAAGACACAAACACACAAAATATGATGAAAATGTTAAAAATGAGGCTCAAGGCCACACGGTGGGCGCCATTTGTGTGTGTATGCTTAACACCTTCATGAAATTAGGATTATTAACTAACAATTCAAAACAAATACAATGCAAATTTAACTAAGAATTGAAACTAAAATCCATAACATCTCATGGTTCTCTAATTAGATGTGGTAAGTAGAGCTCTCAGCTTAATCTCCACTAGTGACACTTCTAAAATGAGAAAGTATGATGCTACGATGCTTAATCTAGCTCACAATGATCCATTATGCTATGATAAATTGAAGTGCTAATGCTAAATGCTCTCAATTGCTATCAAATGCTCATAAAATGCCTATAATAACAATGCTTTGCTCTCTAATTCTCTTCTATGTTATTGCTCTCAAAATGACTCTTATTTATAGTAAATTCCCAAGGGTAGGGGGTAGAGTGAAGTAACCATGATTTACCTTTGGTTGAGTCAAAAAATTTGCAATGTTTTTAAATGGGGGGACAATTTAAATGTTTGTCTCAAAGCTTTGGACAAAAAGACAAAATTGAGTGGATGAGATTCAAAGTTGAAATGTGTGATTGAGATTCAATTCTTTTGAGTGATCCATGTGCTTTGTGTTCTCAATTCTCATTGGTTGCTCAATTTGTTGTTGAAAGATATTAGGATTAATTAAATTTCATCAATTAATTAAATCAACCATGTAGGGGAATAGGTTCATTTTGATTTTTGATTTAACAACTATACAATTAATTGATTAAAATCAATTATATAGTGTTTTTCACCCCTTTAAGCTTGTATTTAATTATTTGATGTCATGATTTAATTTTTCCTTTGATTTTATGATTTTGTCCAATTTGATTTAATAAATGTCCATTTTGATTTGTTTTGATCTTTTTTTATGAGAATTAGTGCATTTTGATTAAGATTTTGCAATTTTATGATTTAAAGCACTTGTCCATTTTTTAGTGTCTACAACAGGAAGGTGGAATAAACATGTCAACTAGGGGCACTCGACCCACCACCTACACCATCTATATCACCTATGTCAGCTGAACCACTCAGATCTATCTATGGTACCTAACTAGTACTAGCATCATCTATCCAACTAGGAGGAGGTATCATCTGTGGTTGTCTTTGTCTGACTGTGGATATCAAACTCTACATCAATGTAGCAAACTAATCTAATTGGTTCTCAATAGATGCCACACTATCCTACAATTTTCGTACATGTTGCGAAAGTCTTGTTGGTTCGGCATGTGCCAAAGGAGCAACTAGAACCTGTGGAACCTGAACATGAACCTGTGAGGCTTGAAAATGTCTCGCTTCCCCTCTAACCTCATCATCCCCAAACTCCAGCCAATGGAGGAGGAATTCTTCCACTAGCCCCACCACCTCTCACCTGCACTCTACCACCAATCCTCCCACCTCTCATCCGAACTCCACCACCTCTCACTCTCACTCTGCCACCACCATCCCCACTGCCACCATCTCTAAAGGCTAAGGATATAAAACACAAACATAAAACTTTCGGCCTCAAACATGTTTCATAATCAAGTGATGTCATCTAACTAGATTATCTCACATCAATCAAATCATCTATCCTATCATCACATCGCTCATCTAGAGCATGTCAATTTTTCCTAACTCTATATTGGGAGGATGGAAAAACATCGGTTATCCTATCAACCTATTAGGATTGACATCAATACCACATGCATTAAGTTGATCAAACTGACATCAAAACCTTTTTTTTCATCACAGAATCAAGAGACATTAGCGACATGTCAATCACATCGATCGATGAATCGGACAAGCAAAATCAGGTTGAAAATTACAAAAATCAAGTTGTGTCACTTCATCATACTATACATGGTGAAATACCTACACACCACAATTTTACATTGTACACGCTACAAAAAAATTTCATGCGTGCTCAAACACGGTGTACGCGCTAATCTTCCTAGTACGTGCTAGAACAATCTAACCTACGTGCTACAGGAATCTTAATTTTGCAATTAGGGTGTGTATGCGCTATTTTACCTATCGGACGCGCTACAAGAAATCTAGGGAACATGTTTTTATGTTTTATTTCGCCCCTATCAACACATTATTTTAAATATCGGACGTGCTAAAATATTATCCTATGCGCTACTAAATCAATGTTATGCATTATTTCACTAAAATGCATGAAAAATTAAGAAAAATTAACGCGTAAAATCAAAAATCTATCTATAGATCAAAAAATTGATGAAATGAAAATGATTTGGATACTCACTAGAGGTCCATAGTCTGTCGAACATTGAAATTTACGACCTCGCTTGAACCGATACTCATGAATAGGGATCACCATCTCTACCAGGACACAGGAAAACCACAGCCCAAAAGGGTGAAAGTGAATAATGAAAGTGGAAATGAGTGGTAAAAATGACCTTTTGACCCCTTTATATACCCCATTGACCTAAAAGGGACGGTATTTTATCATTTTTTATCTAAGGTCATTATTAATGCAAATTGAAATTTGAAACTGGGGCAATATCACCAAGATTTTCACATCACATTATCGGAAATCAAATCAAAATTGAAAATTTATCAAAAAATTTTGAAAAATCGATGAAAATTTTAAATTGATCAATCTCATCAAAATCAATTTCAATTTCAATTCCGAGGGCGTGGGATATCATAATAACTCAAAATTAAGCCAATCAGAAAAAAAAAATCCAAATCAGGGGCATCAAACATGAAATTTCAAAAATTATTAGTGGGGCATCTTAATCAGCGAAATCTTTCAATCAGAGCATCATATCAGGGTCTCATTATCAAAATCAGTTGTAAATCAGTGAATCAACCATCAAGTTCACATCAAGCATCAAGTAATCAAAGCAATTAGACATTCTTTGAACCAATGTGCTTCGCACATTGGGTCAAAGAGGGGCATTTGTATACACCCAAAATTGGTCAACCAATGTCAACCAAAGTCAAACAGAGTCAAATCAAGCAATTGATGATCAAAGATGGAATTAATTAAAAATCAAATCCAAGTGGAATAATTGAATCAAAGGGATCAAATAATTATGTAATTAATTTTAATCAAATTAATTATATACTTTGATTAAATCAAAATCCAGCTCATTCAAATGGGAGACATGGCTAAATCGATTAATTAAAACAACTAATAAATCAAATAATTCTCACCAACCACATGAGGACAAATACTTGATCAACCAATGAGGTGAGATTATTTGGAGCACATGGGATCACAAATAGCCTTTTCTATCTCCACCATCCAATTTGGTTTTGCAATCTTGACCACTCACTTTGACTCTTTGTCCCAACATTTGAAACCACTAACTCAACTCTCATCTAATCATGGGTCAATTTAATTCACCTTCCTAATTTTGGGAATCCTTTAAATAGAATGCATCAATAGAGAAAATCATCCATTATCTTAGTGCATCATTACTATAATGAATTTGGTCTAGGTTTTCATAGCAATTTGAGTCATTTGAGTAATTTGATCATAATGGAGCGTGTAGGATTGATTTCTTGCATAATTGAGCTATATTAGGGATAATTGCATCATAGATCATCATTCTCACTCTAGAATTGTCACTAATGAATGTTTAAATCTAAGAGCATTACTTTAGCTTTCTAGTTAGAGATCCATAGGATGCTTATGGTCTTAATTTCAATTCAATTTAGTTAAATAGTTGTATTTCCTTACATTTGAATTGATATTTTGATGAACTAATCATGTGAAGTTATTTTACATATACAGTTTGTAAATTGTAGAAAGAATTGTATGGATTGAAGCAAGCCCCTAGAGCCTAGTATGCTAGATTGGATAGATATTTGACAAAGATTGGATTCAGTAAAAGTATTGTTGATAGTAACTTATACTTAAAAATAGTTGATGATAATATATTAATTGTTGAAGTCTTTGTCGATGATATCATAATTGGTGGTAATGATGAATTGAGTAGAGGTTTTGCCGATGAAATGCAAAAATAATTTGAGATGTCTGTGATAGGTGAGATGAAATTCTTTCTTGGATTGCAAATTAAATAGCTAGACAAATGAATTTTTATTTACACGGTTCAAATATGTTAGAGAATTGTTGAAGAAATTTGGTATGGAAGATTAAAAACTAGTAGGGACTCCTATGGTTACTAGTTGTAAATTGACTTAGGATGATGAATCCTCTTGTGCAAATCAGACAAAATACAAATCAATGATTGGAGGATTGCAATATCTGACTCATACTAGACCAGACATATCAAATGCAGTTGGAATTGTTGCAAGATTTCAAGCAGAATGGAAGGAATCACATATGGTTGTTGTCAACAGAATTTTTAGATACTTGAAGGGTACATCTGACTACGGATTATGGTATAAAAAAGATGATGATTTTACCTTGAGTGCATATCCTGATGTTGATTGGGTAGGTAATGTGGATGATAGGAAAAGTCCAAGTGATGGTGCATTCTTTTTGGGTAAGAGACTAATCTCTTGGACTAGTAAGAAACAAGATTGTATCTCTCAATCTACTGTTGAAGCTGAGTATATTGTTGCTATTGTAAATTGTAATCAAGTTGTTTGGATGAAGCAAATGTTAAACGATTTAAAGATACACATTGATGAACCTATTATTATTTACTGTGATAATTCTAGCGCTATAAATATTTCAAAGAACCCTATGCAACATTCAAAGACAAAGCATATTTCTATTATCATTCCCTGAGAGATAAGGTCAATGAAAAGGAAGTAAAATTGGAATATGTGTCTACTAAGGAATAGATTGTTGATGTCTTTAGAAAGTCTTTGTTGAAGGATACATTTAAGTATCAGAGATAAGATTGGGGTTTTGGCCCCTCCTGATCAGAGCTAATGATGTTAAGCATGGCATCAGTCCAGAAATTTATCAGAATATCACTCTCTGGATTGATGAGCTTGGGGACTTCTCCTCAAGGGGAGCAGTCTTGTGATAAGTTGATGTGAAATAGTTATCTATTATGCTTTTTGAAGTGAGTTTAGTTATTTGTTATGTCTTTGGCCTTTTGCCATTGATGTCAAAGGGGGAGAGAATGTGTGAAAATAGAGAAAAATCAGGAAAGATTGTGTTGAGAAGTTCATAGTTGGATATTCATAGTGGTCAGGGGGATATATTTTCAAAGTTATTAGGTGGATATATTGATGTCTTTGTGCATTAATCAATTTTTCACTTCATATATTGTCATCAATGCCAAAGGGGGGGATAGTTGGGAAATTGTTGAGTATGTCAGAGATTGTTGAATAGACCTTGTTTATGTGTGATGACATTAATGTTTTGTCATTGACGTCAACATACTATTGATGTTGCAGACAATGTGTTTAGTTTGTTCAGAGAAGATGATTTCAGTTGATCAGGTGATATGTTGAAGATCTTTTGTTGCAATTACAAATGATTTTCGTATATGTCTATAGTTGATTTTGGTCAACTTACTAAGGTTCGCATAATAGTTTGAGTGGGATATGATTAATTTATCAGTTGTTAGTATTTTAGTATTCATGTGTCAGAGGTTGAGTTACTACTTCAATGAGGATCGGTGTGGTTGATCCAATTGATGCGAAGCTGGTAGTAATGTTGGGATTCATTGTTGTTTCTTCAACCAGTGTTGTTCATGATTCAAAGTTCAACAAGATGCCTTTTTGGTGTGACAGAGTTTTGTATTCAGTGTTGCCAGTATTCAGTACAAAGATGAGCTTGGATTTTGAGAACAAGTTGATGTGAAGGTTCGAGAAGCTATTATTGCTTCTTGTTGGTATTCTTGGATTGGGTTATGAGCGTGTTGATGGTTCGCATTGATCATGGTGATCGCATTCGGTGATATGCTAGTGTGTTGGTGTTTCTTCATTTAGGTCCTAGCCTACTTGGTTTGGCGAAGTTGTGTGTTTGAAGATGATGCTTTGGGTCCTATTTAGGTCTTGGCCGACTTGATTTGGATCACATTGTAGTTTGAGTATAATGCTTGTATCATTTGCTCTTATAGGTCTTAGTCAACTTTGTTATTGTTTATTCATTATAATATGTGTAAATTGGCAATCATTTTGTGATTGCAACTAGTGTGTAAATGTGTGGTGTAGAAAAGAGGAAGAGGATGTTTATATTCTGCAACTGAGGTAAAAATTGTAATTCATTGGAACTGTATTGGCATAGCAAATGTTGTAAGTCAGTTTGCTTGTACTGGACAATTTGTCCACCCTTGTGAATTGTAATCAAAGATTGATCAATAAACTAGATTGAAGGTCATATCGTTCTACTGTGAACAGTGAGCTCTAGGCAGTGAGTGTGAATGTATGTGCATTCCCCTTTTATTTTCATTTGCTCTTAATCGAACAATACTTTTAACAGAGTACATCTATCTAATAGGTTTGACTGTCACTGGACTTTTCCCTTAATCGAGTTTTCTCGAAAACAAATTTGGTGTTGTGTTATGTGTTGTAGATCTTGACTTATTGTTTATCTTTCAAATCATTAATTGGTTTAAATTGTTTTAAGTTTTAATTGTTGCAAGTTGAAACAATGATACTTGAACTTCATATTATCATTTTAATATTCTGATTTTGATGTTAAACTTGAAATATATGATGCTATAATAGTATGATCGTGATCTTCTGATTATAAATTTATGATGTTTTTGTTGTGTACATAATATTATGTGACATTCTAATCTTGATTCATGCTTCCAGGCTGAGCTTATTAATTGCATAAAAATTCCCATGGCTTACAAAGCTTCTGGTTTAGTAACGGTAGAATTAGTGTAAGTTTAGAAAAAACACAGGCTATAGTTGAGCCTACAAGCGATGATTAATGGTGCTACCCACCTCGGGAATGGCTCCATGGGGCTTATCTCCTCTAGTCTACTATATACACGTTCTACTTTTTATTATTATTCCAGAAACGATTTTTTTGTGGGATGTTCTCCATCCATATATTTAGGTAGACTTTTTTTTGTTTTTGGCAATGTATTCATGCAGGCGTATTGGTTTCTATATAATATGTTATTAGTTGTAAATAAGAGGGGCCATTAATAGATTCCCATATATTCTTAAAAAAAAAATTGATTTTTCGTTATATTTCAACAATTCTACAATCTATTGCGACACTCGTGGGGTGAATGGACATTTCAAAAAGGGCATGCATCTTTGTGATTGACAACACCTTGCGACTCTTAAGTTCCCATTATATCTCGGTAACCATGTTTACACCCCAGGCATTTATCTGAAAGGAAAAGAAATTTGCAGCATATTCTTGATTCGACTCTGATTAACACGGAATAACATCCAATAGCAGGGAGAGTGCAAGAGGCAGCTTTATTTGACCCTCAATACCATTTGCATGATGGAGGCTAATAGGCTAATGTTAAAGATATACATATTATTCATAAGCAAAACTTATTTTAAAATTGAAAAAAATTGTATTGGAGAAGATTTGAACTCAGCACTAGATGGATGGACTATGGACTTACATCAGCATTTGAAAGAAATGAAGAACTATATATGAAAATAAAACGAATCATTAATTAAAAAAATACAGCACATGGCAAAAGCAGAATAGAAGACACTCACGCACTAATTTCTCTGCCTATAATTTTCTATGGCATATACTCTGATAAAGCCTAAACCCGAGAAAAGCATCACCAATCACAAAATCACTGCATAGACGGGCTTAAATTCATATGCACCCATTCAAAAATAGTTTATGTCGATAAATTAGAGCGTTGGGCAAAAGCAGAATAGAAAAAAGTCAGGCATCAGTTTCCTCTCCATATTATTTTACTAGGAATACTCTGATATAGCTAGGCCACTACTAATCACATAATCCCCATAAACCCTTGCTTCAATCCGCACCAGATCAACAGTAGATGCCCCAGATTGTTGACCTCTAAAGCATTCCCGGATATAACAATCACAAACCATGCAAGATAAAGTTTGGGAAGGTTCATTCCACAGCTGGAATTCGCAAATCATGCAATTATAGAAATGAATAAATGGAAAAATTATTGTGACAACCAGATTAATCCAATCAGACAACACCACAGGTTTATCTCAACAGAATCATTTCCAAACCAGTTTTTCCACCGTGGGATCTCATAGCAATTGCTTTGAAAATAATGTTTTTATCATTAGTCGATATGCATCACCAATTAACATTGTCCATGAAACTTTCTACACCCTTGATTCTTTTTCTTTAAGTTCCCTTAATAACTTCGCTCTCGTTCGTACAATTTCCATTTCCTGTAATTCCTTCTCCCTCTGCATAGGATAAGGAACACAATGAGTATACAATAATAGAAAACATTCAAAGGCCATTTAAAGCATACAATTTGGAAAAGAGAGACGGCTACACAATGTTCTTGAAATCTTGGATAAGAACCAGGGTTGAAATGGATTTACAAGAATCAAAGAGCGCACAAGGTATAATATACTTTCTGAACAGCAAAATAAAAAGCAATCCTGGAAAATCCTACCATTAACAATATAACTTTTCAAATTTCTAACAGGGCCATACCCAGCAACAAAAAGATAAACAACAGCACATAAATATTTTAGTACAAATGTGTCTGCATATCAGCTGAGTAATATGAATATACTATATAGAGGTATTTACTGAGGATCCTTCCAAGGTATTAATAAACATGTTTCAATATTCTTCCAAGGTTGCTATGATCATAGCTCACAAATACTCCTTATGAAGTTGGTTATTACTTTTCTTTTTTATAAGATAAAGGTGGGGCTTTTAATAAACTTGGTTTGGGCTTCCTTATTAAGTTATTACTATTTTCAAGTGTTAAATAAATTTGCAGATTGCAGAGTTTTCCCCAAGTTTTTGTCGAGTCGTGAGTTTTAAAAAAATTTGACGAACCATGCTACAAACATAGGGCAAACAGCCCAAGGACCATAATAGATCAGCCTCATCAAGGCAATATAAAATAATTTGAAGCTAAACTGTTCCAGGGAGCACTCAATCACCCCTTTCAATGGAGCCTTTAAGAAAAATTTCTTCCTAGCTGCACACCCTTGAACCAGGAACTTTAAATATTATAAATATTTACTTAAATATTGATGTTCCATGGAGCTCCGGTAAGGAGGACAGGGGGACAGGTTTTAGGGATGGGGACGAAAGGGCCTAAGTTCGGGGAAGGTGGGCGGACGGCAGTGGGTGGGGGAGGGGAATGGTAGGAGGCCGCGGAGGGGCGGTGCTGATACACATAGTACTTGAAAAACTAGTTATAAAAATAATGTATAAGAATTACATTATAGATGAGATTTTGACAAATTAGTAAAAAGGTGAAATTGCAAATACTAAACACTAAAATTTTAAATACTTGAATACTAAATATGTTGATTTTTGTAGCAGCGAGTGAGACTACATTTACATTATGCATTGATGTATGTATTGTTCTCACGTGGCGGCAACTACACTCCAGACTCAATCTATTATTTGGCAATTGAATACGGTTGTAGTTGAATATTCATCGTGCCTCACAACTGTTATGCACCCCTGGCATTCACGGTGTAACGACCTTGCGTTTTTCTCCTGGCACACGTTATTCACTCGGGTGCTTCTCCTTCGCGCGTAACGGTCACATTGGTGACGCTTCACCATGTTGGCTGTAACGCCAAGCAAGGTGAAGCGTCACCTTGGCGTCTTCCAACTCCCGCTTAGGCGAGTCTTGTTGATACCGTTTTGTTCACTCTCTGCATTCACGGAAAAATGTATGCATCGTGAAGGCTATGCGAGTGTGATGTGTCTTCTCTACCGACGAGTCTGCATATGATTCATACCGTGACTCCATTACTAGTGTGATTCAGCACAGATATCTTCGATATGTGTTCTCAACGCCTGTAGATATATGAGCTTACATTAAGTGTGTGCTCTCGCATATGCGTGCGGGCTCTGCTATATACTCACAGTTTGAGCATCTCTTCTCAGGTGATCATTTTCAGGCATAAGTGCGTGATTCAATCTTTCATGCACCTGCATGTTCATCAGTGCATTGGTCTTGCTCTTTTCATCTCATATTATTGTTTGTAACTTCTTGCGTGAAGTTTATCTCTGTCTTGTATTGGATTATTGTTCCTCATCCTTCCGGATGTGCTCATGCCTTGTATCTTATCATTTATACATAAATAAAGGAGTACTATCTTGTGGGCTGGGTTGTTTCCCTCTTCGAAGAGGGTTTTTCCCAGGGTAATCGGAGCCATATTATCAGGATTTTGTTTTGTGCATCTTTCTGGTTTAGTTTTTAACATGGTATTAGAGCGGGTTTAAGTTTTTTGATCCAGAATCAAAAAGACCAAGTAGCCTCTTCCACATTCTTCTTGCTTCGCCATCATGTTCAACGGTTTAAAGGTTGAGGACAGGCTTGACGGTTCTTCCAACTTTTCTTCTTGGAAGTTTAGGATCCTAATCGCACTAGAAGAAAATGATCTTCTTGCCTACATAAATTCTGATCCGGAAGAACCTGTTGATGATACTGAAAAAGCACTTTGGAAAAAGAACAAAATTATGGCAAAGAAAATTCTTATTGATTCTGTGAAGGATCATCTTGTCCCCATTATTTCCAACCTGCCTTCAACCAATATGATGTTTCAGACCTTGAAAGATCTTTATGAGATTAATAATACCAGCAGAGCCTTGGCTTTGAGGCGTCAGATCCTTCACATCAAGATGGCTCGAGGAGAATCAGCCATATCTTCATGAAAATCTCAGAACTCAGGGACCAGCTTAGTACTATTGGCGACTCTATTCCTGACAAAGACTTGGTCATGCTTGCCATGAACGGTCTTCCTCACTCGTGGGAATCGTTTATTCAAGGCATCAGTGGACATGATGATCTTCCTAAATTTGACAGATTGAGAGCTGATTGCATTCAAGAGGAATGTAGACTTGAGGCTAGAGGTAATAGTCGCAAAAGTCACCATGAAGATCAAGTGTTGGCAGCCCACACCTCTAAAGGAAAAGGAAAGAAACCATACTTCAAGCGATCTAGGAATAATGACTCTCATCCAGATTCTTCCCACAAAAGAAAGAAGGTTGATGTCTCCAAAGTTCAATGCTTCAGATGCGACAAATTTGGCCATTATGCCAGGCATTGCACCTCAAAGCCGAAGCCTCAAGTCTCTATTGCACATGTTGAAGACTCTTCTCCCAAGCAAGTATCATGCGATGAACCTGAGGGTTTTAGTTTCATCTCTACCTTATCCAACAACATTCCTACAAACTGTGACACCTGGCTGATTGATAGCGGAGCTTCACGTCACATCACGGGTTACAGTGATCATCTTTTCAACCTTAGTGAAAAGGATTCTCATCTTCAAGTAATCATTGGGGATGATGCTAGTTATTCAGTGAAAGGGGCTGGCTCCACTTCTTTCCAACTTGATTCAGGCATTCCCCTGCACCTTAGTGATGTTCTATTTGTCCCTGGTATTAAGAGGAACCTGATTTCTATTTCAGCTCTTGAAGACAAAGGATATCATGTGTCCTTCATTGATGGTAAAGTCCTGGCTTGGAAGAAGAACTCTAACTCCTCTTCAGCTCGTGAGATAGGAGTTCGTCATGGCAGCCTCTATAGACTTTCAGCTTGGCCTATTCAAGCTCTCTCTCTTTGTTCCTCAAATCCAAACATTCTTTGGCACAAGCGATTTGGTCACTTAAATTTCAGAACCTTGGCATCCATGGACAAGGCTGTCATTGGTCTTCCCAAGCTCAAAAAGGATCATGAAGGTATTTGCAAAAGATGCGCTCTAGGTAAGAATACTAAGAGTACATTTCATAGCAGTGAATCTAGAGCTAAAGGTATTTTAGATTTAATTCATTCAGATTTATGTGGCCCAATGTTTGTTGCTTCCCTTAGCGGTTTTTGGTATTACATTACTTTCATTGATGATTTTTCTCGGAAGTGTTGGATATACTTTCTTAAATCAAAAAAATCAGATGAAGTGTTGTCTCGTTTCAAAACATTCAAAGCTTTGGTTGAAAATTCTACTCAGAAGAGGATCAAGACCTTGAGATCTGATAATGGTGGGGAATTTGTATCTGGAGTCTTTCATAGTTTTTGTATTGATGTTGGGATTAAGAGGGAGTTTTGCGTTCCCTATAATCCTCAACAAAATGGTGTGGCCGAAAGAAAGAACAGAACCATTGTTGAGACAGCGAAAGCAATGATTCATGATCAGAATATTCCTATGTTCTTATAGGCTGAAGCTTGCAATACAACTGTCTTTATTCAGAATCGCAGCCCTCGTCAAATTCTTAGTAACATGTCCCCTAAACAGGCCTTCTCAGGATCAAAACCAGATGTTAGTTTCTTCAGAATTTTTGGCTGCCCAGTAGTGATTCACATTCCAAAAGAGAAAAGGTCAAAATTGGAACCTTCAGGCAAGAAAGGATTTTTTGTTGGCTACAATGACTCTTCTAAAGCTTTCAGAATTTATGTACCAGGTCAAAGGCAGATTGAGATCAGTAGAGATGTCATCTTTGATGAAGACATAGCTTGCAATCTTCCCAAGGAATCTGAAGTTGTAGTTAATGAGGAAGATCTTGAACTCCCTCAAGATTCCACCATGGCTGATCCAAACTCTCCTTTAGAGGTTGAGAGGGAGGGTGAAGATCTTGTTGACCCTGCTCCTCTCACTACACCTACTGATCCCACAGGTCCCCACTCCTCTTTCACCAATAAAAAGAGACCTCTATGGGCTAGACATATTGTGGAAGAGGCTACACCTTTTGCAGCTCCTTGAGGAACTTTCAAAGAAAGCAAACGACCTCACAAGTTTGCTGGTTATGTTGAGTTAATGAGTCACATTATTTCATCTAAACCTCCTAATGTTGAGGAGGCCTCCAAACATCAAGTATGGAGAGATGCTATGGTGGAGGAATACAAATCCATAATTCAGAATGATGTATGGGACATTGTCCCTAGGCCTCAAGACAAATTAGTTGTCTCATCTAAGTGGTTGTTCAAGATTAAGCATGCGGCAGATAGGAGCATAGACAAATACAAAGCACGCTTTGTAGCTAGAGGCTTTTCCCAAAAGGAAGGCATTGATTATGATGAGACATTTGCACCAATGGCTCGATACACCTCCATCAGAACAATCATTGCTATAGCTGCAATCAAAGGTTGGAAACTCCATTAGATGGATGTGAAAACAGCATTCCTAAATGGAGTCATTGAAGAGGAAGTCTACCTGGAACAACCAGAAAGATTTATCATCCATGACAGAGCATCTCATGTATGTAAGTTGAAAAGAGCCTTGTATGGACTCAAACAAGCATCACGTGCTTGGTATGAGAGAATAGATAAATATCTGTTGGGTTTAGGATTTCAAAAGAGTGACGCTGATCCTAACTTATACTTAAAGCTTCAAGGTGATAAAATTCTGATTTTAGTCCTATATGTAGATGATTTGTTTCTCACAAGAAGCGATGATCTTATCACCATGTGTAAGAAGGAGCTAACATCAGAATTTGAAATGAAGACCTTGGCATGCTGCACTACTTTCTTGGCCTTGAAGTATGGCAAAATTCAGATGGCATCATCCTAAGTCAAGGGAAATACGCTATTGACATTCTAAAGAGATTTGGGATGTTGGACTGTAAATCCATGGCTACTCCTATGGAAGTAAATCTGAAAAGGCTGCATGATGACTCAATTAATTCAGATTTGGTTGATCCTTCCATGTATAGTCAACTCATTGGTTCATTGATGTACTTGGTCAACACAAGACCTGACATATGTTTTGCTGTTAACACGTTAAGTCAATTTATGTGTGAACCAAGGCACATTCATCATATGGCAGCCAAGCATGTATTGAGATATGTTCGTGGCACCATTGGATATGGACTCAAGTACTCTTCTTGCACCAAGCTGAAGCTGCAGGGATTCTCTGATTCAGATTGGGCAGGTTGTGTCTGATAGGAAGAGCACTTCAAGTAGTTGTTTCAATCTTGGTTCTGCTGTGATTTCCTGGAGCAGCAGGAAACAATCTTGTGTAGCTCAAAGCACAGCTGAGGCAGAATATGTGGCAGCATGCATGGCTGCCAAAGAAGTCATATGGCTTCGTAAACTGCTTGGAGGATTGTTTGGACAGCCTCTTGAACCTTCTGTTATCATGTGTGATAACCAGAGCTGCATAAAGCTTTCAGTCAATCCAGTGTTCCATGACAGGTCCAAACATGTAGAGATCAAGTTTCACTACTTGAGAGACATGGTACAAAGAAAGGCACTTGAGCTGAAATACATTCCTACTAAAAATCAAACTCCAGACATCCTCACCAAGCCTCTTCCAAGGGTGAAGTTTTGTTACTTTCGAGAACAGCTTGGTCTAGTGGAAAATGAAGCTTTTGCTGAGAAGGCACCTCAAGCGGAGTGCTCCATTTCTTATATGCATTCTTCTCTGGGAGAAGTTTGAGGTGAAAGCCCTTGACCCACCCTCTGCGTGTAAGCAAGGTGGTTAATGCATTCTTCTCTGGGAGAAGTTTGAGGTGAAAGCCCTTGATCCACCCTCTGCGAGTAGGCATGGTGGGATCACCCTTTGCGTGTAGGCAAGGTGATAATACATTCTTCTTAGGGAGAGGTTTGAGGTGAAAGTCCTTGACCCACCCTCTGGATGCAGCCATGGTGGGAGAGACCTATGTGAGGTCTAAATTTTGTTTTTTGATCTTTGAGTGATCATGTTGAACATTTAGTTGGGATTTTATGCTATAATAAATGTTTTGTCATTATCTTTCTTTCACCCTCTGGAATGAGCTATGGTGAGGATCTTTGATTAATGATAACTAATTTTCAATGTTCATTGAGGTTATCTACTGATGATTGTTTCCTTGCAGCTGACTCGTCAATAGAGAAGACACATCATACCGTGACTCCATTACTAGTGTGATTCAGCACAGATATCTTCGATATGTGTTCTCAACGCCTGTGGATATATGAGCTTACATTAAGTGTGTGCTCTCGCATATGCGTGCGGGTTTTGCTATAACTCACAGTTTGAGCGTCTCTTCTCAGCTGATCGTTTTCAGGCATAAGTGCGTGATTCAGTCTTTCATGCACTTGCATGTTCATCAGTGCATTGGTCTTGCTCTTTTCATCTCATATTATTGTCTGTAACTTCTTGCGTGAAGTTTATCTCTGTGTTGTATTGGATTATTATTCCTCATCCTTTCGGATGTGCTCATGCCTTGTATCTTATCATTTATACATAAATTAAAGGAGTACTATCTTGTAGGCTGAGTTGTTTCCCTCTTTGAAGAGGGTTTTTCCCAGGGTAATTGGAGGCGTGTTATCAAGATTTTGTTTTGTGCATCTTTCTGGTTTAGCTTTTAACAAAATACAATCTGACAAATAAAAATGTCAAATTGGAGATTTCTATTATATCGAAAATATCATATAGATAATTACAATAAGTAGCATGATATCAAAATAAGTGCAAAATATTAAAAAGTAGTGATGGGAGGTCTCTAACCATCCCCAAACTCCTCACTAGAACTACTGGATTCCTCATGGTCAACCTCTGTCAAACTAACACCAACCGGCCCTGCATTTGAAGTCATAGCATCCTCATCAATTTGTGCAAGCTCCTTTAGCTCTACATCCCATCATGCCACCAAACTCAATTTATGCATCCTCATGACGTCCCAGAGACCTCCCCATCTCTGAAATGGGCAGTTTTAGCGGGGAACACATCCTTGTGGTTCACTATATTGAATTCAAAACAAGTCATTTACTCATGCAAAACTTTAACAAAGTGAATCGCTGAAAATGTTCATGCCTTTAGCTATAAATTTATCTGAATTGAAACAGCCCTTACACTAGGCATGCAATTCTTTTGATCAAGTTTAGGAATTGGGATTGGGCCTACCTATATTTCTATGGTATGCTCCATGCATGGTGCTTGCTGAACAACAGTGTTTTGTGATTAAACAGCACGATTTTTTTCTGTGATTCGGCTAGTATCTTTTCTTTGTTAAGTAATTGTGATTTCAAAATACGGTGCTCAATATCTACTATACTTACCAGGAAAATGTGACATGTAGAACAATTTTCCAATATAATAAAATACAAGAGTTCAAGAAATTGCCAAAATATTCTTTATATAAAATGTGGCAGCAAAAGTTGAGCTGTTTGAGGAGCTAAATTGCAGAAGGATTTTGTTAGCATCTAAGCCTAATAAAATTATATGGTGCATAGCTAAATCAGGCAAGTACTCCGTTAGGTTGGGCTATCATCTATTGAATTTGAGGAGGGAGTACAAGGATTGGCCTGTGAAGCTCTGTTGGGGTAAGGTAGTTCTTCCTAAAGCGGGGGCTTTTACATGGACAGCCTCGCATAAGTGCATACTGACTGGCAATAGACTGCACACGGTCACGGTAGTGGGACCAAACTGATGCCCAATGTGCAAATCAGATGCTAAGAGTGCTGACCACCTTCTACTCACCTGTGCAATGGCATCGAAATGCTAGGATTGGCTGTTCACTAAATTGGATTGGTATGGTGCTCATCGTGATGATTTGTACGCCCTCAACAGTTGGCCAAGGCTGAAAGCAAGTACCTTTTGGAGTGACATATGGATTGTCTCTCCCACAATCCTCCTATGGCAGATTTGGAAGGAACATAATAGGTTAATCTTTCAAGGGGTGGAGAGAAGTGTATATCAGCTTATCGCTAGCATCGAAGAAGGGATAACATAAGTTCTTAATGCTCATGCTCTGCTTCAAATGGTGGCATTCTCTAGCTGGGAGAACAGACTAATGAAGCATTGGTTAGGCCCCAAAATTCCAAAGCACTACTGCAACCAAACCCCTACTCACTTAAAAAATGGCTGGATGCCAAATGGCTGTGCCCACCCAGTGGTCAACTGAAATTAAATTTTGATGGGGCTTCATGAGGAAAACAAGGGAAGTCAGGGATAGGATGCATTATAACAAATATGAAAGTGGAGCTGGTATGGGGCATCTCCAAGAAACTCGGGGATGGCACAAATAATGAGGCAGAGTTTGCTCCCATAGATACTGGTCTAAATTTATGCATCTCCAAAGGTCTCATGACTATTGAAATCGAGGGGGATTCCTTAAATTTTATCACTGCTATCAAATAGAAGAGCATTAATTCATGGCACATACAAGATTGAATTGACAGGAATCGGAAGAAGTTAGAAAGAATTGAATTCTTTACCATTCAGCCCATGTACAGGGAAGCCAATAAAGCCACTGACTTTCTGGCCATTAGGCAGTTGACAGCTAACACGAAAAAAATCTCAGGTGAGATCTTGGCCTGTCCCAATTTGGATAGTATTGCACTCCAGGATCAAGGCAATTTGCTACCTATGGCAAATGCGGAAATGTAAGTTTGATTGGATAGGTTTTCAGTTTAATTGGCTGTTGGGGGCAACATGATCAGCCCTAGAAACCTTCTCCCGTACAAATGGCTTTGGGGTCGAGAGGGCCTGATGTAAACCTGCCTTTACAGGAACACCTCGGGATATCGTGTAAGATCCTGTGTCTCCAACAGCCACCTAGAGACTGCCTTGGCTGGGGTGTCCAGCACCTTTTAAAATCTTCTTGGAGATTGGCAAAATGCAAATGGCGAACTGTGTAGTTTTAGTATTGAGTGTGCAAGGGTGGCAAGGGCAGAAGATGAAGTGGTCGACCTGTAGGTGGAAGAGGATTCAGCAGAGAACCGGCTCTATAACCTCTTCACAGTCAAAGATGGTGAAGATTATGATGCAGTAAGGAAGGTGTTAAGTAGCTCCTAATGGGCAAATAGCCGTGCCCATGAAGGAGCTGTGCAGGCCTGCTCTGTAATGTCCCCTTCTTCTCAGTAATCACACGAGGAGCTTGGTTAGCCTATTCTTCTCATCCCGGTAGGCTAATTTGTTGTCAAAAGGGATGCATTTCCAGTCACGACTTTATTAATGGAGAAAATAAAATATTATTTAATGGGTTTACTATTACTAAAGTTACTTTATGTTATAAAACCACATTATAAAAGTAAAGTAACTTTATAATAAGCAAATAAGTTTTATCCCACATTGTTTAGTGGAGGTGCATCAACCACTTAAAGGGCCTTTATAAACGGAGCTTGTACTTTCACTTGGACATGTTATGAGTTTATATCCTTGTGCTATTTCTCCATAGTTGCTGGGATAACAGTGACTGGTTTTCCGAGGATGAAACCCCTTGGAAGTTGAAGGTTGGACGAAACCCCAATCTTCCATGAGGTAGACTCGTTTTCAAAGTTTTCTATTGTGCGTAATGGTGGAAGTTTTGTTCGAATAAGAAGCTCTGATGCAGATTGAAGGATGAGCATAAACATCAAGCTGAAACACCAATCTCTAGGGACATTCAAGGTGCACGAACTGGAGTAGGGCATAAGTATTAACTTGCTTGTATGTGCATGGACCAAGCTCAGAAATCTGAACCCAGCTGGTGGTTGTGAGTGGAGAGATAACATCACCCAACCATCCCTCTTTATCTGTTTACAGTGGCTGCGTTAGCTGAGACTCGGCATTCATGCAAGTGGCATTTACCATTGTGTGGAGTCATTTCTGAAGGTGCTTTAATTACACCAAAGATCTGAAGGCAATCGCATTAATCTAGCAATAGAATCACTTGAGCACTAGACGCCATTGTTGCTTGGAATGATTGGACAGCAGAACTACAGATTAGATGGTTTGATCATGGACTTCATTGCAAAAAGAGAAGGAAACACGGCCGAGTCTGGATGCTATAATAAAGCCTCTGTACAAACAATCTTTCTGAGTTGATGGATTTGAGGGCACAATATAAACACAGGTAGAATTCCCAGGTGCTCAATTTTCTCTATGCATGATTAATCAGTATCTTCATATTCAGCACTCTGGTATTTTAAGTTAAACAAAATAAGGCTGAAAGTTTTTGTTCATGTAAAGAGTTAATGGTTGCATCGAATGGATATATATATAATATATATATTGCTGTCATGATTTGAATAAATATAAAAAGGCATAACTGCTGTTCTGAAGCATTGCATGAATGGTAGATGGTTGTTGATTTGTGGTCCTTTCCTTCATTTCAATCAAGCAATCAGTTAGCTATTAAAATCAGACATTAGAAAAGGAATCGTTGTCTGCAGATTACATGAACAGCCAAATACTTCAAAGCTGTTCAATATAGCAGTGGTCACGATGACAAAAATCACAAAATAATAGGCACAGGATCAACATTGCTCTGATACCATGTTAATGTTTTAAACCAGGAATGAAAATAAGCACTAAAACATCAGAATAAGGAACAATAAGACACAACATTTATCTTGGGAAAACCCTCCAACTTGAGGGGAAAAACCTAGCCTCGCCAAAAAATATCTCTTTTATTATGCAAATACAGAAGACTGAATTACAATTTGGCCAAACATATAGCCATTCAGTCTGTTAATCACACTAAGTCCTCCTTGACATATTTAATCTCAACTTGACCCTTCATCTCTACCATCATTGAAGAGTCGTGATGCTTCAGTTCTTCTATTATGTGATCAAGTGATAACCTTTTGTTTTTCTTTGGAGTCGATCAATTGAGGAATATGAAGAGCCATCCGATTTATTAAATGAAAGGTCACCTCATTTACGTAACTGCTATATCTTCATAGGTCACGAAAGAAACCTCCCAACACTATAACATCAACATTGCATACATTATTGCTGATTATGCCGGCTACCCTAAACAAAAATCAGAACTGGGGTTTCTATGTTAGTGTTTCCAAGTTTGCAATTCATATGGTGCTATTGTCATATTTATCCAACAATTCATCATCCAATTCCATTTTCATATATGGTTAATTTCAATGTATAAGGGTTTCATATAATCAGTGGTGAAAGACAGCATCACTGTCCATAAAATATCAGTCATAATCAACAGCCATATTTGACACGTACAATTCATATCTTAGTATTTAGTACTTGCAATTTCAATATTTTACTAATTTGCCAAAGATTCATTTGAAATGTAATTCTTATACATCTTTTCATAACTAGTTTTTCAAGTGCTATATGTATATCAGCACCGCCTCCCTACCACCACCACCCCCCCAACCATCCCCAAACTTAGGCCCTTTGTCCTATCATCCCCAAAACCCGTCTTGATGTCCCTCCATCCCCAACAAGCAATAGAATACACTAGATGAGGTATGAAGTAAATCTCCAAATCAACACCTTTCAACTCACTGGAGTGGCATTTAAATTCAACAATCAATTAACTAATATGACTAATCAATCAACCTAGTTTAACTTATAGCTCCCAATCAAAGTTCTTTTAACTAAGTTACATCCACAAATCACTAAAATCTCAAATAATTGATTGGGTGCTAATCTCAAAAAAGATCCCCTACATAGTTTGGTCTAACCCTCTTATACAACTATATCCTCTCTTGTTGATCTTTATGTTGTGCATGGGCCGTTGTCACTGTTGTGCCATCACTGTGAGAACACTACCCAACTCAATACAAAACACTAGCACTCCCTCTTTACAAGGAAAAGCTCCCAAATCCATCTCTCTCTCTCTCTATGTCACTAACTTCCCCTTAGCCAAGGGCTACATCCAAATATTGTAAATTGTGAATAAAGAACATAAGTGATAGTACTCCCTTCTGAACTCTATCCCTCGGGAAATGGTACTGAGTGTTTATGTGTTTAGAGCAATAGTGAAACGCTTAATTCTCATAGAAGCTGAAGCAACTCAAATTATCAATGTACACAATTGTTGCCTCCAACATTTGATTGGTTGCTTATGCCAAATAGTCTTAAAATTGATGGATGAAGTTACTGTGTACCTACCTCTATCAACTCAATGCCACTCCTGCTTCATGTTGAAACAAGATATTATACCTAAAGGCTAAGGTCCTAAACCCAAGCTAAAACAAAAACCCAAAGTGTTCTTCCTAACACTAGCATCAGCTGCCTAATCTAGGTATAGAAAGCCACGCAACATCAACTGTCCATATCCAACATGCCTCAACCAATAATGAAGTATGTTCTAAACGTGTTGAAGTTCATGCTTTATATTTTATAGCAGTTTAGTGAATTTGCCTCACTTAAATGATGAACTAGCTCCATATATTAATTGTAAAGCAAATATCAAGTATTCAACAAATACATGAGGGTACCTATCAACTGCCTATACAAAAAATGATTCACCAAATCTGAATCTGAACCTATAGTCAACTTTAAATATAAAACAATGGGAGATACAAGATTACTATCCATCATCTAGAATCTCTTTAAAATCTCCAACCTCACCCAATTTCTGTCATGCCTCAAGATACAAAATAGTGCATAAGGTCCATCTCTATAACAAACTCAAATGGCAACTGCCCCCTGCATCATGTTATGAGCTTCTCATTGCTATCTATAAGGATCAAATCACCCACATACAGGACCAAAACTAATAAATCAAATTTATCAAACAAATAGTAAATGCTAGGAACTACAAGACTGTCGGTGAAGCTCAACTTTAACAGGTATTAATCAATCTTTGAGCAACAAGCATGCAGTGTGCTTAGTTCAACCTGTATAAAGCCTTCTTTAACCTACATACCTGGATCTCTTGTTCTAGCCCCTAAAAAACCTTAGTTGATTGATATGCACTTATTCTTTATTTTTCCACTCAATAACATTGTCTTTATATCCATCTAATAGAAGAACCAATCAAAATAAGATACCCAGCAAAGCTCTCCCCATCTAATATAAGGACCAATCAAAATAAAATGCCCAGCAAAGGTCTCCCCATACTTCACTCCCTTTTTCTATGCTCTCACCCATTGCATGCTTCACCATGTACAACCACTCGGAATCAATCACAAGATTGTTGACGCAATCTCCGACAAATCATCCTGCATAATAGAGTGATACTCTTTTGCCATAGCATCTCACCATATTTGCTCTATATTTGCCTGAGAACTAGAAGACTCTACTCAACAATGGAAGACATGAATGCAACAAAACTTAAAAACTTAGAGAGATGATTCACTTGGAAAGAGGTCTTTGGGGTCCCTGTTTGTTCTTGTGCCTCCTGCAATGTTTGAGCAAGCCATTTGGGCTTCTTGGATGTAGTAGAAGGTAATGAGGTATCTACTCCTGCTCTAGCACTTTATTGAACTACATCTCGTATTATTATACACTGTGAATCAGCACCAGGGACAACAATTTGTTCATTGTCAAGCTCCATGGTAAGTTTCAAAGACTTAGAGAACCAAAAATCCTCATAAAATTTCACGTATTGACTAACTACTATCTTGCGTTGTGATGAAGCATAGGCCTTGTAAGCTTTAGAGTGCTCCTTGTCTCCTACAAAGATGTTGCTGTCAACTACAATTACAGTTAATTTTACCATTTTTTTCATGCATAATAATGATATCAGTAAGTATGTATCCTAATAATATTAATGTAGTTTAGTTTTGTGAGGCAGTGGTTACTGTCTTTTAGCTTTCTTCTTGATAGTGGCTACTATTTGTGGTTTGGTTTTTTTAATTCGGTTAATTTTGGCATTTCTTATAATTCAGTAATCTTTTAAATGTATCATAAGTTTATTAATTTGATTACCAATGATACAATTAATGTTGTTTCAATGTTTCAACAAAATTAATATTGTTTTAATATTAATCAATTTGAATTCTAATATATATATAACAATAATACAATTAAGTTTCTTATATACCCTTCTACAATTTTTTCTCTTAATTCGATATGGTTGGTTCGAGCTCTACATTTTGCCTCCAGGCTTTATTTGTATTTCAATTCCATTCTTCTTGCTTTAGTTTCTTGGCATTCTTCCCATTGATGTTTTGTATTCCTTTAATGCCTCTTGTGCCAAGAAGTTTGACTCTAGTCTTTTCCACAGCTCAGTTTCATTGTCAAGGTACCTTATTTTTATTCTCCATGAATGTCTCATTAGGACTCTCAGTTTCTGCTCTGCCTTTCCTCCTCTTTATAAATAACTAGTTTTGCAATCTAATCCAAAGATTATTCCTCTTCATAATGATGGATCATGGAATGTAATCTCAAATATCAATTTATAAAAGCTCACAAAGCTTTTTCCACAATGCCTTCATGTATGAACTCTTTAATTGTTAAGAAAAGCCTATTGAGGCGCATTGACTTATGTGAGATAAGTATAACTAAATTACTGCAGGTAATGGAATATAATTGACTTCTGCATCAGCTTAACCTTTATTGCTTGTGAAGAATAAATGAAAATGGAATTTCATTACTGTGTTTGAGGCCCAGAAAAAATTAACCATAAATCATTCAATTTTCTTGAAAGGTGTTAGAGAACCCCACATCCTACCAACCTGTGACTTCACTGGCAGACGAACTACCTAATGCAGATATTTCAAATAAAACACACATAAAAAGAATCTTGAGTTGGAATTTTCCTTATTTTGGAAAACAAATCATCTGCAACCAAATGAGGGGAATTACTCTTAAGGAACAGACTGAAATAACAGCTTTGCTTAACATAGCAGGTTTTCCACAAAACAATGGGGAAAGATGGATTATGTAACCTGAAAAATTGACTGTTGAGATATATTATGACAAATAAATTTCATTGTTGTTTTGTTTATTCTGTGCATTTTATGTGGTTATCTGAATTTTATTCCCGTTTTTGGGCTATAGTATAGATGAATCCCCAACCCTAAAAACTCATTGTTGTAAAGTTCCTGTACCTTGCCGGTAACTCAGAAAATTACCATTTTTTGTCTTGTCATGTATGCTGACCAATCAACCATATTTACAAGAAGGGTCTGTGTTTGCTGAAATCCATTAAGAAAGATTTGTTGAAACCATGTTACAGAAGTCTACTGCAACCACATCTTGAATCACAGTAGTCTCCCAGTAACTTCTCTTCTTCTCTCTGATGTGCCGCATTAAAATCAGCTTCCCAGCCCATGATTCTGAATCTTCTCCACATTTAACATTTATTTTTCATTGTTCTACACATAAACCACCACACATATGGGATGAATGCTATACTTACTCTTGGATCTGAGCTAGACAACTGCACTAAAAATGTAAAGTGCCAATCATATCAAAATCAAATTCCACTCATTAATACACTTCACATTGTAATGGATCGCGCTCACATCATAGAAAAGATAATATTAAGAAAGAGTTTGCAATTAATCCTTCATGATGCATCTTTCCCACATATTATCTCCCCCACACAATGAGAATACAGTGACGAATTGCCACATCAGAACACTTGATGTCTTCTCATGTAATACAACATAGCAATCCACGGCAATACATACAAAATCCCATACCCAATGTAAGGGAAACCCTTAAACTATTGTTTATAGAAAGGACATGGTGGGCAGAGAACAACCATCTTCTTATACAAAACCCCTAACAACAAAATTAAATTCAATGCATGCATCACATACTCTCATAAACAGAGCTCCCTTTTGCTATATGTGATATCCCCTTCCGGAAATAGAAACTAATAATAAATAATTATTAATTAATTAATAATTAAATAAATATATAATTGAAATAATATATTAATCATTACAATAAAAGAATGATAAACACCAGTGTTGAATATTGAGAACATCGGTTAATCATAAATACCATTGATTTAAGGCAAGAGGTGTTTCCTTTTAGTCACGAAGAGAAAATAAGATAGCCTTGATCAGATTGACCAATACTACCAATACACAGAGACAAACAAATAAAGATTGGTTTCAAGATAACTGATATTCATTACAAATGGTAGTTTGAACAGAAATTGAGAACTACTGAACAGTCACGATAAGCTACAGCAGTAAAGGGAGTCAATCAGTAGACACATTGGCAATTTGTGAGACCATTCAACCCCATCTATCAATTACTGTGCTCAACATGAAGTTATGCAATCATGGGAAGCGGATGATACAGGAACAAAGATCTTAATAATCAATATCAATTTAGTGGAAGACAACGATTATGTCCAAACCCAACGACAACGATTAGAAGCCTGTAATTATCGGGTGGAGAATTAATATTATCGTGCCAGCAATACACCATATTGGGACAAAGAAATAATATAACTTCAAATCAAATAATCAGTTAACTAATGAGCAACAATTAAACAATTAATCGTATGATTAATATTATTGACCATATTGGATTATGAATTTAGCAATAGGTATTGAAGTGATGCGGTTTGTAAAGTGATGAGTCATGACCGTTGCAACGTGGCTTATCACTGCCACTACTATATATATATATATAGACATTCAAGAAGTCATTCTGAGTAGGATATAGGGAATCATGGAATAGGAATATAATATATCTGAGGAAGAGCCCAGAAGGAATAATATATACATGGAATGAATTATATTATTGGACAAAACGGAGAGAATTATAAGGAAGAAAGTGATACATATATACGTGGTCTGCAAACTGTGTATCTCTTACACAGTCAGGTAACACCATTGGACAAGTAAGGAAGATATTCAGATTATATGACAGAGCTTTATACAACCCTGTGACTGGTATGTACAGTGTTTTTGATTAAGGTAAAAACAGGTTTTGAAGGGGCCCCGAAACCCTTTACATAACTAGTTCAAAAGATAAGGCTAAAAAAGTACCATAAATACAACAGTCCGGCCTAAACATAGGACCGGACACCTCGAGAACACACAAAACAATGCTAGCACTCAAGACGGATCAGTCCAAGGCCACACAAACCACAATACGCTGATTAGCCAAAGGGCAAAGACTAATCAGAAATCCCCTTTTTATGAGATCAGAGAGTCATGTCGAACGATGAGGAGGATTTCTTAGAATTTTTCCTTTTGACAGTTATCCAACCATCTTCGACTTTCGTTGCCTCCTTCTGCCAGCAATCCGAATCCAGAATCACTGCCTTCTTCTGCCTAATTCTGACTGGTATGTACAGTGTTGTTAATTTTGATTATGCATAATAATAATTTTAATGAGAAGTAATATCAGAGCATTACCATTAAGACAAGATAATTAGTTAAATATACATGCTCAAGGTTTGTTATTATTAAGTCTGAAAGAGAAATGCAAAGCAGTGAATAGGGAGAGGCCTGTGTAAATCCAGCCAATCAGTCATTTCCAAGATAGGTAGGGATCAGCGACCCCGAGCACCTTGTGGACAAGTCCAAGAAAGGCTTAAGGGTTTGGATCTGTAAAACCTTGAAGGAAACCATTGAGTTTGGTGTCTAGGCAACAAGGATAGCATGGATTTCTCAATTCACATATAATTTATCATTTGTTTCATTAATTCATATGCAGTTGTTATCTTTTATTATAGCATGAATTAAGTTAACATAATCTAAAGAATTCAATTCAAGTATATTAAACATAGGTCCATTTATGCATAAACTAGTTGAACTTACTTGGGGATATTCCACTATATCCCATCTTCTACCATAATATTTTATTTATCTATATACAACCTTAACATAAATGAAGAGACCCATAAGTGTCAAACATAGAAATGCATACAGAATGGAATCATGTCAAGTGTGTAAGTTGGATATAAGCACCTATACATAGCCATATTACCATAAATAATACCACTTAAAAACTAAAAACGGGCAAGTTCAATATGGTGTTCACTTTATTAAAGCATGGGCTTAAATACAATAAAATTTAAAGTCCACAAGGTCTCCTGACAGTCTCTCTCTTGTAGCCTACACTTGTATGTCATTGATTATGGATGTTTTAACTCCTATTTCTACTGCCCCTGCATTTCATAATATTCTTGATTATAACATAAGACATTTTGTATGCAGAGCCCTTGCTGCAATTTTCAGATTAGTGGGAGATCAAAAATCAGCCTAGCCAATTTATTTCAGAATAACGCTAGTATTCTGAGTAAATACTCAAAAAGATATTAAACAATTCATATAGCAAATATAACAGATTAAATTAACTCAATCAAGCAGCAATCTGGAGAAAAGCAAGCTTCCCAAGAAGTAGTACTAGGCAAAGTAACGAGAATCGGAATCGGATCGGAATCGGCAAGGCCGAATTGAATCACGAATCGGCCATGAGTCGGAATCAAATCGGCCACGAATCGGCAAATTTTAAAAACCCTTGAAATTTAGAGATTTTAACAATTTAAAACTTATTTCATGCACCCTTTATTGAATATAGCTTAAACACACTATAACATCATCAAATAAAAGCTAACATACATAAACAAGGAACATAAATGATAAATCCATCACATATGTTACACGTAAAATGCAAATTGTAGCTGAAGTAAATAGAAATCATAGGATCATAATGAGTCAAATCATAGAATGTATGCAAGATTAAGATCCATAAAACATCAAATCATAAATGTATGTAAGATGAAGATCCATGAAACGTATGTCTATCAGTATCTGTAAACAAAATGAAAAAACAAGGCTCTAGCTCAAGCCTCATAATCACCATCATCCTCAAGCTTGGCCACGGCCGCAACCTCAGCCTCAGCCTCTGAGTATCCTGTCTGCCTTCTACAAAGGCATCTAAGGTAGGTCCTAGAGGACTGCTGAGCCATAGCCCCCGCATGTAAGATGGGCTCACGAACATCACTAGAGCCTGTGTCTGTGTGTGCGCGTGTGCGTCAGCCAGTCCCTGAACGTGCTCTAGCCGCCTCCTCTGCCATGGCCACAGCCTCAGCCTCTCTATCTACCTGGTCAACCCACTCATGGTCTACCTTAGTGAAGACCGGATCCACAGCCTCAATGAGCCACTCTGATTCCGGATCAATCTCCTCCAGAATGATCGAAGAAGGCAAAAAAAAACATTAAAATGTTTTGTTTTTTTAAATTTGACTTAACTTTTTATCAATTGGCGATTTTTTGGATGAATCAGCGATTCATGCAAATTCATGGCGATGAAATCGCCGATCTGGTTCAATGATTCAAAAAAAATCGGGAAGCCCAAATCAAATCGCCAAACCGGCGATTCACGCGATTTCTGGGCGATTCTCGTTACTATTACTACTAGGCATAGATACTTACTATTGAAGAGCAAAACTCCTTTAGAGCACAAGTTAAGAGCTCACTGTTATCTAGTCTCCTAAGGTCCATTTTGAGCATAGAGAGAAGTCTTTCCAAATGATACATGTTCAGCTTATAAACTCTCCGGCTATAAATAAGAAGAAATCCAAGAGATGGAATCTTCCAAGTGTTAAAACAGGATTTAACTAATCTTCCAAGTGAACTTGGTAAAAGAGAATTCTTATTGCTTTATATCTATCAGCCCAATACCAATATATTTAAGAGGGTAAGCATTCCAGAAAAATCAAAAGAATGGAAAACAAAAGGAAAAAAGCAGGTTCTAAAGATATCCCTTTTCCTGCTTATAACTGAGAACACTGCATCATTTTTTTTATCATAGTTGGAATCAGACCTACTTTGTCTTCCTCTTATCCCTGTTACTGTGTGCCTGCATTTACATATCTTTGTATATTCAAGTTCAGATTCCATACTAATTCATAACTTGAAAGATTAAATCATAAAAAAGGCCTTCAAGATAGTTATTGCACACATTACATGCACCATGACAATATGACAAAACCTAAGTTACCAGGTTCTCTCCTTCACAATACCGGTCTCATAACCAACCAGGTTATGTCTGGAGTGGTGATGAGAGCGGCTCAAGAATTAACAAGGAGCATCCCTACTGCACCAAGTCCGCTATGGGTATGCCTACAATGCGTACTCATAGGGAGCCTAGGGCAGCAAGCATGCTCCTTGTCAAACCCTGAGTGCTCACGGGAGCAGTAAAAAAATATTAAAACGACAAAAAACTAATTAAAAAACTCTCTTTAAGCATTGAAACGTTTATTAAAAAAAAGCCCTAAAGCACCTAAACCTTAATTTTTTTTAAAATGCCCCTTATGTTTTTTGCTTGAAACACACAACTCTATTTCCCACAAACTCATTCTTATTACGGAAAACGCAACAAAGAATTGAGATACAGCCCTTGAGTGTACCAATTTGGATACATCCATTGTAGAGCTTTTGCTAGATTCAATGTAGATGATGACAAGGCTCTTACACGTATTGTACCTAGAGGGAGTGGCACTCCATTAGCTTGTGGTTCAAATTTGTCGAGCCAAGCAATAACTTTGATCTAGATTCCATTTATGAAGATTGAAGACCAAGATAAAAGGAAATGATGTATTATTTTGAAATTTTGTAATTGTAATGATTTCAATTTGAATTGTCTTGGACATATATGATATATGATATAATATTGAAATTTCAAACTATCAATTACCATTTTTCTTTATTATTACCATTGATCAATGATGAAGTACCATACTGTAGAAGATTCAAAATATAGTATTATATGATATATTTTGTATCAAAAATATTTACAAATCTGTATACTTTTAACTCTTTTTTTTGCGCAAACACATATATATGTATTACAGCCAAACATTGCCATACCATACCCAAGGGCTAAAAATATCTGTCTTGGCATACCAGAAACCCATACCCAACCCCACACTAGACCAGGCAACTAAGGAAATACCATTAAAACTAGTGTTCCTCGGAGATATGTCCCCAAAAAACTAGAATTGGTATGCGCAAACATAGAGGAGCTGCCCCACCTCACTGCCCCCAACCACCACTAGAGGGGAAACATTTTTAGGACATTTCCCTCATATTGGGGACATTTCAAGATGACATCCCCCCTTTGAGGGATGTTGAGAAGACAATGGTAAGTCCCTAGAATGGTGTAGAGGATTTTGTGAAGTCCCTCAACCATCTCAGTATCACCAAAACATTTCCTCAGCCTGGGCTTGAAAAGGGACTTCTTTTTTTAAGCACTTCAGTGAAAATGTAATGATATTTATTATTCTCTAAAATACTTTTGTTAAAATCTAATTCACTAACCCTAAAACTAAAATGTTACTGGGCCCCACCCACACCCCAAACCCTCAAATGAAGTATAAATATGCATGCCCACCCTCAATCAAAAACACCATCAAGTCAGCACTTTGTCATTACATTGAGCAAAGGCAATATTTAGAGGGAGAGGAAGAAGAAGACTTCAATCCTCTTCATCAATCAACCATTCAAAACATTCATCAGACCTTCTAGATAAGACTTCACATGACACAAAATTTGGAATTCATAAACTGATTTCGGCATTTGCATTTTCATTGCTAAACCTGAAATCAATGATCATATGTTTTATTTTCCTTTTTTCAATTAAAATGTTCAGTATATTGTTTATAAATTGCATAAGCAAATTTTAGTATTTGGGTATTTCAGAATTATTTATTGAATTATTTTTAAATGTTTATTTTCAAATTTGCATAATAATATGGATGATTTTCTGATTTTCACTTGGTTTTTGTTTATCCTTTTCTTTTGTGCCTTGTGTGATTTGAAATAAGAAAAACTAAACTAAAATCAAAATGAAAATTCTATTTTAGTTTTAATTTTAAATTCTAATGTTAATTTGTATTTTATTTCAGTAATTGTTAATAATAGCCAAATTAGAATTTCATCTTTTGTGTATCCTCTACTTCTACACTTCATGCAATCGAAAGTAAGAAAAACAAAACTAAAATCCTTGTTTGATGAAAGTTGAAGAACAAGGATTCCATTTTTTCTGTATCCTATTCTATTACACATTAAGCGACCTAAAATAAGAAAAACAAGAGGAATCCAAAATATACATGGTGGACTCCTCATTGTGAGAATATCATGAACAATATAGATTCAAGCATTTCCGGATTAAACTGTGTGTAATTTTTCATCATCAATGTTTCAGATCATACTACATGATCCATCATCAAGATGAAACAATAGCTAGAGAAGCATAAAACATCATGATGATGGATCTTTTATGCTTTCTAGCTATTGCTTCATCCTGATGATAGATCATGTAATATGATCCGAAACGTTGATGATGAAAAATTACATACAGTTTAATCCAGAAATGCTTGAATCTATATTGTTCATGATATTCTCACAATGAGGAGTCCACCATGTATATGATATATGTAAACTACATGATGGACTGTGGAAACTACCTGACTGTAAATGGACAATATACTCAGAGATGGAGAAAATGGAATGCATCACGCAGGTGTTTTATTGATATATGATATATATAAATATTTATTTGCAACACAACACATAACGTGCATAAATTTGGACCTTCACCTAGGAAGTCATTTCTGAAACCTCTAGAAACTAGATATACTATTATACATCAAACTTCACTCTCTTAGAGCTAATGTGTGAGTTGCAAGAGGCATTGAAACTAATGGTTGTGAGAGAAGAGGGGAATTGGTGTACCAATCTTAAGTAAAAGTAGGAGAATAGGGTGAAGCGGTGAAGAGAAGAATTTTTTAGGCAAATGCCAAATACATTATCTCGATCATATCTTATGTTTCTATAGTCGTCAAATATGGAGACACTAATGCTCCAAACCTTAGAGAGGTGGATGAGTTCATTGACAACATGCTTAGCCAAATGAAAGCTATTGTACAAGTGAAAGGCCCACCAAGAAATCTATAATGACAAAGAGGCGACAGAAGCTCAAAGCTCCTTTGTGCATGGTTGCCTATGCATCAAACTCAATGTGGTACATATATATACGTAGCAAAGCTCCCTGTACAGTAAATGTTCAGATGAAAGCAAAAAAAATAAAGGAAAATCAAAAGATGTACAATACTAAGGATACAACCACCATTCATACTGAATGGATCAAATTTGACTCATTTAAGGGATATCCATAAGAGACAAAGGCGGATAGTGGGGACTATGGCATAGGAGGACCCAAAACTATGGTCGACTTTGCATGGGCTTCATTCATTGACAACCAGACTAGCCACTCACCTGCTAAGAGGAACTAGTCTACATACAATTTCATCCACTCTATCGAATGGAACAAACTTACCTCTAGGAGCATAGAAAAGCTTGTAGGTATAAGTAAATTCTGGTGTACAATCTATGACAACAAATTTATGTACAAGGAAATTCCATCAACACAATGGGATGTAGAGCCATAATGGCCAACATAAATTGATTATGACACGGCACAAACAGGATTGGTTGCTGTCCATTTGAAGGAGAGGCACATAACTTCCCACTCCAACAATAAGGATTTTGCGACGACCTTAGGGGATGATGATTAGAGGCATTTGTTTAGTCTGTTTCAATTTTGAATGTAACTATCATATTGACATGTTGAACATAACAATTAACAATATATCAGTATTCAAAATTTTCATTGGTCAAAGCATTGTGTTTACTATTAGATAGTTTATAATTTCAAATGTTATTTCTCATAAATTTCTTATAAATTAAATTTGCACCATTGTCCCCCACAGTCCCCAAATTTATGTCTTTGATCCACCCATCCCCAAAATCCATTCCCCATTCGAAAACTTAGAGGAACTATGATTGAAACAAAAGTTTCCAATAAATTCCCAAATATAAAATCCACAATAAGGTAAAAGCACGAGAAGAACCATAGCAATGAACATAAAAAGTCGAGGTTGCTATAGAAGTAAATAAAAAAAACACAATATTTTATAGTTAACTTGACCAAGAGAAACTAGTCATATGTGAAAATTGTGGTATTTTAGTCTGAAGCGTGACACAGCTCAATCTTTAGGGGATAATCGAACCCGGTAGAATCTCACGTCTTTGGTGATAATAAAAGAGCAACTTCGCTGTAATCTAAACCTTAAATAGTATATGAATTACAAGCTTAGGTCACCAATTATGCCTAGAAACTATCCTCAACAAGTTCGCATTATTCCATGTTTGCCAAGGTCTTCTCTATGGTCTAGACTCCACATTGTTGTTGCCTACTTTACACAGGTAACATGATAAACATGAGATTTTCACAGTTCACATGTACGAGCATTAATACTTTTAAAAGTAATTAATAATTATTTTGTTTTTATTAAAGATAACACGCCAAGCAGGCATTTTACTGGAATCATCATCATGGGACTCCCTCCGCTTCCCTGCTAGGCCAGGTCAGATATCAGCACGGAGTGTACGGGATTCTTCATACTGGCACTCCTCCGCTTTCCATCGCGACCATGGCCTGCGGGATCCTTTCACTGTGGTTGTTGAAGATATAAGGGTTTTTTACTTACAAGATACTGTGAGGTTTCATTCCACAGAAATGGGCCTCTCTATATCATTCCTTATGAAATCAAATATTGTAATAGAGACTGTTAATTATATATCAGCCAATGAACAAACCAGGATCTCAACTCAACCCAATTGCTTATCAATCTAGATCATTCACATGTTAGGGAACCTAACATAATGTTGTAATCCGCTTAACCCTAAGGTAAGCATCAGGGTTTCACGTTAAGGGGAAAAATAAAAATATCCAGGAAAATATTAGGTTTAGATAAGTGAAATCTTATATTTTAGCAATGAAACAAGTGTGCGGAGTAATGGTTAGATTTTGAGAGTAAAAGTGAGATGAATTGACAGAAACCTTTTCGTCCTGGTGGAGAGCCATCCAGACATGGGCTTTATCCATGGTCTGCCAGAAAATGAACGCGCCAACTGTCATCGCTGCAAAAGTTATAACCTTCACCATAATTGAGTGCTCTTCTTCAGGTCGCCCCAACTGCTTCGAATATATTTTTCTCAGTTTCTCATTCCCTCCTCCGTCTTTTATGTCAAGTTTCAGTGCTGATGTTAGGCGAAGGATGGTTTGCCTTTGCTCAAGGGAAGTTAATAACAGCTCGGGCGCCCATGTTTCATTGTTTCCTTATATTTTATTCCGGAATAACATTTTTGGATTAGTGAATTCCCTGTTTGTGTCCATCCAAATAAATAGGAATTGGAATTTCGAAATTCCAATTTTGCCTACAAAATGAGCATTTCATCTTCCATTTGAAAAGGTGGAATTAGAAATTTAGGCTCTAATTCCACTTTTCAAATGCTCATTTTATGTGTCGTCGGATCCGCTTTTTGACATTTATAATATTTCACGTCCGAAATTTTATTTTCCCTGAAAATTTCGTTTCATTTTCCGCCAAACCCTTCACTATCATTTTCGTTCTACATTCGCTACTCTGCAGCGAATGTTTGCAGCGCCAACGTTTGCAATGCCAAGCCTATTTCAAAGTCTACTCTATAGCAAACGTTTGCAGTGCCAAGCTTTTCATCGAATATTTGATTCTTGTCAGAAATTCAAGTGCTTGATGCTTTCGGGGCATACAGTTTCAGGGAAGGGACTCCTCATATCCATCCGGTGCAAAGGAAGGCAACGAAAATATAGCTAACGTTGGGGAGGGAGGAAGTCAACTAGCTCAGCCGAGACTACCACAATCTCAAGGGAGCAGGCGCAAATAAGAGGATTTTCATTTTTTGTGGGGGTTTTGTTGTAGGAGTTAAAATTCCTTATGCATCTTCTGGGTGAACCAAACAGGTCATCCCATATTCCAGAAATCATTTTCAGGATTTGTATCTTCCAGAATTGCAGCATCTTCCAGAATTGACTATATCTGGCATTTGGTATTCCATGCACCAAATGGGCCCTTTATTAGGGAATATTTTGGTTGATAATGGCAAGTATACAGTTGAGTTGGGTTAATGGTGGAGAATTTATATTCTTTAAAGATATATCAGAAGTTCAATCCATGAGGGGCAGGGTATGTATACGTCATTGAAACATGATTGGGTATCCCTTTCATATTGAAAACATGAGGTAGTCTCATATAGTGTGCAAATCCAAAAATAGATCTCCTGATATCGTAGACTATAATTGAATCCATTTACGTTTTCATATTATGTCAATGCAATCATGTAGATAAAATAACTTAGGTGAAAATGAAGTATTATTTCAAGAAATTTAATCTTGTATGTGACCATAAGCAAAGACAAAATATAGGAGTAAATATAAAATGGCTAAAATGTTGATAGTCTTTTTAAGAGCTAATTCACACATCTTAGGTGCAAAATAGGGACGTAGAAAATGCCCAAAGAGGAGTGAACTAATAGGGTTTGTAAACTTTGCACATCAAGATCAATGAAACATAATGGCATTATATCATAGAAAGTAAGACACATGAGGACATACGAATCAATCATGTTAATAATCTTAAAATAGAGTCTTTTACAATCTTGTTCAAGAAGGAATGAATACCAAGACAAAATACTTGATCAAAATTCATAGAAAAATATATATGATCAATAAAGACATAAGGGATAGTCAAATTATGTGTTGTGGTTTGTTGGTTAGGATTGTATTTGTTGTTGGTCAATTTAACTCTTTGATAAAATAGAACGCTAGTCTCATAGACATTGTTAAAAACTTGCATTTGTTCATTTAATACTTATGTCAAATTAGGTGTTGTGGTTTGTTGCTTAGGATTTTGTTTGTTGCGGGTTAATTCAAATCTTTGATAAAATAGATCACTAATCTCATGGACATCACTAAAAACTTGCATTCATTCATTTAATCCTTATTTGTATCTATTATATCATTGTTACACGTGTAATCACCTAAAAATGGTCTGGCTAACTAAGTGCCCCTAATTTCAATTAATTAAATCCAACAATATGCTAGACATAATTATGTAAGTAATTAAACAAGAAAGATGGGTGATGACAATTATAGGCACCATTAAGGATGGATAAGTTACATTATTCCAAGAGTAAAATGGTTTTATGTCATGTCACACAATAATGGCAAAATAGGGAAAGAGGTAAAAAATGAGATGGTGGAGAGACAAGGTTTAGGGTTTAGGCAAAGCCATGGCAGCAGGTTACAGAGGCTAAACTGGAATGTAGAGCCTCAAGATGGAAGGGGTCCCTTGCAAAGACATTCGAGCTTCGTTTATGCTAAGAAATGGAAGCCTCAATGGCCTTTTAGCAATAGTATAAACTCTCGACCCTTCGTAGGATGGAAGGGTTTCCCTGAAAAGGATTAGGTCAAGAATGAGAAAGGTGTGGAGAATGCAATGACAAGGCATGGGAGCTAGTGGAATGATCTGAGGAACCCTCATCCAATGACAAAGTTTACCTCTGTAAATCTTGGTGGGAAAATGGATTTCAACATGGTAGATCAGAAATTCTAGAGGCTTAAGATAACAAAGAGGCAAGAGCAGGAATCGATTGTTGAACCCTTTGGTGTGAAATGCACAATGGTAGGCTTGGAGGTTTCAAACCAATCTTGGATGGAAACGGTAAGTTTTTGAAAGACCATGCCTTGTTTCTGAAATGGGGTGGGGAGTGGCCGGTTGTGAGAAAGGTGAAAGTGTGTTAAGCAACAGGGGAATGTGAGAAGCTTTAAGATTTTGGAAAATGGTTTTATAATGATAACGATGGAGAGTGCCCATGATAGAGATTGGATTTTGAATAGTGGCCTTTACTTTTTGGAGGGAAAGGGGTTTTATATGAAATAATGGGAATCAAATTTTGATCCAACAAAGGAGGTTATTCAGACATATCCCATATGGGTAGGTCTGCGGAATTTGCCTTAGGAATATTGGAATGTGGAGTCGTATAAGCACATCGGGGATAAGTTAGGAATGTTTGTTAAGGCAGTGGAGATGGTAGATAGAGTCTCCTTTTAGATGTCCCCACGGTTATGCATCCAATGGAATGCTTGTCACCCCTTGTCAGAAATGATAGAGTTGCATTCTTGAGAAGGGGTATGGAAAGAGACACTATCAATTGAGGAAGAGCTTTTAGTTTGTGAAGTGTGTTTGAGTGAAGATCGTGAATCTAGGGATTGTTTTGAACCGGAGAGAGGAAAGGGTTTGGAGGAAGATTTGTTATTACAAAGGGCGATGAGTCTTTCAGAAACTCATGCGAGACAAGTGGATAAATCATACAAGGAATGTATGGTAATGGCAGCGAAATGGGAGTGCGAAATTTTAAGTTATAATGGCTTGGATGCAGAATGTGGAAGATGGGATGGTTGGTCAATGGGTATTTTGGAGGAGAATATTTTTGGTCTGAATGAGACTTTTCTTAAGTTGTTGATAGCTCAGAAATAATGTCAAGAAAAGCAAGTATCAACTTGGGTAAATAATGACTTAGATGGAGGCTCAAGGTTGTTGAAGACACCAATAGATCCTTTGTTAACTTAAAGGGAGATGGAGGAGACTCCAGATAGTCAGGGTGTGCAGTCTAATGAAGGTTCCCCCAATAAGCCCATAGGTTATTCCTTTACTCTAGAGGAGGATATGAGGATGAATGCGCAAATGTCCAGTAGATTGGAAAAGTATGATAAGGAGATCTAAGAGGTTTCTGTATGCACCCTAAAATGGTCGCTTAGACTTTGGGCCCCATTTATTCAATTTGTCAAATATCAATTTTCTGAATCAATGCTTTACAATATATTCAAATCAATTTCCTTGTTCAAATCATAACTATTTCAATCATTTCAATAATCTCCTAAGGTTTAATCATGTCATCAATAATTTTATTTAATTAAAAGAAATAATCCCTTTTAAATAAATAAAATAACTTTATTTAATTGAAAGTAACATCTCTTAAGTAAAATAAATTTATTTAATTAAAACCCTTTTTAATTAAATGATTTTATTTTATTTAATTAATATTCATCTTTTAATTAAATAACCTTATTTTATTTAATTAAAAGAGAATTATTCTTTTAAAATAAATAAAATCCTCTCAAAAGATCTTTTGTGATGAAAAAAGGAAATAAGTGAAATAAAAATAAATAAAATAAAGAGATTTCCTTTTCTCTCCACACTTTCTAAAAATGAGATTTCTTTCCTCCTTTTGCATTAATCCCACATTGATCTTGGAGATGCATTCTTTTCATCAGTTTCTTATATAAGGAGCCCTCTCCTTCTCAATTAAAAATCTAAAATTTTCATATTATCATTATGCTGAAGATTTTCTTGACAACATTAGAGCTTTAGAAATCATCATTTTAGATTGCACATTTAGTTTAATTTTCATATAGATTAGTTAGTGAAGTAGTTTATTTCTTGTATTGCATATAGATTAATTTCAATAAAATAGTTTATTTCTTGCAATCATATAGTTTAATCTTCATTTCAATAAATTAGTTTATTTTCTTGCTTTTGCAATCATATAGATTAGTTTCATTTGCATGCAAGAACTCGATTCAATGGAGATTAGCATTCTTGCTTCTCCTCCTTGAATCTCTCGTTCTGTGGTGTACTTGCATGAGTTCAATCTGAGGGCCTCATAAAAAGCCATGCACTCCATAGATAGAGAGTTGTGGATCGATATCCAAGAGCTCATTATTGATTATTCTTGGATGCAAGGATTCATAGTAGTGTGATCATTTTTAGTTCACACATTTTGGCACCCACCGTGGGGCAAAAAAGATCAATTTCTGGCCTCGTTCTTGATTGGTTTTTCAGTTTTAGTATTGATTTCAGGCCTTGTACGGCCATGTACAACCTGGAAACCCTAAAATATAGTAATGGATGGATAGAATGATGAATCTTCTTTCTCATGATTTTGGTTTGGTTCATTTTTATAAATAAATGAATAAGTTATAATCATTTTGGTGAAAGTGGGTATTTGCAGATTTGAGATTCTCTGAATATAGTCAGATTGAAACATTTGGTATGGACAAATTGTGAAGAATCAGGACCTATAATAATATTCATTGGAAAGATACATGAATTAGCTTTCATTTTCTTTTGGTTTGAGTCATTTTTATGCAGATTTGTGAAAGTTATGGGCATTTGAGTGAAAATTAGTTTTTAACAATCTGCATTGGAGTTGCAGGCAATGATTTGCTCTTAGAAAATGATTTATGAATGGGAAAAATAAATGGCTTACATATTTGGAAACAAAATTCATTAATAGTTACTTTGAAATTGGTTTGGTTTCATTTGGATTCTTTTTTAGAAAGATATGTGATTCCCTAGGCAGGGTTTGGTGTTTTAAATTTGATTTATGACAAAAAAAATTGCAGTCTGAAAAGGTTATTGGTTGAAGAACCAAATGGAATCATAAGACCTTTTAATTTTGGGAAATGGTAATTCTTGATGTTCGCTAAAAACTTCATTCTTTCCAAAAAATTTAATATTGTGATTTTATGGGTCAAATAAATCAATCTTTAAAGACTGTCTTGAAGACAACAATGTTACATATTTTAAATCAAACTCCTAACAATTGATTTTCATATCTAACCATCTTAGGGTTTGTGTAAGTTGGATATACATTGCATATCTTGTTTTCTTATTTTCTTGTCTTGTTCATTTGAAGGTTCATGGTTTGCTTTCATGGAAAATGCTTAAAACAAACAAAAAAAAAGGTAAAATCTACCAAGCGCGTTGCATTGGACTTGAGGTATTTTGTTACATCAATACAACATTTGGACTTTGAGATTAAAAATGAACCTCTCATGTGTTTGGCTTGAGTGTTACATGCTTTCATAGAACATATTTCAATTAATGCTCTTAATGGGAAATGAATGAACATAGATTTGCTTTCATACAAGTTTGTGTTTAAGTGAATGCTTGTGTTTAAACATTAAGTAATTTTTGATTCCAATATCAAAAAATATCATTGAGTAATCTAGGGCATGGATTCATTCCTGGTTTACATGAAGAGTTAAATGCACCACTTTGTGGACTCGCTTCATGTTTACTTGGAAAGTTAAATACTCCATGATTCAAACCCTCTTGCGCTTATGAGTAGTATTGATAAGCAATCTTAGAGTACTTTTGATTGATCTTGTTAGCTAAATTGGGTTGTTGGACTTGCTTATTTCTAATCACCCCTAATTTCCACCCTTTGGATGCAAGGTCAGCATTCATACATAGGGGAGGGGTCTACTTGAAAAGAGCGTTAAGTGTTCCACAAATTTTTTCTCATTTTGTGCTTTCTTGATCTCATTAGTGTTCTAAGGTGTGGACTCACTTTGACTTTGTGTGAGGAGTTAAATGCACCACTTTGTGGACTCACCTCACATTTACTTGAAGGGTTAAATGTACCACCTTTAGTGCTTCCCAATACTTTTGATAGTGAATTACTTACTTTTTTATTTTTAGAAGGCTTGCTTGGGGATTTCATCACCTCAAGGGATGACCTTAACTCCCGTGTTCTGGCAAAGTATAAATATCGGGAGGTGAATCCAAAGACACCTCTCTTGGGAATGAGTTAGATTTCACTCTTGGCTAAGCCTCAAAGAACTTTATACCTTTGAGAAGTGAAGGAGGAGATTTGGGTTACCGTCTCCCCCCGGCTGTGTGATTTCAAATTCTTCTCATCTACAGATTTGTGCCTCATGTACCTTGCGTATATTGAGGACTCCTTTTAGAAAAGTCATGTATATCCCTATAGACAGCTTGACAGGATGTTGTTGTGTTCTAAGTGCCTGCTAAAATATTTTCAAGAACATACACAAGTAGAATCTTTAAGGAGTAGCATACTAAGTCACTATTCTTGTTCATGTGCAAGGTTTCTTTGCCCCTTGTTCATTGTTTGAAGACAATTGCTTGCTTGAACTCCTTGATTGTTGTCTTATGTGCTTGATAAATGATAAAAATATGTTGATGTACTTACTTGATCTTTGAAAATGAACAAGAAACTAAAATCCTGAGTTTTTTGATTAGGTGACTTGTCCCAGTTAGATTAGGTGACTTGTCCTAGTTTTAGAGACTTGTTCTGTATTTAGGATTCTTGTGTTTTTGACCTTTTGAGTTAGTGATCCTTGATCCCATAAGATATTTTTCTTGAGAGTGACAAATTAGGAATTGTTCCTTGTCAAATAGATAAATTTTTCAACTCTTTGATAACACACTTGGAGAGTGCTAGTAATCTCTTTGTCCACCCATTTTCATAAAATTCAAATTCAATATAATTTGTGTAAGTCATCCTCCTAATCCATATGTGCTAGGGTGTTCACCCAAAAATTGAGCACCTATGTGGCAGTGTTGGTTTGCACCTATTTGCAACAATTCTATTTCACCATCTCTCTCGGACAAGAGAAAACTTTTACTATCCTAGTCTGGTATTGACATTTCTTAGAATTGTCTTTTTTTCCCTGAACTCTCCCTTTCATGTCAGTAACAACAAGATATCAAGTGAGCCAGGGAAAGTGACCTCAGATAGTCTTCAACCAACTACCCCCAGTTCAGACTTGTAAAAAGAGAAAGGAAAAGGAACCAATATTTGACTAGTCACCTAGGAGTAAGTCTGAAACCTGGTTTGACCTGAAGAGCCATTTTAGTGATTTGAGTACCCCCTCAGCACCTTCCCACTCAAGTATGGATATGAGTTACACCGTGACTCAACGGGAGAGGGAAACTATGGATCAAACTCTTGATGACATCTATGAATGACACATAAACAACATTATATTTGGGAATTCTTCTCATGATGATCAACATAGTTCACCCCTCATTAATGCTAGATATGGATGCTCATCAAAGGGATGAAAGGCATAAGAGACAAGCTCACCAAGAACAATGGTCACAACATGAAGACCAAGACAATGAACCTAGTGGTGCTCATGTCAATGCAACGTATACCAATGACTTGTTCAAGCAGTATAGACCAAGTTTGCCACTTCAAAATACCTCAAGGTATACAAGTGAAAGGCTAAAAAGAATTGAGTAGGAAAAATAGGCTGCAAAAAATGAATGAGCTACAAAAGAAGAAAAACTTAGGCTTCTAGAAGAGGAACAACTAGCCTTGTTGGACATAGAGAGAAAAGCATTCCAAGAGGAGTAAGATAGGCTGTTAGCCCAACAATTAAACATTCAATTCAATAACAGGGGTGCTAATAGTGGAAATAATTCTCCTCCCTCCACCCCTTCCAGAACACCAAGAAGTAGAAGGCAGTCAAGAACCCCTTCTAGATCTCCTAGTCCTAGAGGAAGAAGGGCCTCTCAGTATGCTCACTATAGGAGGCAAACCCTTCCCAAAAACTCAAGACCACACTCCCAACATGTACATCATGGTTCCCAACATGGAGGTGGTAGCTCACATTATAACCTTGATACTCAAGACTTTATGCGAATGCAACAAGAGCCTATCTTCCAATAGTATGTGGATAGGTATTTGGAACAAAAAAAAAGATAAATTCTTGGAAAGTCTAATCAACAAGGGCGCCAGAGTCCCTTATAATTTTGATGTGGACAATAAAATACAAAATCAAAATCCTTCTCAAGAGGAAGAAATCTGCCAAATGAAGCAAATGATGGAGAAAATGATGCAACCTAAGAGCTCATTCTCACTAGACTCGATTTGTCCTAATCCATTCGACAAGAGTGTGAGTATGAAGGATTTTCCAAGGAGGGTGGAATTCCCTCAATACGATAAATATGATGGCAGTGGTGATCCACATCACCATGTGTGCCAGTTCTATACTATGAGCTTTGAATTTCATCAGGATGACTCCTATTTGATGAGGTTATTCCCTAGAAGTCTTAAAGGACAAGCAATGGAATGGTTTACCAATATCACTCCCCCCGTCAAGACTTTTAGAGAACTTGTTCATAGATTCATTCAACACTTCGCATATAATCTATCAAGATCTGTTACTATGTTGGACCTATGCAACTTGAAACAAAATCAAGGGGAACCCTTTGTTACCTTCTTACAGAGGTGGAGGAGACAGTGCTCTCGGTATCCTAGGATGATCCATGAGGATGAAAAGATTCACATACTTGTTAGTAACTTGGTGCCTGAAATGAGATATGAGATTAAAAAGATAGTCTTCAATTCCTTTGATACCATGGTTGAAACTGCATGTCGAATTGAAGATGTCCTAAGAGAACAAGGCATTTTGACCAGACACGGCAACAATGGCAACAATGGTCAACACAACAACAAGGATAAAGGGAAGAACAATAGTTGGAACAAGAACAAACAAGTTGTCAATGACGGAGTTGTGGACTCTTCCCAATCAAGAGATCAAGGTGTTCTTAATTTGACTAGTGCTATGCAAGCCATGAAGCTTAATGCACCTACACAGCAAGAAAGTAAACCAAGATATTAGGAGAGGCCCAAAAAGGAGAAGCGACAATTTACCAAATTGGGTGACTCATATGAGGATGTTCTCAAAACTCTCATAGCTAAAAACTTGACACATCCTTAGGATCCTGCAAAATTTCACATTCCTGAACCCAAGCCACATTGGTGGGATGACAAGGCATTCTGTAAATTTCACAATGGCGCTGGCCATACTATTGAAAATTGTTGGAGATTAAAACATATCATCCAAGATCTCATAGAAAGTGGAAAGCTTCGAGTTGATGGTCTGAATACCAATGCTGATCATAAGGCTTTTAAGGAACCTTTGCCTAATTACGAAAAGGGGGAAACCTCTAAATCAAAGAACGACAAAGCTGCAATCAACTACACTTACACAATGACAGAAAATGTGGTAAACATGCTTGAAGTTGTGGAGCCAAGTGTTAATATGATGAGGAGTAAAGACCCACATGGTTATGACTCTCCCCCTATCTTTGATAAAAAAACATGTTGTGGTGCTGAGAGGTCCTCATTCTAGGCTATCTTCTCAAGACCTTAATGCTGTTACCAGGAGTCAAGGCCCTATCATTCTTAGAGGTCCTAGTTTAGGTCCATCCAATAAACCCAAGCAAGTGGCATCCAAGAATGTCACCACAAAGTCTGCCACTGCTCCCAAACCAAACTACAATCTTGTAGATCAGTTACAGAAAACTCCAGCTCAGATTTCAATCTTGGAGCTTTTAGAGTTGTCCCCAAGACACAAACAGGTCCTTGAGGATGCTTTGTGCAGAGCCAATGTTCCCAATAATTTAGATGTCGACCAATTTCAAGGCATGGTGAATCACATTACTAGCCCACATTACCTCTCTTTCTCAGAAGATGATGACAAATCCCTAAGCCATCCACACAATCTTGCCCTTCACATTGAAGTAATGATTCATAAAACTCGTGTCAGGCGTGTGTTGATAGATGGGGGTGCTGGGCTAAATATTTGTACTTTAAGTTTGTTAAAAACTTTGGGATATTCAAAGCAAGTGATCGACACTAGAAAGAAGATCACTATAAAGGCCTATGATGAGGCAGAATGAAGTTCTAAGGGGTTGGTTGTCCTTCCTATCAGGATTGGCCCAGTTGAAAAAGATATCTTGTTCCAAATTGTTGATGCTAGACCCCTTGCATACAACATTTTATTGGGTAGACCATGGATTCACGACATGCATGCAATGTCATCTACCTACCACGAGTGTGTTAAGTTCCCCTACAATGGAGTAGAAATTTGCATACTAGGGGATAACACCTTATCAATCAATTCAATCTCAGCTAATGCTCATGTCCCTCTTAATCGAGAAGTAGAGGATTATCAAGCAACTTTAGCAAACTGTCAAGACAAGTTTAAATCATTAGACCTTGGCATGGTGGGGTATCAACTTGACTCTTTTGCAAAGATGCCTGTTTCCCCTAGGACCTATGGAAAGCCTTCACAGGAGATGAAACTGTCTTCTTCGACAATGACACTATTTGACACATTTGTTGAATCCTCAGTACCAATACAAGATGAAAAAGAGGAAGTAGCTATTTGAGATTGGATATACAAAGAGGAGAAGTACCAGCACAATGAAAATTTCTCCCCCTCTCCTAAGTCCTATGGGAAAGGATATACTTTTGTCAAGAAGATGGGTTATCTAGGATATGGCCCTCTTAGTCACAGGTTACATGCTAGAGCTGAACCACTCAATCATGATATTTTTGGACATAAGTCTAAGAAATCGGTTGGCCTAGGCTTTATGAACAATAACAAGTGCACTATCCCCATTCATGATAGGTGGGATAGTAAAGATGACACAGAATATGTACTAGATTTGACAAATCAACAAGACATGATAGATTATTGGGTACCTTCAACAAATCTCCTCTAGGGAGATTTAAGAGATTTAACAATTGACAATCCTCCTATCCCAGCTGTGACAGATAGTGACTATATGAATGCTAGATTGACTATGGATAGTGTCTCCATCCTAGCTACGACGGATGGTGATAATTCAAATAATTTTGTGATTGAACAAATTGTTAGAGGAAGGGAAACTCTTCCAAACCTTGAGGCTTCTATATCATGAGGCCCCAACAATAATTCAGAAATAGACTCTCATGAGTTTGAATGGGATTCACTCTCAGATGCAATAGTTGACTTGGATATGGATGTTGTCCAAGCTTATAGTTCTCAACTTGACGTAGCTGATGAGTCATGTGTCAGATTAGAATATTGGAACCCACGTGTCACATTAGTAGATGATTCTTCACTTGATAGGATAAATCCTGATTCAGGCACCTTAGAGGGATACTTGATAGATTCTAATTTTGCGATCACCAGAGATGACATCACCTATATCCTTAATATTGAACCAGTCATTAACCTACCCCTTATTGACCCCAACCTTATTGATTGGTCTCAACGTTATCAAGAGCCTGAACTCTTGACATTTCACAATGACTATGAGATCACCTGCTATCTAAATGCCATTGAACCTGTAGTCTCTTCCACCAGTGAACCGGCTACCAGTATGACAAAACCTGACATCAAGTACCTTAGTCACAAGATAAAAAGAAAAGAAAAAAAGAATAAGAGTTCTGATGGTGAAAACCACTGTGTGGTGGTGTCAGAACCAAAAAAAGTAAAAATAAAAAACGTATCCAAGGGTGAAAACCTCTTTGAGGCACCTACGGATGAGGTACTTGATAGTCTCCCAAGCTATTTTCAGGACAGATCATCAGTATTGGTTGAACCTACAGAAGCTGTTAATTTGAGTAGAGAAGAGGCTCCAAAAATTGTACACTTGGCTAAATCTTTATCACCTCAAGAAAAGAAAGCCTACACTGAGTTCCTCCAAAAGAAGAAAATTAATTTTGCATGGACATATTCAGACATGCCAGGGTTGGACACTAATCTCATTATGCATCATTTGTCCATAGCTCCAGGTGTGAAACCAGTCAAACAAAAGTTGAGAAAAATGCACCCTCATATAGCTCTTTTAGTGAAAGCTGAATTAGAAAAGCTCCTTGGTGCAGGATTCATTAGAGCCATAGACTATGCTGACTGAATTTCCAACATTGTACCTATTTCTAAACATGATAAATCCATCTGAATCTACACAGATTTTAGAGATCTTAACAGAGCATGCCCAAAGGATGATTTTCCACTTCCTAACATAGACATGATAGTGGACATGACGGTGGGCTATGAGATCTATTCCTTGATGGATGGTTTTTCTGGGTATAATCAGATCAAGATTGCTCCTAAGGATCAGGAAAAGATTGCATTCACATGTGCATGGGGTACTTATTGTTGGAACGTCATGCCCTTTGGATTGAAAAATGCAGGAGCTACTTATCAAAGAGCTATGACAACCATCTTCCATGACATGATGCATAAGAATATGAAAGATTATGTGGATGACACCCTCGCTAAGTCTAACAAAAGAGGAACACATCTGGCTAATTTAGAAGTAATTCTGGATCGCATGGAACAATTTCAACTAAGATTAAACCCAAAAAAGTGTGCATTTGGTGTTACTTCTGGCAAATTATTGGGATTCATCATTTCAGCCAAAGGGATAAAAGTGGACCCTGAAAAGGTCCAAGCCATTATAGACATGCCACCTCCCAAAAATATTAGTCAAATGAGGAGTCTTCAAGGATGCCTTCAATCCATAAGGAGGTTTATTTCACAATTGGTAGATAGAGCACATCCCTTTAACAAAAACTTGCATAAAGGTGTTCAGTGTGTCTGGAATGAGGATTGCCAGAAGAACATGGATCAAATTAAGGAATACTTGGCATATCCTCCCATTTTAATGCCTCCCATTCCAGGAAAACCTCTCATTTTGTATGTCTCAGCTACTGAATCTTCACTAGGGGCATTGTTGGCTCAATTAGACGAACAAGGGAAAGAAAGGGCCATATATTATATTAGCCGCACTCTTGTTGCTTATGAGGTCAATTATACTAGTATTGAAAAAGATTTCCTTGTAGTAGTGTTTGCTTCTCAAAAATTGTGACACTATATGCTTATGCACACCATACACCTCATAGCAAAAATTGATCCTCTCAAATACTTGCTCGGTAAAGCTGCTCTCACGGGTAGACTCGCTAAATGGATGATGATTCTTTCTGAATTTGACATAGAGTATATTGAGCGCAAGACAATCAAAGGCCAAGCTATTGCAAATCAATTGGCTAATTTCCCAATTCAAGATAATATGCCCATGCAAGTCAATTTCCCTGATGAACATCTTATGTACATGACTAAGAGATCCTGGAAACTGTTCTTTGATGGTTCCTACATGTAAAATGGTTGTGGAGCTGGTGTGTTGTTTGTCTCTCCACATGGGTACACTATTCCCAAATCTTACAAGTAACTCTTCCCATGCACAAACAACATAGCTAAATATGAGGCTTTAACAAATGGACTAAAAATGGCTATAGAGTGGAATATCACAGAACTACATATCTATGGGGATTCTTAGCTGATCATCAATCAAGTCAATGAGCAATACCAAACAAAAGATGACAAGTTGATACCTTACAAAAAAATGGTTGATTCATTAAGATGGTACTTTACTTTTGTCACCTTTCAGCAAATCCCTAGGGCTGAGAATAAAGCAACTGATGCTATGGCCACCCTTGCTTCACTTCTTCAGTTAGAGGAACATGAGTCCAGATATGAATTCCTGGTGGAAGAGCTACGTTATCCCATTTATGACTCTCAAGAAAGCCACATCATTTGTACCCTTGTCAATCATGAATCCTCCCACTATGGTGCTATTTACTCATATCTCTGTGATGGCATCATCCCTGACACATTTAACTGATCTGAAAGAAGAAACCTTGTCCGTAACGCCTCTCATCATTCCCTCATCTCTGGTGATTGTGTAGGAGGGGTCTAGATGGGACACTTCTTAGGTTCTTAGAAAAGGAGGAATCTGATCAAGCACTAGTTGACATCCACGAGGGCATATGTGGGGGAAATTCTAATGGTCTTTCCATGGCTCGAAGGTTGCTTAGAGCAGGGTACTATTGGCCTATGATGCAGATAGATGCAGTAGCTTTTGCCAAGTCTTGTGAAAAATGTCAGAAACATGGACACCTAATACATGCTCCAGTTAGGGAGCTAATTCCTTCTATATCTCACTGGCCATTTCAGTGATGGGCCTTTGACCTTGTTAGGCAGATTCATCCCAACTCATTAGGTGGACATAAGTTCATTATCACTGCTACTGACTACTTCACAAAATGGGTAGAGGCTGTTCCACTTTCTGTTGCCTCAGGCAAGACCGTGTCTTTATTCATTTTAAACCATATCATCTGTCGATATGGAGTGCCATCTGAGATCATCACTGACAATGGAGGTTAGTTAAAAAATAAGGACCTTACACAACTCTGCCAAAGATTTAAGATAAAGCAACATTGGTCCTCCATTTACTTCCTACAAGGAAATGGTCAAGCAGAGGCTTCAAATAAAACCATTCTCAAGATTTTACACATAACAGTTCATAAGAATGGTAGAAACTAGCACCTACAGATAAACCCGACCTTGTGGGCCTATAGAATGAGTATTTATACTCCACCTGGGGCTACTCCTTTTACCCTCACATATGGCGCTGAAGCAATGTTACCTTTAGAGGTTGAGATTCCGTCACTTAGAGTCTCTCTCAAAGGTCTAGTTACAGATGAAGATTATCGTGCCATGAGATTACAAGAATTGGAACTTCTAGATGAAAAGCGTAAAGCATCATTTGACCATATGAGGGTCTACCAAAAGTGGATGTCCAAAGCATTCAACAAAAAGGTTCGCCCTAGAGAATTCCAAGTAGGAGATCTTGTCTTGCGAGAGAATCCTAAGAACCAACAAAATAGAGAACAGAAGGGCAAATTCGAACCTAATTGGCTCGGACCCTACATTATCACAATAGCTTTTGGTACAGGTGCTTATCTACTATCTATTGAAGAGGGGGAGTAGCTCCCTGAGCCTATCAATGTTTTGCACCTGAAGAAGTTCTATCCTTGATGCCCGTTCTGTCTGGGGGCATCCTTTGTATATACCTTATTGATCCTGAAAAAATTCCAAAAAAAAATTCATATATGATGCTCAAAAAATACAAAAAAATAAAAAAAATCCAAAAAATCCCAAAAAAATAGAAAAAGTGCCTTGGTGAAAACTTGGACACAGGTGCCTTGGTAGCAAAAATACAAAAAAATTATAAAAAGTCCTGAAAAAATTCTTCCAGTGGTGAAAACCTAGAAACGGGTGCTACTTGAGGCCTTTGCACCCCTATTTCTTAGCATGCGTCCTCAACACTTAGCCTTTCTCCATCATGCCTTGTCCTTGTTGCCTTGGTTTGGAATTGGTCTTTGTCTTTGTCTAAGGGGCATCACTGTGTTAGCTTTGGTCTCTTGGATATGCTTGTCTTTAGGACACCTCGCAAATGATGTTTTTCAACACCAACCCAATTGTGTTTTTAAACACAACCCCTGACATCGAGTGTTTTTTAACACTTATCAATTTGGTCTTATCCAGTTTGGTCATGTGATCTTACCTGCTTGCAAGCATTCGATCCTTACCCTCAGAACTCAGTATCAGTTTACACACTTAAAATTTTTAAATGCAACACTTAATGCTTGAGATATGTCATGATTTTTTTGTGTGCTGACTGTTATTGATTTTTGTTGAATGTCCTTGTCTAATAAGTCTCTCCATGATGCATCGCTAGAAGACTTGGGGCATGGGGCATGTTTTTATTTTCTTTCTGCTTGTGGGTGTTGTCTTGAACCTCTTAAGTGTCTCTTGTTGTCTCCTTGACACACTTAGGAGATTTAAGGCATCATCCTTGACTATTTTTGCACAACTGTTCTCATGGTCATCCTAGCATTTATGCCTTGACACGAGTGTGGTTTTGCTACATTAAATTGGGTAAGCTAACATTGCAGTCATCTTGACCTTTATGTCTTTGATGCTCATGTTAGAATCTTTCCACATTCCAATCCGATATAAATCACATTCATATCTTCATAGTTGCATTTTTTACTAGTGATGATTGTGTGATCGTCCAATGTTCGATAATAATGGCCCTATGATGAAAATAAGTTCTCTTACATTCTCTAATGAATGATGAACACAAAAATCCTATGTTACCCTATTGCAAGTACACCTATGCATTTCCATGTAGCTTGCATTATTTAGACTTCATGTTAAATTTGCACTTTCAGGCTGCATTATGAGTTTGAGAGGGTTTCCTTCATCTTTCTTGTGGACTTTTAGTCAACTATGGTCACATTTTGATCTTCATTTTCTTATATTCTTTTGTGATCTCAATCGAAATTCCCTATCTTAAACAGTTGATTGATTTTGGGGCATCTTCTTTCTAGAGGCAAATTCTCTTTCTTCTCTCCATTTCTTTCCATTTCTTCCAAACTTCTATCTTCCATTCGCTTTCACCCCACTTCTTTTCTTCTAATTCAACCTTGGGGCATAATCTTTCTTGGTAAGCTACCTTAGTTCTGTGATTCTTATATCTTTCATCTTACATCAAGAACCTTATCTTTAGTTCGATTTGATCAAATTTATCAATTTATTGTTTCTCTTCTATCTCATTTCAATTTCAATCACGAGGGGGCAGTACCTACCAAACTTCAATGCTTGATTTAGCTTTATCAAATTTATCAATTGCTTCTCTTGGGGCAACCTTGCTTGAGATTCTTATCTCTTATTTGAGACTTGACAATTACCTATTCACAGGTGTTGGCCTTGTCTTTTTCAGTCTGCTTATCTATGTGTTGATGTGTTCCCATCCGTTGAACACACATCTGGGTTGTTTTGTGATCCCAAATCGATCTCACACTTCAATTCTATTCTTTGACTGCATGTGATCCTAAGTCGACCTCACATTAGTCAAAGAGGGGCAAATGTATGCACCCTAAAATGGTCGCCTAGACTTTGGGCCCCATTTATTCAATTTGTCAAATATCAATTTTCTGAATCAATGCTTTACAATATATTCAAATCAATTTTCTTGATCAAATCATAACTATTTCAATCATTTCAATAATCTCCTAAGGTTTAATCATGTCATCAATAATTTTATTTAATTAAAAAAAAAATCCCTTTTAAATAAATAAAATAACTTTATTTAATTGAAAGTAATATCTCTTAAGTAAAATAAATTTATTTAATTAAAACCCTTTTTAATTAAATGATTTTATTTAATTTAATTAATATTCATCTTTTAATTAAATAACCTTATTTTATTTAATTAAAAGAGAATTATTCTTTAAAAATAAATAAAATCCTCTCAAAAGATCTTTTGTGATGAAAAAAGGAAATAAGTGAAATAAAAATAAATAAAATAAAGAGATTTCCTTTTCTCTCCACACTTTTTAAAAATGAGATTTATTTCCTCCTTTTGCATTAATCCCACATTGATCTTGGAGATGCATTCTTTTCATCAGTTTCTTATATAAGGAGCCCTCTCCTTCTCAATTAAAAATCTAGAATTTTCATATTATCATTATGCTGAAGATTTTCTTGACAACATTAGAGCTTTAGAAATCATCATTTTAGATTGCACATTTAGTTTAATTTTCATATAGAGTAATTAGTGAAGTAGTTTATTTCTTGTATTGCATATAGATTAATTTCAATAAAATAGTTTATTTCTTGCAATCATTTAATTTAATCTTCATTTCAATAAATTAGTTTATTTTCTTGCATTTGCAATCATATAGATTAGTTTCATTTGCATGCAAGAACTCGATTCAATGGAGATTAGCATTCTTGCTTCTCCTCCTTGAATCTCTCATTCTATGGTGTACTTGCATGGGTTCAATCTGAGGGCCTCATAGAAAGCCATGCACTCCATAGATAGAGAGTTGTGGATTGATATCCGAGAGCTCATTATTGAGTATTCTTGGATGCAAGGATTCATAGTAGTGTGATCATTTTTAGTTCACACAATTTCTACAAGGGTGGATGTTAAGGACAAGGAAAGGTTGTTGGAGGAAGGTTTAGTGATGGATAGCAATTTCAAGGATATTCAAATCTCTCTTATTAGGAGTTTGGAGTCTTCTTTCAATTCAGTAAGGGACTCTAGTGGTGCAACTATGGAATCAAACTCAGAGGAAGAGTTAGAGGGTGACCCTGAAGAAGATTTTTTGGGTCTAGAAGATGATCAGGTGATGTGTGACAAGATAAATCTATCTCAAACAAATGCAAAGGATCCTAAAGTAAAAGTTGGAGAACAAAAAAAATGGGGACATAAGTCTAATAAGTCTTTGATTCAATTACCGGGTAGTGTTGCAGATCAAAGCAAATTGAGATTGGGAAGAGGCTATGTCTCTTCCCAAAAGAAATGAAGTTACTTCCATGGAATGTCAGGGGCTTCAATGCCGTTGACAAGATTCTCTTGATCAAGCAGGGTTTTGATCAAGTGAGACCTGATCTAGTTTTATTACAAGAGACTAAGATTAAGGAGGATTTTGAAGTTATGAATAGATGTTTTAGTAGATGGAAATGTTCTTGTATGGTGGCTCAGGGTGCCTCAAGGGGATTGGGGGTGCTTTGGAAAGAGGACTCAATAGATGTGGTTATTATGCAGCAGGATCAACAATGGAAATGCTTAAAATTTGTGTCAAAGCAATTAGGTGTTGGTTTTAATCTCTTTAATGTATATGGTACAGAGAAGGATAGACTAAAATGTGCATCATGGTAGTCGCTTTTAGTTCTGTTGCATGCTTTGAGTGAGGAGATTGTTTTGTTGGGTGGCAATTTCAATGCTATTCTCAATCCTACTAATAAGTGTGGGGGTAGAGGTTGGATGTTACCTATTCAAGCAGTCTTCAAACAATTTGTGGTGGATAATGGCTTATTTGATATTCCCTTCAAAAGAGGAGAGTTCACTTGGATGAATCGCAGGGCTATGTTTTTCAACATCATCAAGAAGCTAGATAGGTTCCTCTTAGAAGGGGATTGGGTAAGCTTTCATTAGACATGTGAGGATGATATTCTACCAATACATGGATCGGATCACTTCCCAATAGGCCTGCATTTACAAGAAGACTCTTCTCCAGATAGATGTCCTTTTAAGTTTGAATCGATGTGGCTGAGAGCGAATGGATTCATGGATTTAATCAAGAAATGGTGGTTGACCTCTCCAGATGTGGAAGGTAATAAATCCTTTATTTTCTTTTAAAAAATGTAGTTTCTTAAAGAACAGTTGAAGGTCTGGAACAGGGTGCACTTTCAAAACATTTTTAATCAGAAGTTATTATTGGAGGAATCTTTAAAGGAGTTGAATGATAAGGTAATTGAAAGAGGGATGGTGGAGGAGGACTTTGAGAAGGAAAAGTCCCTTAGTAAGGAATATGTTGAGGTTATAGCAAGGGAAGAGATCTTTTGGAGGCAAAAGTCTAGGGAGACTTGGTTGAATGAAGGGGACCAGAATACTAAGTTTTTTCATAATTCAGTGAAGATGCGTAGGGCTCATAATAAAATTTTCTCCATTATGGATAGGAATGGTCATGAGCTCCCAGATTCAAAGATGATTAAGGATTAGGTTGTGGATTTTTTCAAAAGGAGAGGGTAGAGAGAATCTGTAGGTTTGTCTAATGTTGAAGATGTCTTGAGATGCATTCTACATGGGATTTTTGAGGCACAAAACAAGATGCTAACTGAACAGGTTTCAATGGAAAAAGTAAAGAAGGCTTTATGGGGTTTAGGTAGAGATAAGGCATCGGGGTCGGATGGCTTCCCAACATTATTATTTCAAGCCTTTTGGGATTTGTTACTAGAGGACATTTGGGTAGTGGTGGAAGAATCTCGTAGACAAGACTTTATTTTGAAGGACTTGAATAACACCTTTATTGCTATGATCCCTAAGAGGGGTGATTTGGTAACCTTTGAGGATTTTAGATTGATATCACTTTGTAATACCTTGTATAAGATTATCTCAAAAGTAATGGAAAACAGACTGAAGTAGGAGTTGGATGATGTTATTTCAATTTAGTAGAGTGGTTTCTCTTCTAGGCGCTCCATGTATGAGGGAGTTATCATTGCTCACGAGATGATTCACTCAATCAGGACTAGAAAACTGGAAAAGATGATGGTGAAATTAGATATTAAGAGGGCCTATGATGAGGTTGACCGAGAGTTTCTTCTTACGGCGCTGGAAAGATTTGGTTTCGACAATAATTGGGTAGGTTGGGTAAGAAGTTATATTTCTAGCCCTTGTTTTTCCATTTTGGTGAATGGTAGTCCATAGGGGTTTTTTGAAATGGAGAAGGGCATCAGGAAGGGGGACCCTCTCTCCCCCTTTTTATTCGTTCTAATGTAAAAAGTTCTTGGGAGGCCAATTTCTTGCAGGTGAGAGGAGGGTTCTTGGAAGGGGGTAAAAGTAGCGATGGGGGTTGAGGATGTCTCTCATCTTCAATTCATAGATGACACCTTTATGTCTGGGGAAGCCTTTGAGAAAGAGGCCAGAGTTATGAAAATGACTCTAGATGTGTATGGATGGATTTCAGGGCAGAAAATTAATTGGCATAAATCTGAGGTGTTTTTCTTCAATACCCCCCCAACGTAAACAGAGGGTAATATTTGAATTTTGAACATTAGAAGAGGCTCTTTGCTAGGTAGATATTTGGGGATTCCTCTATTCCAAGGGAGAAATAAGGCTGACTTATGGAATAGCCTAGTTGATAAATGTTTGAAATGTTTGGAAGGGTGGAAAGGTCATTGGATCACCTTGGAAAGACGCATTCTTATGCTAAAATTTGTTGTTCCTATTTTTTCCATGATGTGTTTTAACATTCCTAAAAAAGTGATCAATTCGATTGAGAAAAAGATGAGGAAGTTTTTTTGGAAAGGCAATAGTGAGGAGGATAAACTTCCTTTGTTGGCATGGAAGAATATTTGCAGGCCTAAAGAGCATGGTGATGTTGGTCTTAGGGACTGGAATTTGATGAATATTTCTCTAGGAGAAAAACTTGTATGAAACTTTTATAAGTGTTCAAATCAGTTGCGGGTTAAAATTATTAGAGAAAAGTACCTAGATTTAGGGGAGGTTGAGAGAATTTTGACAATCAGGAATCCCCCTATAGGGTTAGCCATTTGGAACTTCATCTTGTCTTGTAGGCATGATATTACTGACCATATTTCTTAGAATATTGGGGATGATTTAAAGGAAAATTTTTGGGATGATTCTTGGAATGGCTATCTGGTTCATAGTGATGACCAATAGAATGTAGAACTTAAAGAGATCCTTTTTGAAAGGTGGGGAGAGAAGGTAGCCAATTATTTGGAATGGGTTGATGATCCTTTAGGTGGGGGTTAGAAGTGGAAGGAGTGTAATGTAGATTGGTTGATAGGACAACAATAAGAGGTGTTAAATATTGTGTTTAAAAGAAAGGAGGTTTGAAACGTAGATAGGGAGGATAATGTCTTTTGGTGTGTGTCCTCTTCTAGTAAGTATTCAGTGAAATTGGGGTATGGTTTGGTGTCTAATGGTGAAGGGGTAAATTTTGAGGTGAGTGACATGTGCTAGAGTAAGGATTGCCTTGCCAAAGATGGATCCTTTTCTTGGTTGGTTGTTCAAGGGAGGATTCTTACAGGTGAAAGGCATAAAAGATTGGGAATTTATGGCCCGACTCGATGTGTTATGTGTTGAAATTAGGAGGAGTCTATGGATCACCTCCTTAATTTCTCAAAGGTTGCAGCCTATTGGAACATGGTGAGATGTAAATTAGGATGGCATGGCCCTTGAGTGAAAAATTTAAAGATTTTTTTGTTAGCTGGTTGAGGGCTAAAATGAAATATGTTTTGTCTAGTATTTCGTTGGTCATCCCTTCAATTGTAATTTGGGAGATTTGGAAAGAGATTAATAGACACATTTTTTAGGAGAAAGAGGAGTCATTGCAAATATGGTTATGGCGTATTGATCACTTGATAGAGGAAGTAATGAGTGCTACCAATTTAATAAGTGGTTCCTCAAGGCTTCTTTTTACAAAATAAGATAGTTGGATCCAAAAGCAATGGGTAGACATAAAAATGAGAAATGACCATTGTTGGAAAAAAGGTTCAACTGTTGGAGATTCTGAAGAATTGGTTCGATGGTCTGCTCCTTATTTGGGGTGGGTCAAGGAAAATTTTGATGGTGCGTCCAAGGGGAATCTTGGCCCTTCAGGTGAAGTGGTTATTTTCAAGAATCATGAAGGGATGATTGTAGCTTTCAAAGTGAAATGGTTGAGGGACAAAACTAACAATTTGGTTGAAGTGAAGGCAACATTAATGGTAGTTCAGTGTGTAAAATCATTGGGAGTTTCAAAATTATATTTAGAAGGTGACTCCTTGGTGATAGTGAATGCCATCAAATAAAGTAGGGTAAATGCTTGGAAAATTTAGTAAACTATGTTAAATCAATTTGAGAACTTTTAGAAAGTTTTGAAGATTTTATGGTGAGTCATATTAAGAGAGAGGGGAATGGAGAGGAAAATGCTTTTTCAAAATGGGTGATTGGTTTCCAAGTGGTTGGTGAATTTTAATTTGAAAAATGTGACTGTTGGGAAGGGTTTTTGATGCAGGAGCATCTTGGGTTCTTTGCAATCATGTCTCACCAAAAACAAGTTTGAGTTGTTCAGTTTGCTCGGTAACTACTCGGTTCCTTCATTGACCGAGTTGGTTTGATAGTTGCTCAGTTCCTTCTTTGACCGAGTTGTTTGGTTAGTTTTTTGAGTTATTTCATGTTGCTTGGTAATCTTGCTCACCGAGTGGTTTATTTTGATTTCCTATTGAAGCTAGCTTAAGCATTAAATTTTGGTCATGGAGTTAATCTTGGTATCGATCATTGGGAATCATGTGGACCTAGATCTGGTTGTCCCTTTCTCCAATGATGGAGTTGAAGGCCGACTTATTTCGATAGCCTCTTGTATAAATATAGTTGTTGTTCATAGTTTTAGGGAGTAGCAGATCAGTAGTTGGAGATCAAGTCTAGAAGATAGAAGATAGTTTTTGAAGACTAAATCCTCACATGTTGGAGGAATGTTGTAGTCAATTTGAATGTATTTGGCCATAATCGGGAAGGCCTTACAACCCGACATGTATGAGGTTATCTAATGAGTAATATATTATTTTGTTGCATTCTCTCTTCCCTATTGTGTGTTTGCTTCCATGTGTGTGATCTCTGCAAGTGGGGTTATGATTAAGGTGTGCCTTTGGCCCTTCAATCCTTCCCTCCCTTGCATTAGGTGGTATCATAGTGAGGTTGAGATCTGGATCTGAACTTGCGAGTTTAGGTCGAGGGTTCCTACTTGCAGACCCTAATTGATATTTGTTGTGGGGTAACAGATTGCAATCTGACCTATAATTGTAGAGGGTTTTCAAGATGGTTTGAGGAAGGTGAGATGCAGATCTAGGATTGGCAGATATGTTAAGACAAATTTCTCATGGTTTAGAAGTTGTTGAGACAGTCCAACGTCGAGGAAGACATCTTGAAGATGTTAGTGATGAAGAAATTGAAGAGGAACAAGGTGAAGCTAAACCTGCACCTATGATGGGTCGAGGTGAGGAAAGATTGTTGAAGGCTTTGACAAATCTGAAGTCTACACCATATTTCAATCCTCCTGAGTACAGTGGAAAGCTAGAGTTAGATGAATTGATGGATTGGATCACTGAGATGGAGAAGTATTTTGAGTAAGAAAATATCCCTAAGGAAAAAAAGGTAAAAATTGCAAACACAAAGTTGAAGAGTCGTGCATCTTATGGTGGGAACATATGCAATTAGACAAAAAAAGGAAAGGAAAAGACAAAATCAAGGTATGGAATAAGATGGTGAATAAGTTGAAAGGTTGAAAGGCAAGTTCTTACTAGGTGATTATCAGATTAACCTAGTTAGTCAAATGCAAAGTTTGAGATAGAAAGACAGCTCGGTAAAATATTATATTGAGGAACTCTATAGATTATATATTAGATATGGACATGATGAGGATGAAGTGGAAATAATTGCTAGGTACTTGAATGGGTTAAGAGTTTCTATCCAAGAGGAAATCAGTTTGGTTAAGTTAGAAAGCATTGAAGAAGCTTATCAATTTGCCTTGAAAGCTTAGGAGAAATTGAACAAAAGACATGAGCAAAGACAAAGAGGAAGAGGTGGTAGATTCCCTAGAGGAAGAGGTAGATCATATAGTGAAAACAATAGATTTGATAAAGACAAAACACATATGGATAAAGGCAAGACCGAGTGGAAAGATGAAAGTTCTTCTAGAGTAAGAGGCAGTAACTACCGAGGTGGTTATAGTAGACGTGGATTCTGAGGAACTTGTTACAAATGTGGAGAGGAAGGACATAGGTCATTTGAGTGTACACATGCAAGTAAGAAGGTCGGTAGTATTAGAAATGCTTTGGTGAAAAAAGAATCACCAAATGAGCCTGAGAAAGAAAAGAACTTGATGGTCAAGAGAGCACTGTGGAGTGAAGGTAATAATGAAGATCTGGTAAGGAAAAGTTTGTTCAAGACTAGATGTAGAGTTTCTGATGAAGTGTGGAAGGTAAGCATTGATAGTGAAAGCTTAGAGAATTTGCCATTTGAGGAAATGGTTACAAAGTTGCAGTTGGAAAGGTTGAAACACCCAAGACCCTATCAAATTATGAAATGGGTTGCTTTAAGTATGAGACAGTTAATGATTTAACAGGTTCAACATGTATAAATTTATTAAAATGGGGCTTGGTGGAGAAGTACTACAAATTGAGGTTGGGATTATTTTTTGGCACTGTAGGGTTTCGATGATTATGGAGCCTACCTTCATGTTCAAAACGTTGAAGTAGCAGAAGGCTCTGTTAGGGCCTGTAGCAGATCATCACTTGAAGCTACTTTTGAATTGTCCTTCCCATGGGGTAATTAGGGTGGTGCAACAAATGTTAGGGAATTTGTTTCAAAATTAAAAGTAATATTGGAAGGTTAATGCAAATATAGCGGTGATGATAATGGCGTGGGGTTTGGAATTGAATGAGGATATTGAAGTGGTGAAATGGGTTATGATTTCTTTATTTTCAAAGGACTTTATTGTGGGTCTAGACTCTCTGCTCGAATGAGCATTTCTAAGCTATGGTTTTGACTATAGTGAGGGTTTCGAGAATATGGAAGAAGGAATGCAAACATGTCATTATTCCTTCTTATGGTGGTTGAGGAATGTGGATCAACATTCTTATAAAGCCATAATTGCAGTGAAGTGGGATAATTTGAAGGAGGAAATTCAGCTTTTTGAGGAAACAAATGCTCATCAAGTGCGAGGGTTTCTAGTGACTCATCCATGTAGACGTCGCTCTGTTACTTATCGACATCGGAGAAGGGTGGCGAGGGTCATTTTTCTGCAAGTTTGATATTTATAGGGAAAGTTCTAAATTTTATTAACAAGACCTGGTTTTTGGAACATGATGGTCTGGGTTTTGAAACTAGTATGCTAAAGTGTAGTTGGGTGGAATGCAATGAGACATGTGAGTACGGTAGTTAACCCTATTTTGGAAATAATTATACTCAAGGCAGACATGGATGGTCGTGAATGAAAAGTTTGACAAGTCTAGTGGAAAGCCTGATGGGTATCTAGTTTTTTTTGTCTACAGGAGCTCACAAGATTGTTGGTCTGATCCTACTATCGCGAGGAGAGTGGTTTGAATGTGAGGTTGTAGTGATTGATTGGTGGTCATCCTTGAAATGTATACAGTGGAAGGCGAGTCCTATTATGATCATTAAAACTTAGATATATTCATATGAATGAATATTGTATGTAAAGTCTAGAGAGAGGCAATATAATATGTCTTTAGATGGGGGACTCTTTATATCTAGATGGGTGGTTAGGTGTATAGTTTTTGGATTTTGAAGCCAAGGCATGAGCCCTCTTTTATGATGTACTTAATCTTCCTTTTATATTAATAAAATATTATTATAGACCAAAAAAAAAATGTAAGTAATTAAATCAATTGGCTTGCATAATTAAGTCAATCATCAAATAATCAATTGATAGAGCATTAAGATTATTTTAAATCAATTCAAATCAAATCAATTAATTAAAAGGTTTCTAAATTTGTTTAATTAATAAAATAACCCATTCAATTTCATGTGCACAAATTTCTAATTTGAATTTCTTTAATTCCTAAATTGATTTTTTTTATTAAAAGAAAGAATTAAAGGAATCAAAATTTCTAATTTGAATTTTTAATTCAAATTTCTAATTCATAAATTAATTTTTTAATTAAAATAAAGACTTAAAAGAATGGAAGTTGTCATCTTTCTTTTAGTTTCATCCAACCACAAGAAGTTTCTAAAAATGAACGATAATCTCAACCACTCAATGGGATGAATCTCAACCATGCATTCATTCTGGGATTTCTATATAAACCAACCTCTTAGCTCATTCAAAGGATCATAATTTTAAATAGATGCATTATGCTAATTTTCTTTTAGAAATATATGCTTTATTTTTTGTAATTACAAATTTCTTAAAAATCTAGTTTTGCATATCAATTTATAGCTTTCAAACTCATAGATTAATCTCATATCATGTTAGAATAGGCACTATATTCATAATTGTTTAGTCTTCTCATAACTAGATTCAGGTTGTTGAATGTAGTTTTGCATCTCAATCCATCATGAATATTTTGTAATGAAGTTGTCTAGTCATTGATTCTCATACATGTCATCTAAAGCATCTTTTACAGAATCACACTTCCTTCATATAGGAAGCAATAAGTTAGTTTCAAATGGTTTTTTACTATTATGTTGATTTGAATATCATATTGTTAACCCTTTGATAGAATGATTTATTGAGTGTTGGTAATGTAGGTTTGTAACCAATTTTAACCCACACATTTTTTGCACCCACCACGGGGCTCAAGCCTCAAGCTTTAGAAATTTGTTAAATGTTTGCATGTCCGTGGTTTTGTTTTGCAGATTTTGATCTTTTGTAGGTGAAATAGTGTGTTTGAAGAATGAAATGACGCACACCAATTCTATTATGATTATTCAATTTTAAATTTGATTCTTATTCTTATTAGAGGATTATGCTCTTTTCAGAAACTCAAAAGTTAGATTAAGTTTGAGTTTAAGTTTTGGTAAATGAACCTTGTTTGGTGTGTTTGGGAAAGGTAAAAAAGTTTAGAAGTATGTTCTTCTTCCATTGGAAGAATTAGAACCTTAGACCCTTGAATCCAATCCATTTTTATTGCTTTAACCTTTAGAGGGCATGTCGGTATAGGGAAAAATCTCCCAGGAATGACCCAAGTGGGAACAAGTAGACACCAACTCTTCCACCCAATATAAATAAATGCCGCTTTGAGATTAAAGTCTTAATGGACTTAACTAGATCTATTTTGATTATTTTGATACGCACAGGGCTTGACAACCCAAATCCTATTTACAAGACTGTGTTATCTTGGTACCTGTAGAGCATTTTTTATGTCTCAATCCTTTTTATAGGACTACGATGGAGTATGCTTTAGATATTCTTAGGGATGAGTGTCCTTAATCCTGCTTGCATGACTACATTTTCTGGAGTACTTGTAGGGCTATAGAGGCCTCAATCTCACTTGTGGGACTACAAATAATAGTTATGAACAAATGCCTTAATTATGAGCTTTAGTGTAGAGACCTGGATCACCCCTGAAAGGTTGGAAATATAAGTGCAAGTAAAATAGTAATTTCCCCAAGACACTCACCATATTGAGCCCTCATTGACATTACCACTCAGATAATAAGGTCATTAATATCCATTGCGTGTTATTGGCCTATCATACTTTGAGGAGTCTTTGAGTGTGTTCCTAAGTCTACGAGAGAGGATTTTCAATCTCTACCAAATCACTTAGGGATAAAGCGTGTCTGATTCTACACTCATGTGTTTGATGTTCTTGTTAATCACTTGAAATTTGCAAACCTTTTTTAAGACAAAAATTAGAATGTACCAAAAATTTCCAAGCAAACAATTAAAAATGACCATGGTTCTCTTGTCACATATCTCAGTTTTTTTAAGGTTTGACTAGCCTAAATCCCTTTTCCATCAAATTCAAGCTAACTTGTTCACAAGTGTCCAATATTTAGGCATTCAAGCCTTAAATCTAATACCTTGTAGCAAGCTCACTTCCAACATTTTCACTAATCTTCCAACTCATCAATCTTCCATTTATATTTCTAAGATGAAGTTAACACTAGTTGCACTAGATATCGACATTGAGAAGCTAATTACTCTTGACACTTGGTCACATAAAAATTTGCATGCCTATGAAAACCAAGAGCCAAAGGAAGAACATTGATCTCAAGGACAAAACCATTGACAACCCTTTGTATTTCTCTGGACCTTCACCATCTCGAAATTCCAAATCTATAAAGAAAAATTTGATTCAAATAATTTTACCTGAATCATCAAAACATCAATCACTTAGTCAGAAAAACACTGAACCAAACATGTCAGGCTATGATTGGGGAACCAGTCAAGGTCACCTTAGTACTCACAGTAATTAGAATAGTGAATCTTCCTCAGATGATGAAATCCATGAAGAGGAGATAAAAAAGTGTCAGCAAGATAAACACTTCCAGAAGATGATGCACATGCTTCTATGACTGGACAAAGACAAATACTTCATGCATCTTTATTTGCAAGGATTGAATCTCCCTCACAATTTCAATGTAGAGGGACTCATACAATGTAAAGAAGAGTCTCTCATTACCATTCTTAACAAGAAACTACAAGAGATGAGGATTGAACACATGAAAATGAAGAAGGAGAAGGACCAAACTTCTAACAAGTACTCATTGGAATCCATTTGTCCTTTTTCCCTTATATTAAAATCTATACATGTCACCATTTCCCTCTAAGGTTGAAATTCCTAAGTATGACAAATTATGGAAATGGTGACCCACAAGATCATGTCAAAGAATTATATTCTCTCAATATGGAATTTATATATTACCATACATACCTTATGAGACTCTTCCCTAGGAGGCTTGAAGGAAAAGCCATGGAATAGTTCACAAAACTCACACTATGTATCTAGACATTTTACAAATTGGTGAAGAGGTTCATCCAACGCTATTCTTACAACATCCAACACACAATCACCATGTTGGATCTATGCAACACCAAGCAATGAAGTGGAGAACCCTTTGTCACATACCTCCAAAGATGGAGAATAATCTTCACAAGATATCCCAGATAGATTCTAAAAATGGAGAAAATAGATATCTTCATCAACAACCTAGTACTGGAAATGAATTATGTGCTCCAAATGCAAACCCACACAACTTTTAGTAAACTAATAGAAAGGACAATACAAATAGAAGATGTTCTTGTGAGGAAAGGTGAACTTACCTTGAACAAAGACAACAAATCTTCTAATGGTTCTAGCAATAACAATGGTAACAAAGACCAAAATAAATACTAGAACAAGAAAAAGAATGTGATCACTGATGGAGTTGTAGATTTGTCAAACCTCAAACCCAAGAAACCTATTTTCAATCTCTCTAATAAAATTCAAGTTGTTAAGAGTAGCACAAATACCTCATCAAACCCTAGGCTTAATCAAGAGACAAACAAAGAAAAAACACCTTGGATTCCCAGACCCAAACACAATTTCACTTCTTTGGGAGAACCTCTTGATGTGGTCCTAACGAAATTGTTGTCAAATAAAATCGTCACATTACCAGACAATTCTAAACCATGGGAACCTGAGATCAAACCAAAATGGTGGAGCAATAACCTATACTATGACTATCACTATAAAAAGGGTCACAAAACAATGAAATGCATGAAACTCAAAAATGTCATTCAAGATCTTATTGACAGTGACACCATAATGGTTGATAACCATCAAGATAATGTTGATCACAAAGCATACAAAGAACTCTTTCCTAAATATGAGAAAGGAGAATCTTCGAATTCCAAGGGTGGTGGCAAGGTTAATTACACCTATACTGACAACGGAAATGTTATAAACATGCTCGAAACCTATGGTCATTCGATTAATGTGGTCACCATAAAAATTAAACAAGAATAAAAAAATTTCCAATGCAATGACTCAAAGTCAAGCTAAGGTCACTATCAAAGGAGTTGGTTCATCATCCTCTTCAAAACAACCAAACATCAATGACTCAAAACCTTCTAACACTGCAACAAGAAGGAAAACCAAGGTCATTGTGAAAGGAGTTGGCCCATCAAAACAACTACCAACTCAAACATCCAAATCTCTAATGTCAAAATAAGTGTCCTCTTCAACAACAAATTATAGCGTGGTTGACTAACTACAAAGAACATCAGCACAAATCTCAATCTTTGAGTTGTTGAAAATTTCTCCTATCCAAAGTGAAATTCTAGAACAAGAATTACTGACTGCTAATGTACCCAAGGACTTAGATCTTGATCGATTCCAGTCTATGGTAAGTCATTTGACATCCCTTCTTTATCTATCTTTCTCTGAAGAAGATGACAAATCTTTGAATCATCCTCACATTCAACCCTTACACATAGAGGTTCTTATTCGCAAGCATCATGTCAAGCACATTTTGATAGATGAGGGTGCTGGTTTAAGCATTTGTACATACACTCTGATCAAATAATTGGGTTCTCTAAACATGCGATAGACCCATAGAAAAAGATAACCATCAAGGCATGTGATGAAGAAGAAGAGTCCTCCAAAGGATTAGTTGTGTCTCCACTCAGAGTAGGACCTATTTAAATAGATATAACATGCCAAGTACTTGATATACCTCTGGCCTATAATATTTTTCTAGGTCATCCCTAGATACACAACATGCAGGCTGTCCTTTCTATGTATCACCAGTGTGTCAAGTTTCCTCACAATGGAGTTGAGGTTGCCATTCCTACAGATGCTAGTTGTTCCTACAATACCTTGAGACGATCTATAGATAGTCTTATTCCTCACAACATGGAAGTTTCTAAGGTGCAATAGACTAAAAATCCCAAAATGGTAATGCAAGATTTTGAAAGGAAGCTTAAAATCAAGGATACTAGAATGGGTGAATACAAATTGGAATCCTTGATCTCTCTTCCTACATACCCAAGATCATATGGGAAACTATCTAAAACTATGAATCCTTCTACCTAAATTGACCTAGCTATCTTTTGTGGTTCTTTTGTTTAATTTAGTGTCTCTCTCACTGATGAAAATGAGGAGAAAGTTGTTTTAGAATGGCTTTTTAGAGGAGATGATGAAGATAAAGAGGTAAAAAATTATGAGATATCCCCTGAAAAATATGGTAAGGGGTATGACCTAATGAAACAAATAGGTTATAAAGGGAAGGGTCCTTTTGGCATAATGGTCAATGCTCCCATCGAGATTCACAACATAGCTTAACCTCCTCCTATGTCTTCTATAAGTCTAGTGGTTGTATCTGACATTAACAGGTCGATCTTTTGGTGTAACATCAACCACTTCTTGTAACAAGTGGTATTAGAGCTTGGTCACATGTTTGAATCCCCTTGGCTAGCACCGAGGGGGAGATTGTTGGTGTAATGGTTAGCACTCCCCTTGGGATTCACAACATGGCTTAACCACCTCTTGTGTCTTCTATAAGTTTAGTGGTTATATTGGGCATTAATAGGTCAATCTTTTGGTACAACAACAACCACTACTTGTAAGAAGAGTAATGCCTCAGGGGGGGAATGTGTTTTAGAGGCTTGGAGTTCTTTCATGATTTTATGTTTTATCTTTTAATGTCATGATTGTTCATGTATTTGTCTTGGGTGTATTTGGGAGTTATGATATGTATTCTACTGAGTCTTTAATCATCATTTTGTTTTTGATTAATTGTAAAATAGGTTTTGATGGGACTCGGAATCCAATACAAAATAAAATCTAAAGATATACCATGAAAGCTCAATGAAGTAAGAAAGAATGGGAACAAGAACAAAAAATGGGTTTTCCCAACAAGCTCCCATAACCTGACACAAAAGCTTCTCACAAAAGCCTACAAGCAGCCAAACACCAAAGAAAAGACTAGAGAAACTCCAGTCCAGGTTCCTCCAATAAGGACACATTAATATTTTCTTTTAGTTCCACATTTGTGGGAGAAAAAAGTCATATCAAACGAAGGAAAAATATTCTTATGTTTCTTTCCTTTTATAGTAATCCAACCTTCTTCAACTTTAGCAACAACATCCTGCCAATCCAATAAACCCAATTGTGGGACATCTCCAACCTGACATAAAAAACCAGCATCACTTACTAACTCAAAGATAGCAGGGGTACTAGTAGAGAAAATATCTAGCACATAATCAGAGACATAGACACTAGGTGCCTATTACCACCCATATTCAGAGAAGCAACAAGATGGATAAGAGACTATGATCCAACCTCCACCACCACAACCCAAAAAGACATATTATCCTAAGAGACATTTGCAGTAACAGTCTAAGGCAACGTGGCCTCAATAATACCATCATTAGAAGCCAAAGCCACCCGAGGAGAAGAAACAAGAGGAACCTACGCAACCACCTGAGGGAAACTTCTCTAGGTATCAATATTTTTCTCAACTATATAATGTTGAGCTGAGTCACCATTCCACTAGAAATTCATAAATTTATTTTTCTCTAATCCAAAATGAGCAGCCATATGTCTAGTTTTAAAGAATATTCTACACCTGAAGGTAATCCCTTCATAGTCTAAGGTTTGAACCCATCTTCCTTTAAAAGATTGGATTAAGATCTCCATAGGAAGCCCCTTAGAAACATCTATATCAACCAAAATGCATGCAAAGGTTTAATGAAGAATATTAGAAGATTCATCATCCACCATCAAAAAAATCCCCAAGAGCATTACCAACTTTCTCTAGAAAATAATCAACCCATAGGTGAAATGGGAGATAAGCTAATCGAACCCATATTGGAATCTTATTGAATGTTTCAAAAGAAGGGTTGAAATCAAAATGCCAAGGTTTTACCATAAGCATAAATCTATCCTACCAAATAAAGAAATGATCACACAACATTTTATTTTTGTCCTCAACATCTTCAAACTTAGAAATAAAAAAACCTTTGGCCAAAGGGTAAATATGCATAGTCCCAGAAAGTAGGGGACCCTAATGTTGTAAGATCCAGACATGCATCTTCACAAGGCTAGGCAAAAAGCCCCAAACTAACAGATCAAAGCACAAATAGAGAAAATAGAGGCATTATGATCTATTTCCTCCTCCATTCCTTCTCCAGTGAAATGGAATTTAACTTAGAGACTAGGATAGGCCTGCAATTAGAACTCCCCTTCTTCAAAATCACAACCCTAGTATCAGTAGAAACATCAACAATCACCATAAGGGAATCTTCCAACCATCATCCACACCAAAGGATCACAAAGAAGAGGCACCCTCATCCATAGGGGAGGGGGTAGAGGGCACCACCACACCCAAGGAAGAACCAATAACCATAGAAGGGTGATCTTCCCTAGATGAACTATCCCCAACCTTCACATTAACAAGAACTAATGCAAGAGAGGAATCCACCATAGGATGAGTTGTTGGTGCCAAACTAGACACTACAAAACCTAGCCCAGGAGTAGGTTGAGAAGGTGGGGCATCACCCCCTATAGAAGGCCCAACACCAAGAATGTCCACTGCCGATGCAAAGAAACATGCATAAACCCTAGCCAAGCTATCACTAATGAGAGTGAGACATGTCATTTCAAAAATTAGGAGAGCCATTTGATTATCATTTTGTTGACCTCAAGGGGTGACTTTCTTTTGTGTTGAGTCTTATTTGTTGATTTTGTCACCTTGTTTCTTCTATTCTAATTTTTTATTTGATCCAAATGATGGTCCTTTTAGGTTATGTTTCACTCTATGATTGGGAAGTTGATGCTATTGATGAGTTTATTTTTATGACCATTGATCTTGTGATATGATAATATATGATAATTGGTAATTGATCTATTGAGATGTCCATATTAAGGCTAGATAATTTGGAGTTCGGTATAAGAAGTGATATTTTTTATTATGCTCCAACACTTTTCTTTGGTGATTTTCATGATTTGATGATTCACAAGAGGGATTTTGAGGTTATTGGTTTTTCCTTCTCCATGTTTTCAATTGGAGCATTAGGGTAGGTTATTTAGGAGCATAGAGGGGAAGTGGCTAGCAATGGGGGTTGGGGCCCTAAAGAGGCTTCTTGATGCAGGAGCATCTCAGGTCCTTGGCAATCCCGTGTCACCAAAAACATATTTGAGATTGTCTGTGTTGCTCAGTTCCTACTTTGACTGAGTTGGTTTGGTGTTGCTCAATTTCCTTTGTTCACCAATGTTGGTCAGTTCTCTCTCTGGTGCTCGGTCAATTTCCCTGGTGCTCGGTGATGCTTGTATGGTGCTCAGTTTCCTTGCTTACCGAGTTATTTGTTTTGGATTTCTTTTGAGGCCGACTTGTGAATTTAATTTGGGTCATGGATTTAATGTTGGTATCCATCATTAGGAAGCATGTGGACCTAGATCTGGTCATCCCTTCCATTGATTGTGGATCTGAAGGCCAACTTGGCTTGGTAGCCTCTTGTATATATGTAGTTGTTTGGTTAGAGTTTTAGGAGGAAGTTCTAGATAGAAGATAGAAGATAGAAAATTAGAGATCATTGGAATATCCTCACATGTTGGAGGACTTCTTTACTTGATTGTAATATCTGGCCTAAATTGAGAAGGCCTTACATCCTGACATGTATGAATCAATTTGAAGATAATATATCAAAACATCTACATTCTCTCTCTCACTGTTTGTGTGTTGTTGCTTATGCGTGTGGTTCTACAAGGTGGATCTGGTTAGGGTGTGCCTTTGGCCCCTCTTCATGTTCTCCCTTGTGTCAAGAGGTATCAGAGTGAGGTGAGATCTGGATCTAGATTTGTGAATCTAGATTTGAAGGCTCCTTCTTGTGAAGCCCTAGTTGAATTGTTGTGGGGTAGCATATTGTGATCTAACCTACAATTGCAGAGGGTTTTCAAGATGGTTCGTAGGAGGTGAGATGCAGATCCAAGATTGGGAAACATGTTGAGACAACTTGTTGTAGATTAGAAGTTGTTGAAACAACCCAGTGAAGAGGAAGACATCTTGAAGATGTTAGTGATGATGAAATTGAGGTAGAACAAGGTGATGTAGAACTTGCACCTATGATGGATTAGGGTGAGGAAAGATTCTTGAAGGCTTTGACAAGTCTTAAGTCTACACCACACTTTAATCCTCCCGAGTATGGTGGAAAATTGGATTCTGATGAATTGGTGGATTGGATCATTGAGATGGAAAAGTACTTTGAGTATGAAAATATACCTGAGGAAAAGAAGGTGAAAATTACACGCACAAAGTTGAAAAGTCATGTATCCTTGTGGTGGGAACATCTGCAGCTGGATAGAAAGAGGAAAGGCAAAGACAAAATCAAGGTATGGAATAAAATGGTGAAAAAATTGAAAGGAAATTTCTTGCCTTGTGATTATCAGATTAACCTAGTTAGGCGAATGCAAAGTTTAAGGTAGAAAGATAGCTCGGTAAAAGAATATACTAAGGAATTCTATAGATTAGATATCAGATCTTGACATGATGAAGATGATGTGGAAAGAATTGCTAGATACCTGAATGGTTTGAGAGACTCCATCCAAGAAGAAATCAGTTTGGTCAAATTGGAGAACATTGAAGAGGCTTATCAATTTGCATTGAAAGCTGAGGAGAAATTGAATAAGAGACGTGAGAAAAGACAAAGAGGTGGTCAATTCCCTAGAGGAAGAGGTAGATCTCATGGTGAAAATAGTAGATCTGAACCTAAAAAGACAACTCTGGATAAAGGCAAGACCGAGTGGAAAGGTGAAAGTTCATCTAGAGGTAGAGGCAATAACTACCGAGGTGGTTATAATAGAGGTGGTTTCTGAGGAACTTGTTACAATATTGGAGAATAAGGACATCGATCATTTGAGTGTACACATGCAAGTAAGAAGGCTAGTAGTAGTAGAAATACTTTGGTGCAAGAAGAGTCACTGAATGAACCTGAGAAGGAAAATAACTTGATGGTAAGGTGAGCACTTTGGAATGAAGGTAAAAAGGAAGATTTGGTAAGGAAAAGTTTGTTCAAGACCCAATGTAGAGTTTCTGACAAAGTTTGGAAGGTAATCATTGACACTGGTAGCTTGGAGAATCTGGCATCTGAGGAGATGGTCATGAAGTTGTAGTTGAAAAGGTTGGAACATTCAAAGCCCTGTCAGATTTCATGGATCAAAGATGAGCATACACTCTTGGTAAGTGAACAATGTTATGTGAATTTGAAAATTGGAAAGTACTATGATAAGGTGTTATGTGTTATCATGCCTATGGATTGTTGTCATATTTTGTTGGGTAGACGTTGGCAATATGATAGACATGCTATATATGATGGGAGATTGCATAAATATACTATTTGGGTTGATGGGAGAAGACAAATCTTGTTACCTTTGATGGAAGAACCTATTAGTAATGTTTGCACATCTGTGAAAGTTTGCTTGATGGAAGGAAGAAAGTTTGTTAAGGATTTAAAGAAGAATGATGTATGTTTTGTTGTGATTTCTAATAAATCAAGTAAGAAAATAGAGGATAATGTCCCTGAGGAGATTGATAAGTTACTCACCGAGTACAGTGAAATTATTTCTAATAAGGTACCTGATGGTTTGCCACTAAAGAGAAGCATTGATCATTGCATGGATCTTATTCCTAAAGCTAGTTTACCGAATAAGGCACCTCATTAGTTGACACCTACCGAGAATCAAGAATTGAATTGACAGATTCAAGAATTATTACAGAAAGGTTTGATCAAAGAAAGTTTGAGTCCTTGTGTAGTACCTATGGTATTGGCACCTAAGAAGAATGGATAATGGTGAATGTGTACTGATTCCAGAGAAATCAACAAGATAATAGTGAAGTATAGGTTTCCTATACCGAGAATGGATGATATAATGGATAGTTTGACTATAACAAAGTATTTTACTAAAATTGATTTGAAAAGTGGGTATCATTAGATCAAAATTAGAGAAGGTGATGAATGGAAGACTTCTTTCAAGAAAAAAGAAGATTTGTATGAGTGGTTGGTTATGTCTTTTGGTTTAACTAATGCACCAAGTACTTTTATGAGGTTGATGAATGAAGTTTTATAGAAATTCTTGAGTAAATTTGTGATTGTATATCTTGATGATATTTTGATATTCGGTAAGACTAGAGAAGAACATTTGTTTCATGTTAGACAAGTTTTGCAGAGATTGAAAGAAAAAAAGTTGTTGATAAATCTGAAAAAGTGTTCATTCATGAAAGAGGAGATTGTGTATTTAGGATTTTTGATTTCAGTCGATGGTTTAAAAATGGATCCTGAAAAGGTTGAAGCTATTTTGAATTGGCCTACACCTGAGAATGCTAGTGAGGTAAGATCATTTCATGGTTTGGAAATTTTTTACCGAAAGTTCATTAGGAATTTCAGTTCAATTTGTCATGCTATGACTGAGACTATGATAGGAGACAAAAGAGAGTTCAAGTGGACACATGGAGCTGATAAAAGTTTTGAGACTCTGAAGCAGAAGGTTGTCGAATTGCCTAATTTCAATAAGGTATTTCAAGTGGAATGTGATGCAAGTGGAAATGCAATTGGAGCTATGTTGAGTCAAGAAGGTAAACCTATTGATTTCTTTAGTGAAAAGTTGAATGATGCAAAAAGGAAATATTCTGTGTATGATCAAGAATTTTATGCTATTGTTCAAGCACTGAAGAAATGGTTTGATACCGAGTGAATTTGTGTTGTATACCAATCATAAGGCTTTACAGTATTTGGGTAGTTAGAATAAGTTGAATCAGAGACATATGAAATGGGTTGAGTATTTATAGATTTATACATTTGTGATAAAGCATAAGAGTGGAGTCACTAACCGAGTTGTTGATGCATTGAGTAGAAGAAGATCTTTGATGAGTGAGATGAAAGTTGAAGTTCTAGACTTTGATGACATGAGAGATTCTTATGAATTTGATCTTGATTTTTCTGAGCCGTGGAGAAAGTGCAAAGCACCTATTTAAGATCAACATAGTACTAAATGGGATGAATATTTTATGTAAGGAGGTATGTTGTTTAAAGGTATTCAGTTGTGTATACTGAGAGGACCAATGAGAACTGATTTGATAAAGGAGAAACATAGTAGTGGTTTGGCTGGACATTTAGGTGTTGATAAGACATTGAGTTTGCTTAAGGAGAAATACTTTTGGCCACAGTTGTATAAAGATGTTCAGAAATTTGTGAAAATTTATGGAGTTTGTCAAGTTACAAAAGGAGTAAGTCAGAATATTGGATTGTATACACTGATTGTTGTACCTGAGAAACCTTGGATTGACATCAGTATAGATTTTGTTCTTGGCTTATTGAAGACAGTAAGAGGTAATGATTCTATATTTGTTGTTGTGGATAGATTTTCTAAAATGACACATTTTATACCTTGTAGAAAGACATCAGATGTAGTACATGTAGTAGATCCTTTCTTTAAGGAAATTGTGAGATTGCATGGATTACCAAGGAGTATTATCTCTGACCGAGATAGTAAATTTGTTAGATACTTTTGGAAGACTCTTTGGAGAAAGTTTGGTACAGAGTTGAAATATAGTTCTACATTTCACCCACAAACCGATGGACAGACAAAAGTTGTGAATAGAAGTTTGGGTAATCTTTTGAGATGTTTAGTTGGAGACACACTGAGTAATTTGGATTTTGTGTTGGCACAAGCAGAGTTTGCATACAATAATTCAGTGAATAGGAGTACTAGAAAAACACCTTTTGAGATTGTAAATGGCATACAACTGAGAGGTATATAAAATTTGAGAGACATTGTTGAGGAAAGAAAGAGAAGTGTTGAAGGAGTAAAATTTGTTGAGTACATGAAGACAATGCATGAAGATGTGAAGTTTAAGCAGGAAAAGAGTAATCAGAAATACAAAGACAGAGCTAATAGATCAAGGAGACATAAGACTTTTGATGTTGGTGATGAAGTGATGGTTCATTTGAAGAGAGGTAGATTTCTGGTTGGAACATATGGGAAGCTGAAGATGAAGAAGTTTGGACCTTGCAAGATTTTGAGAAAATTTGACAGTGGAAATGCATATGAGATTGAGTTACCCGATGACATGGATATATCACCTATATTCAACATTTCTGATTTGTATGAGTTTCATGAACCTAATGAAGACATGATAGTACCAATGGATTATCCTAAGAAGCAGAATGAAGAAGTTGAAAATATTTTGGAGTAAAGAATTGGTAGAAGTACAAGAGGAAAACAATATATGGAATATCTGGTAAAGTGGAAGAATAGACTGATCGAAGATAGTTCATGGATTTCATAGTCTGAGTTGGATGCAATTCAGATCATACCTATTTCATGATTTAGAGAATCATTTCAAATAACCCCAGGTGTCTGATGTAGGAGCATCTCGGGTCCTTGGCAATCATGTGTCACTAAAAACATATTTGAGTTTGTCTATGTTGCTCAGTTCCTGCTTTGACCAAGTTGGTTTAGTGTTGCTCAGTTTCCTTTGTTCTCTGGTGTTGGTTGATTCTCTCTCTGGTGCTCGGTGAATTTCCCTAGTGCTCAGTGATGCTTGTTTGGCACTCAGTTTCCTTGCTTATCAAGTTGTTTGTTTTGGATTTCTTTTGAGGCCAACTTGTGTATTTAATTTGGGTCATGGATTTAATGTTGGTATCCATCATTGGGAAGTGTGTGGACCTAGATCTAGTCATCCCTTCCATTGATTATGGATCTAAAGGCCGACTTGGCTCAGTAGCCTCTTGTATAAATGTAGTTGTTTGGTTAGAGTTTTAGGAGGAAGTTCTGGATAGAAGATAGAAGATAGAAAATTAGAGATCATTGGAAGATCCTCGCATGTCTAAAGACTTTTGTACTTGATTGTAATATGTGGCCTAAACTGGGAAGGCCTTACAGCCCAGTATGTATGAATCAATTTGAAGATAATATATTAAAGCATCTACATTCTCTCTCTCACCGTTTATGTGTTGTTGCTTCTGTGTGTGGTTTTGCAAGGTGGATCTGGTTAGGGTGTTCCTTTTTCCCCTCTTCTTTTCCTCCCTTGCATCACTTCTAGGGTAACTCATTGTGAGTTGAGTGATAAGTGATAACTTAATAAATTTATTAGGAAAATATTTATAACATAATTATGTTCCTCATCTATTTCTTGAGCGTTAGTACAATATAGGATGGGAGTGGGAGAAGATGCTTTCTCATTTAGGGGAAACATTGAGGTCTTGCATAGTTGGTCTCCTTATCTGTATGAAAGGATTACTAATTCTTCATATGATGACACTTGGGGTTCAAAGTACAGAGAGATTGTCCAGAGTAACCCAAGGGCTTGATGTATGTGATGAAACTTCCCTATATGTGTTCTAGGTTCCTATGAGTGCTTGTTTCATCTAGTAGTGTGTCTCGAATATATTTATTTGATAACCATGTAACCCTTTTACCTAGTGTACGTTTGCATTAGCCTTTCTTTTGTTGTCTGATTGAGTAAGGCTTGGTTTTTTAATCCTCAACATAATTGGGTGGAACTCAGGGTTCCACATGGTCAAGTGGTAATGATTCTATAAATACCATCGAGATCTTACATTTATGTTCTTCTACTTGGATGATCCTACATGTTTCTTCTATGTTAATTTTTTGGAGACTTTTCTTATTTTTATCATGAGGTGTATATCTTGTACTCTATTATGTATTGATTTTAAACATTCAATTAGGATATTTTATGTAATTGTATTGTGACTTGATTCATTTTTATGATCCCCGCTACATGTGTAGTGGAAGATGTTCTACATGTTTTCCATCATGTATCAGTTGTGACTTATAGATTGTACCTTTGCATACATTAATGTGATGACTATATCTTGACTCCTCTAGTGCAATATGTATGTTAGATTACTTTATGGTTGGTGTTCTTAGTCAATACTTTGTTTGGGTTTTAAAATGGATGTAGGACATATCATGTGCTTATGTTTTGAGTGATCTTAGTAGTTTATTTAATGTTGTTAAAAGTAACTATGTCTTTGAACCCTTGGGATTGTTAACTAAGTTTATATACTTTAGTTTAGTATCCTAACTTATGTTATACTTTCTTCCATGATATATGTATTGTTTAATGTTTAAAAAAATATATTTGTTCAACTTAGTGTCAAGTTAGGTTAATTTATCATTGGTTCCTAGAAGGGGCACTAAAAAGATGATACTTTGTGTTGAATTTTAAATAAATTGAGAAAGTTAGTGTTAATATGATTTAGAACAATAGAGAGGGGGGGTGAATCAATTGTTCTCAGGTCCAAATGTATAAAATAAACTTTAAAACTCTTCAAAAAATCAAATCTAATAACCAACAACTACTCAGTCATTAATAATTGCATAACAGAAACATATAATAGTGCAGTCCACTTATTTAATAGCATCTAACTTGTAAAACACAAAAATGTTCAAACCAAAACATTCACACAAGTATCAACACCAAGATTTATAGTGGAAACCCAATTTGGGAAAAACCACTTTGTAACATGTTACTATTATGTTCACTCTTCTGAAGTGAGCTTAGTGAAAATCCAACCCTATCAAAGGTTACAAACACATTGTCAGGTGTGACCCGGTTAAAGGATTTAAACCACTCTGTTAAAAGTGTGCCTTGTTATAGGGCTTACATACACTCCATTAGAATGCAACCTTGTTCAAAGGATTTATACTTATGACCATTAGGTCAACCTCTGTTAAAAGGATTTTGACTGATACAATGGTTAGAAAGTAGCAGTAGTATTGATCTGAAAAACATACAACTCACTTTCAAAATATTAGATCCAATTCTATACACGTATGCTAGCTTACTGACTGTGAACCTTTACCATCTCCATCACTGATCTGCTCAGAACTCTCTTCAAGCAATCACAACACTTCTCCTTTAGCCTTCTCTGCTTAGACAGTCAATAACATCAACAATACTTCTAGCATCCTCTTTTCTTCAACCTCAACTTAGGTTTCCTTAATACTTCCTCCATTAGGTCAATACATCTTTTGTCGCTTAATCTCCTTCATATATCTTAGGGTTAAGTCAGATTAATTGAATCCTTCCTACTTTATGTTCGTCGGCTATCCTTCAAGAAATATCTCAAATCTCTTAATAGATTTACAATAAAACATTTTACAGTGCATTAAATTCTTTCATACAATCAATAAATAAAGTTAACACATTTTATATAATCCAAGAATTCAACGATGTCAGCTAGAAATCTGAATTCTCCCACAAATGTAAAATACTGATGCTCGGTCAATAATATGTTCAACTCCTCGGTCTTCATTAGAAAGCTCGGTCACCTCAAAAACTATTTCCTCAGCTAATACTGTCTTCCTCGGCAATTAATTGATGTTCGGTCAACACTGAATTTACTCAGCATATACTAGCTTGGTCGACACTAACATCACTCGGCTTAAACTAGATTTCTTCACTTTTGCTCGATTAAGCCTACCAATTTAGTCTTCATTCTTAGTTAGATAAATAATACACCGTCTTATCATTGTGCCACATAATCAAGTACTCATTGAAGTATTAAGATAACTCAACCTTTCCTTAGATGTTATTGTTACCAACCTTGCCTTTCCCCTTAGCAACAATCAAATAGATATAATACTTTCTTAAATAGCAACAGTCTTACCAGTTAAGGTTTGACATCAATGACAATGCAATAATTGCTTCAATTGCAGTTTCCAACAATCTCCCTCTTTGGCATTGATGGCAACACCATATGAATATCACATGAATTACCAACCAATCCAAAACTTATCTGTCCATCAGAAATATTTATAATATCCTTAGCTTCATTTTGATACAGAATCAATTAGCCATGCTTGTATGACCGTCCACTAAATTTCTCCCTCTTACTTGATCTTCCATGAAAATTTCATTCTGTGTATTCATCTGTGATCATCTCCCTCTTTGACAAAAATGCCAAAGCAGCAACTAAAACATACATCCTGTAGATGTAGATATCATCTTTTCAGTTCAGTAAAAGTATTTCTCCCTCTGTCATCTTTTCTTATGATTGATTCTTGTCTTTGCTATACTTTTCACAACTCTAGGCTGCTCCTAACATGTGACATGTCTCTGCATCAACTTGTTAGATACTTCTTTGTAGCACATTTGATGCAGTGCTCCTAGCTTGACCAGGTAGCCTCAGTTAGGGGAAGGACCCCTAATTGACTTCTCAGATATTCATGAGCTTCTTTAGGTAAAGCCTTAGTGAATACTGCTAGTTGTTCCTTTGTATTCACATATTCCATTCCGACCTCTTTATCTTGTACCAATTCTCTCAAGTAATGATACTTGATGGCAATGTGTTTGGTCTTTGTGTGCATCACTAGATTCTTAGAGATGTTGATAGCACTTGTGTTGTCATAGAAAATGACAACTGGTTCAGTGATTTCTTCTTTCATGCCTACCAATAATTGCTTTATCCATATCAAATTTGAACAGTTCACAGCTGCAGCCACATACCACTTAAAAATTTGAAAAGCATCAGATTTTTCCTTTAAGAACATTACATGTATCATTCTGGTATAATCATCAACAAACAAGATAAAATATCTAGCACCACAATAGCTTTGTACACCCATCAGTCCACAAAGGTTAGTATGAACCAAATCTAAGATATTCTTAAAAGTAAAAGTTTTGCTCTTGAAACTAGACTTTGTCATCTTACCCAACTGACATTCTTTGCACATTACATTCTCAGGTCTCTTCAATCTAGGTAGACATCTCACTTTCTTTTTCTTACTAATTTCTACCAGATTATCAAAGTTAACATGACATAGCCGCTTATGCCATAACCAAATATCATCAAGTTGTGCAATCATACATGTTTCTTCAGATAGGTATAGATAGAACAAATTACCTCTTGTCTGTTCTCCACTTCTAATTAGTTCATCAGTGGCATCAAATATTTTGGCCTTTCTGTGATGAAATTCCACTCGGTAACAAGTGCTATTAAGCTATGCAACACTTAGCAGATTATAGTTAAGACCCTCAACCCAATAAGCATTTTCACAAGTGATCTTATCAGTCAGCTTAATCAATCCTTTTCCTCTAATAAGACATGGTGCATCATTACCAAATCTCACAATCCTACCTTTATAATGATCTAAGGTATCAAACTTACTCTTGTCACCAGTCATATGATGTGAACAACCACTGTCAATAATCCATTTATCATTTTTGTTCACACAAGATATTAATGTAGTTTTCTCATCCTCATCAGATTCATCTTTTATTGCAACATAGACAACCTCAATTTCAAAATCATCACTATCAGTGTCAGTCTCTTCTTCGACAATATAGGAGGATTTCTTACCTTTTCCTTTGTAGTCCTTGTATCTTCGGTAACCTCTATCTTCTCTTTTGTCTTTATGCTTGTGGTCTCTTTCTTCATCCTTATCATCCATGTTAGGACATCTAGCAGCTATATGACCAACTTTATTACATGAAAAACATATAATAGGGAGTTTACCTTTGTACTTTCCTTTTTCCCTTTTCAGTCTTCTAGCCATAAGAGCTTCTAGATCCTCAAGTTCTTCATTAAATGTGTCACTGTCACTTTCACTTTCACTTTCACTGATGCATCTTTCTTTTTCCTTCTTTGACTTACTCAGAACCATTTATGACTTAAAAGCAGATTCAACATTACCAATAGTGAAGTTATCATAGTTAGAAATTTCAAAAGCAGTAAGCTTACCAACCAAACTTTCCAAAGTAAGAGCATTGTTAGGGTTACATCTAGATTCCTGAATTGCTAAAATTTTAATTGCATAGATAGGATGCAGAGTTCTCAATACTTTTCCTATTACAATTTCATCATCAATAGTTCCATTTGCTCCTCTAATAGCATTTACAACTTCTTTTATTCTACCATAATATTGTGCAGTATTCTCACCTTCTTGCATTCTCATTTCATCAAATTTACCTCTTAGGCTCTCGACTTTTGCTTTCAACACATTTATGTCACTGCCATAAATGTTTGCAAGGGTGTCCCACATTTTCTTTGCATTACTACAGTCTTTGATGTCTTCAAATTCTAGATAACTTAGGGCAGACACAATCTCCAACATTGCTTGGTTGAGCTCTTGTTTAGCTTTCATTTCCTTGGCAGTCAGAGGTGCAATAGGTGTGACATAGTCATGCTCAACATAATACTTTGCAGAATCACCAATATCAGCCAGATGTAGCTTCATCAAACTTTTCCATGCAAGGAAGTTTTCCTTATTCAACTTTGGTACCTCCTTATACATCTTGATCATTTGCTTCAAGTACCTTCAAACTTGTTCTTTATAAGCACCAACAACTCTGATACCAATTGTTAATATGATTTAGAACAACAGAGAGGGGGGGTGAATCAATTGTTCTCAGGTCCAAATGTATAAAATAAACTTTAAAACTCTTCAACAAATCAGATCTAATAACCACCAGCTACTCGGTCATTACTAATTGCATAACAAAAACATATAACAGTGCAGTCCACTTATCCAATAGCATCTAACTTGTAAAACACAAAAATGTTCAAACCAAAACATTCACACAAGTATCAACACCAAGATTTATAGTGGAAACCCAATTTGGGAAAAACCACTTTGTAACATGTTACTATTATGTTCACTCTTCTGAAGTGAGCTCGGTGAAAAGCCAACCCTGTCAAAGGTTACAAACACACTGTCAGGTGTGACCCGATTAAAGGATTTAAACCACTCTATTAAAAGTGTGTCTTGTTATAGGACTTGCATACACTCCATTATAATGCAACCTTGTTCAAAGGATTTATACTTATGACTGTTAGGTCAACCTCTGTTAAAAGGATTTTGACTGATATAATGGTTAGAAAGTAGTAGTAGTATTGATCTAAAAAACATACAACTCACTTTGCAAATATCAGATCCAATTCCATACACATATGCTGGCTTACTGACTGTGAACCTTTACCATCTCCATCACCGATCTGCTTGGAACTCTCTTCAAGAAATCACAACACTTCTCCTTCAGCCTTCTCTACTTAGACAGTCAATAACATCAACAATACTTCCAGCATCCTCTTTTCTTCAACCTCAACTTAGATTTCCTTAATACTTCCTCCATTAGGTCAATACATCTTTTGCTACTTTATCTCCTTCGCAGATCTTAGGGTTAGGTCAAATTCATCGAATCCTTCCTACTTTATGTTTGTTGGCTATCCTTTTAGAAATATCTCAAATCTCTTAATAGATTTACAATAAATTTTTTTATAGTGCATTAAATGCTTTTATACAATCAATAAATAAAGTCAACACATTTTACATAATCCAAGAATTCAACGATGTCGGCTGGAAATCTGAATTCTCCCACAAATGTAAAATATTGACACTCGGTCAATACTGTGTTCAACTCCTCGGTCTTCATTAGAAAGCTCGGTCACCTCAAAAACTATTTCCTCGGCTAATACTGTCTTCCTTGGCAATTAACTGATGTTCGGTCAACACTGAATTTACTCGGCATATACTAGCTCGGTCGACACTAACATCACTCGGCTTAGACTAGATTTCTTCACTTTTGCTCGGTTAAGCCTGTAATACCCCAAAAATGGGCTATAGGTTCATTAACCTCCTACATCTTCAAATTCGAATGAAATCGACATCAAAGTCCTAACCTAAGGCACATCTGCACATTATCGAATCCTAATTGATTTTATCCTAAATTCTGCATCAGGGAATATTCCTAGCAATATTCCTATTTATCCTAATTATCTTTAATTTAATGATTATTTGGCGATAAATCCTATTTATCCTAAAGTTTGATTAATTGAATATTCTAAATATTTAATTAATTAGATTTAATACTGCCACTTAATTATTTAATTGGATTTAATTAAATTATTCCTAAATTGTATTATTTAATTTCCACAATAAATCTAAAAATCTCATGACTAATTGATTAAATTCTTATTTAATTAATTCATGTCAATTGTCAATATTTAATAATATAGTTTTTGAATAAAGTTTGATTTAATAATTGATTAACCCATAAATCAATTGTTTTAATTCAAAAATCAATTAAGTTGAGAATAAATCACTTTATTTTTAAATTAATTTATAATTAAATCATGCACAATCATAAAAGTAGGCAACTAGAAATTAACAATCAATTTTAAAATTGAAACTCAACATCTGATGATGAGTTGAAATTTTATCTACAACTCTATTTTTAGTTAAACACTGCTTTTGCATGATTTTTGTGAGTTAATTATCTCTGATTTCCTAATAACTCAAAAATCAACCCGAGTTTATCAAAAGTGATTTATGGCTTTTCTCTTGCATCCTCAAAGCCCTGGATTTCTATAAAATCAAGGCTCAGCTCTTCATAATGATCAACACTCGAATTTGCACAATTACTCTAGCGAATTGGCGATTGAAGGATTAAACACTTGCGACAGGCGATTTGTGAGATCTTTCATAGTTAATCATAGTTTTTGCATAGTTTCATATCATAGTTTTCATATTCATTCATAGCATTCTTAGATTAAATCTGCATTCAATCTCAATTTCATTCATTTAGTTTAGATTCATATAGTTTCTCATATTATTGCATAGAAAATACAAAAAATATAGAATAATATGCATTCACATAGTCTTTCATATTTTGCATTCAAATCCTTAGTTTAGGTGTTGCATTGTCACTGAACTTGATTCCAATATGAGAACATCATACTCGCACCTACTAGAAGGTAGTAAATCGCCTAGTTAGCATAGTTTCAATTACTTGCAAGATTTTGGTTTTTGCTAACCTCTAATATTTTGCTAAAGTTTTGTGTCTACAGCTAGGTACAAAATTCACACACACATTTCTGGCACCCACCGTGGGGCCCTGAAATGGGTTTCTATTCAATTTCTATCAATTTCTTGTCATTTTCTGGTTAAAACTGTGATCTTTTATTTTTGTCCGTACATTTTCGTATGACTTTCTAACAAAAGTCATACTAGGAAGTACCCACTATCATACGACATTTGATTCTATCGAGACTTGTATTAGAAAGTACACATTCTCATTTGGAAGCTCTATTGTCATATGAGAAGACACCCACTGTCGTACGAGTTTTCTGACTGTCATTTGGGAGGTAACCCACTGTCGTACGAGTTTTGACTCTAGGATTTGATTGTCATTTCAAAAATTTTGGCATATTTTTAGATTTGGACTAACAGCTAACCCTAACAATTGAAATCTTCTATTTTTAACTGATATTTGCTGAATCTGATTGGAAAAAGCGCAACTAAATTGCTAAAATAGGTAAAATCTACTAAGCGCGTTGTGAGGAATTGAGGTATTGTACTACAATCTAATAACACTTCGATTTGGACATAAAATGAACTCTCATGTGTCAAGCTTGTGTGACTTTTCTTGCTTTCATATCACAAACTTCATTTTGGGCTATAAAACGAACATAGATTTGCTTTCTACATATCTGTTACACATAGTAAATAGGCCCTATGAATACTATTTATGGATGATCTCGAGAGAGTGGGCTTCTTCCACTTGTTCATGCATGTGAAGCTCTTCTTGAAGAAGGATCCCCTTGTAGGTAGGGAGGTTACTGAGAGAGTCTCACGTTCTACTAGATTTATGTGTCTTCAACTTTTGATTGATACATTCTCTCTCTGGAGGGGTTGATAGATTATAAGTGATTGACGTCATAGATCTTTGTGAGATAATCTTGGTCTTAGCATGTCGGATTAATCTATCTGCTTTGTCTTGGTTAAAAGTGAATAGGCTAGAGGACTATGCTCTACTCCCTTTTTGGGTAGTATCAGAAACTCAGATCCTTGAATCTAGAACCAGTCTCCATGTGGTATCTTTTGTGAGTCACCTTCAGAGAGGGTTAACTATAGTGGACATTCCCTTAATTGGGTCAACCACATGGATGAAACCTCAAGCGGTAATAACCATTTTCATCATGGTAGCAACAACCGCTATATAAATGTCCTTGTGGAGGAAATCTTCATAGGTGTGGTCTCTTGTTGGGTTGTCAGATCTCCCTAGCAGCTCCTAATTGATTAAATTCTGGGACTGTGTCAAAACCCCAGTGCACCTAGATTAGAGTTTTCCCTCTTGAGATAAAAAAAGTTGCAGAGTCAGACCATTACTACAAACCCTAGTGAGGCCAAAATTTTCATTTTTCTAGGAATATGTGTTATTGAAAAACTTTTTGGAACATACACAATTAGCACTCCTAGGGATTAGCACATTCAGTCACTTGATTTCTCATGCACAAGGTTGCTTTGTCCCCTATTCATTGTTTTCAGATGTGCTTGGAATCACTTTCTTTCTATTTTGCATGCTTGTTTATCTATTTGGTTACTGAAAATGAACAATCCTAGAATAATCTTCAAACCTGGACAAAAAAATTTGCAAACAATCTGAGAAACTAAAAACCAAAAATTTGCAAAATCTGAAGTAAAATTCCTTTATAGAGTCAAAAGTCATCCCATAAGGTCAGAAAGTCATATGAGTTTTGGCAATTTTTGTTTCATAACCCCTGTATTGTTGTATGAGAGCTTGTATAGTGTCGTACGAGTTTGCCACTAGTCAAAAGCAAAAAGTCAAAATCCCGCTATCAACTATCATGCGAGCTTTGCAATTGTTGTACGAGTTGTGTCAACTATCATTTCAAAGCATACCCACTGTCGTACGATCCTACAGAAAGTCATTTGAGAAATTTTGAAAAATTGCTAGAAAGTTGTCAAAATTGTCAAAGACCCAGTTTTTACAGCCTATTTCCAGAATTTGTCGAAAAAATCACTATGTCAGGAATAGAGCAGAAACTAGAACAAATTCATTCATTTTCCTAAAGTGAGCTCTTGAGTTTGATTTTGTCTTCTGATTTATCGATTTGAGTCTTTTTCATCTTGTGTCAAAACCTTGTCAAAATTACCTTCAAATCCAGTCTTGTTACTAAAAATGGCTAAGTGTTGTGAGCTTGTGCCCGCCATATATTGGGAATCTACCCACACTACTGTGGCACAATATCCTTCATTTAAGTCTGATCTAATCTTCAATCAATTCAATCTTAACAAGGTTGCGTCATTCGATCTTCTTGAATCAGGTCATTCTTCAGTTGTCTTCATCTTACTTTCTTGCTTCACCTAAGGTTAATGGTGGAAACTAGAGCTTCCTCACATAAGAAATCTAGAGAAACACTTAACACCGCACCTTTGACTACTCACAAGGGTCTTACGCTTGAACAAATCTACAATTTTGGTCTTTACGAAGATGACGGTCTTGGAAACTTTCGATTGAAAACTAGTTATATACCCCCTCCATCAACTCATAGAGGTAATCAACAAACCCCTCCTCAAACTATCCTAGGGAGTCCTAAAACTCCTAACATGTCTCACAAGGGGACGCAACATGGGTCTCAAGGACCTCATTCTCAACATGGTGTGGATCAAGAACCTACACCTTTTGAAATTGCTAAATATCAAAATGATGATGAATTCAAGAAAATGATGAAGCATTTCTTGAAAGAAGATAGAGAGGCATACTTTCTAGAGTTAGCTCATCAAGGAGCTAAACTTCCTCCAAAATTTAATGTTGAAGATATCATCACGCATGAGGAAGAAACCCCTATCATGGCTATGATGAAACAGATGCATGCCATGCAAGTCAAACTTAACAAACTTGAGAAAGAAAAGGAACCTAAGGAGTTCTCCATGGAGGCCCTATGTCCTTTTCCATTTGATAAAGACTTGTATATGCCACCATTTCCTAAAAGAGTGGAGATGCCTAAATATGATAAGTATGATGGAAACTCTGATCTTCAAGATCATGTCAGAGAATTCTGTACTCAATCCATGGAGTTCATGCACGAACCAACTTACTTAATGCATCTTTTCCCTCGATCTCTGGGAGGGTCAGCCATTCATTGGTTCTCTAGAATGCCTCCTACTACCAAAATTGTTGAGGAGTTAATCAAACTATTCTATCAACAATACTCCTACAATATTCAACATCCGGTCACCATGATCAACATCTGCAATCTGAAACAATATCTAGGTGAACCATTCATGACATTTCTCAAGAGATGGAGGAAGAAATTTTCTCTATATGCTAGACCCATTCCAGAAACTGAGAAGCTAGAAATCTTCATCAATAATATTGTTCCAGAAATCAATTACCCTTTACAAATGCAAAATCATACATCCTTTGATAAGATGGTAGATAATGCGATCAAAATTGAGAAAGTACTTGTGAAAAAAGGAGACATCACACTTCAAAAGGACAAGTATGAATCTGGATCTAGTTCTAAGGACAAGAAAAAAAATTGGAACAAGAATAAAGGCGTTGTCACAGATGGTGTTGTTGATAATATGGGTGCTCCATCTAAGGCACTTGCTTTCAATCTCACTATTGGTACCCAAGCCATCAAAGCTTTTGAAGCTAAAGCAATAGAGTCCGACAAAAATTCATCTGATTATAAACCTTGGGCTACATATCCTATTTGCAAATTCACTCCTCTTAGAGAATCCTTGGAATCTGCCATGAAAACTCTATTGGCAAACAAAATCATCTACTTGCCTAAGATAAAATTCTTTGATCTTGAACCTAAACCAAAATGGTCGAGAGAGAATGATTTCTATGAATTCCATCGTAATAAAGGTCATAAGACTAATAACTACATTCGCTTGAAACACATCATACAAGACAAGATTGATAATGGAGACATAATGATTGACAATCATAAGAGCAATAATGATCATACAACATTCACAGAACCATTTTCTAAACATGGTAAAGAAGATACTTCTTCTCAGCCTAATATGGGTGCTAAGGTCAATTATGCCTACTCTGGAAACAATGCTATTATCAATATGGTCGAACCATGTCTATCTGAGTGTTGCAATGTCATCACAATTGTAAGAAAAGATAGAGAAAATCAATCAACTAATGCAGTTACTCGATCACAAGCTCAAGGACACCTACAAGGATAAATACTAGATTCATCCAATGTCCCTAAGGTGCCTTTCAATCTTTCATCTGCTTCTAAACAAAATGCTACATCAAAATCTTCAAATCCTAAAGACACAAGGCCTACTTCATACAATATTGTCCAACAACTCTAGCATACAAATGCAAAAATCTCCATGTTTGAGTTGCTTCAAATATCTCCAACTCATAGAACCATTCTAGACAAAGCTCTGCTCAGATCCAATGTTCCTAACAACCTTGATTTAGACAGATTCTAGACTATTGTTGGTCATCTTATGTCTCCATAGTACATTTCCTTTTCAGAGGAAGATGATAACTCCTTGAATCATCCACATAACCAGCCCTTGCATATTGAAGTTTGAATGCTAGTAGACTCGAGTTCCCCAAACTCATGTAATCAGGATGCTAACCATGGAATGGTATACATAGAATTCTGTACACATCCTCGGGTGTAACAGTGATCTCTCCAGTTGGCAAGTGGAAAGTCTGGGTCTCGAAATGAAACCTCTCTATCAGGGAAGTCAATAGTCCATGGTTTACCCTAATCTCAGGTAACTGAATCAGATACTCAAACCCGCAAGAAGCAAGATGTACCCTCATAGGGTCAGGTAGTGATACACAAAGTCTCTGAGTAGTAGGATGAGAAATGTGCACATGAACATCGGGATATGTAACCTACACAGTACATAAACAAGGAATCCTATCAATAATTTGGTTGAAAAATAGGCTAACGGTATAGAAATTAAACAGTTCACTATCTCAGAAGGTACATTCAAAGCTCAATAATTGGCCTAAGAAATCAGAAAATCAAAAATTTTGACCTAAGATGGAGTTTTAGGCTCACTGTTTCCCATATGACAATTCAGACTGGCATTGAAACTCGTACAAGTTTCTGCAGGGTATCATACGACAAAGCATAGTGATATGGGTTTCTAAGGCTTCCCGTACAACAGAGGAGGGACTCGAGGAAATGTCATACGACTCTTGGGTCCCTCTCATATGAGTCTTGGGGGGTTCTCATATGACAAATGAAATGAAATTGGAAAGTCGTATGAGTCATGGAGGACAGTCGTACGAGCTTTCATGCATGCGAGATTTCAAAATAAAAAATGTACAAAAAATGACCTAAACATGCTACAAACATGCAAAAATTGACTTTTTAGAAAGGCACAGAGGTCCACCTACCGGATATCCATACTGTCGAGGTCTTTGATGTTTGCGGCTATGCTCAAATCGATGGAAACTGACAGGTACCTTCATTTCTGCCATTTTCTCACTCAGAGGGCTCCATAAGGTTTCAAAAGTCAAAGGTGAATAATGAATTGAAAATGACCCTTCCGACCTTTATATAGCTTTTGACCTAATTTTCAAAAGTGCTCTATTTTTCATGAAAATTGCACCCCTGGCTAATTTCGACATTTTGAACCTATTTTTGGGATCAAAATTGAAATCTGAGATCATTTACTATGTCAAAATTGTGATTTAAAATTTTCAAACCCATAATAGTCTACTGCTTACATAATCAACTTTCAATCATCATAGACATTCAGATTTCAACTTAACTTATTATCTTACATCAAACTATCAAAATTTCAACTTGGTCAACTATGGTCAACTCATGGTTTAACCTAGTCAAACTTGGTCTTCAGGACCTCTAACGATGCAGAACGCATTCACGAACGTGTATAACCACTTCTCAAATCAATTAACATGCTTCTAAACTATAACGCTGACTTTTCTTGTCAGATTTCAATTTTCATCCCGAAGGGGGCATGGTATTGCACATCATTCAAGTCTATAACTCAATTCTGTAAATCAAATCTTTCCTCAGTAATCAAGACAAAAACCATGTCTAGTTGCTAATTCATCTAAAGTCCTCATCGCTTGGGGCAAATCTATTGCAATCTGATATCCTAAATCTATTTTGTAAACTGTATCAAGTTTTCATAACTATCGGTTCATTAGCGTCATTTCCTTAGTTCTTCATAGCTAATGGGTTCAAGATGTGATACTAATATGATTCATACAAGGACATTCAGGTCTGGAATCAGTCACTCACTTCTTCACAATCATAAGGTTCAAAATCAGGCATTTTGACACTTTTTCATAATCATTGGTTCATTGTTGCTATAGTTAACTATTGGAAATATTCAGGAATTAACCAAGTTACTGAGAGGGGAGGGGTGAATCAGTAACTCCAAATTTTTTTTCAATTACAGATGTATTAACATATAGTTTACTTTATCCTTTTGCATATAGAAAGCATGAAACTTAAAAGCATTCACAACAATGACACATAGATTTGGTTACCCATAAACCTTCCAAAAGAAAGTAAAACTGGGGTGGGGATGAAACCCACAAAGCTTTAGTACTGCAGTATAAAGTTGGCCGGTTAAGGCTTACATTTGATCACTTCTGATGATCTGCCCTACTAGGAGCAATAAGGATTGCTAAATCCACCTTGTTAAAGGATTTTTACAAACTTACAAAAGAAGTATGTACTCGGTAAAGAGATTTTACAAAAGACTGTTAAGTCTACCCGGTTAAAGGATTTTAGTACTGATTCACCTGTTAGGATGAAACAGTAGATCTCTTGCTTTGCAACTAGATTGCTGAATGAGATTCGCTGATGTACTGATCACCTTCTATGATGAATTTGTCTTTGCTGCTCCTTATACTGCTGTAGCCCTTTGTAATTCGCTTATCTCTACCTTTTATCTCTTTTTCATATTCATTCATACTCATTACATCTTGGTAATTTTTACAACATTGTTTATATACAAGTCTAAACAATTAAATTACAATTACAAAGTCAGCTTGACAAATAAACATAAGTGCTACTAAGTCGGCCCAAGTATGGTTACACGGTTCCTGCAAACTAGCTCGGTGACTTTCTGATACTCGGCGTCCACTGCATTACTCGGCATCGTCATGCACTCGGTAGAAGTGAAGGCACGATTCATACTAACCACTCGGTAGGTTTTGAACTCGATAAATACTGGTGACTCGGTAGACATAATGTTACTTGGTTTACATTGTCCTGCTCGGTTTGCACTGTCCTGCTCGGTTTGCACTGTCCTACTCGGTTTGCACTGTTCTGCTCAGTTTGCACTGTTCTACTCGGTTTGCACTGTTCTACTCGGTTTGCACTGTTCTGCTCGATTTGCACTGTTCTGCTCGATTTGCACTCAGAATGCAAATAAGTGTTGTCACTAGTGGCAATCCTGCTTAATGCCAACAATCTCCCCCTTTGGCATTAGTGACAAAAACACTTATTGCCCAAAACTTATATACATGAACCATGCTGAGATTTATTTTGATTTTTCAAAATTTGTCTTTGTCATAGGGCTTTATAAATTATCTCCCCCTTTCAATGTGCTAACTTTTTCTTCTTTTCTTCTATACATATAATCTTCTATACATATCTCCCCCTTTTTGGCGATAATGCCAAAGGTGTATATACAAGTGTTTTACAGAGAGAATCCAAAATTTGATAGAAACACAAAATGTACCTTCATTATCAGTGCCAGGGTTCTGTCCTAATTTTCTTGCAGAATCTTGCATGTTTGGATTGCAATTTGGACTTCTGCAGAGAGTTCAATCATGTGATCTGCTATTGAGAACTGATTGTCATGAATTAATGTTTTGGAATGTTCAATGTGCTTATACATTGTATTCATGATGGGAAGGATCATGTTTTGAATGTCTAGCAGTGTGGACCGGATCCTTGTGTCTTCTTTTAGTAGTTCTGACTACATATTTGATAGGTATGAGATTTTCATGTGATGAGAAGAGTTTGAACTTGGTTCAAGTTGCAGCTTCTGTATGCTAATCTTCAAATCCTCATCAAATTTATTCATTTTATCCTTGACATCCTTGGTGAATTCGGCAACATTGCACAGTCTGGCCAAAAGAGAGGTAACATTCGAATAGGTAGATTCAATGTTTGACAAAATTGAAGACAATTCGACTTGATTAATAGCTATGTGCTGAGCAATGTGCTCAAGCACTTTATTGTTGAATTTCTTCTTGGCTCTTTCAACTAACTTGTCTGTCCCAGATGAATCCTCATTGTACTTATTTACTGCTTCTGCTAATTGTAACAAAACATGTTGAGAGGAGTCTACTTTAATACCTAATGCTTCTGAAAAAATTCCTTAGCATCCTTAATGATTTGATATTCCTTGTCTCTCTCCTCTTTAAGTTTCTTTTGCTTCGCTTTCCTTTGGAGGATTACACCTATGTTTTGCATTTGATTCGCTGATAGATTTGCAAAATCCAATGTTGGAATCTCTATTTCTTCATCTAGGTCTATATCCTCTACTATATTCTTGCCCAAAAATCTTATACTCGGTTGAGTCTTAGGCTTATCTATACTTAATGCCTTAGTAGTAGTGACAGTAGACATAGTAGGACTGGCTATAGAGAATGGTATACTATCTACTGGAGAACTTGAAGTATTTACACTTTTGCGAAAAGAATTCTCTGTGAGCTACCATGGCATCATCCAGCACTTCAGCGAAGAAAGGATCAGAAATGATAGTCCAAGGGGAATGGAGAGCACCAGATTTCAAACTCATGCCCGCAATTGCAGCAGCCCTAGACCCGAACGGAGCTCAATCTCAGATTCCTCCTAAGGTACTACTTGTTAACGATATTCATAATCATTTCAATTATGCAATTCAAGAAATGGGAAACCTAGAGCTAGATATTGTGCATGAGGAACTATGTGTAGATGGTATTCTAAAACCTGAGCACAAACATCTGGAAGATAAGGGATTAGTTCACATTGCACATTTAGCTCGAAACTTTCGGGAGAAATGGGTTAGATACATTCTCAGCTGTGTACATGAAGGCAAGATTTGGCTTGAGCAACCCATAGAGATCACTAAGAAGATGATTCACCAAATCACCGGTCTTCCCATGTTAAACAAAGCTAAAACTACCAAAACCCTAGGTCGGCCGAAACTGGAGAAGAAAACCCTAGCCGAGTGGGACGATAGAGGCATGAAAGTAAGCAACATTACTGATGCTGAACTGAAGTTTGGAACACACATCATTGCCCATAAAATATACAGTTCAAGTCGACAGAATAGTGTTTCCTGTGAAGCCATAGACCTAAATCCTTTAACTGGGTAGACTTAACAGTCTTTTGTAAAATCTCTTTACCGAGTACATACTTCTTTTGTAAGTTTGTAAAAATCCTTTAACAAGGTGGATTTAGCAATCCTTATTGCTCCTAGCAGGGCAGATCATCAGAAGTGATCAAATGTAAGCCTTAACCGGCCAACTTTATACTGCAGTACTAAAGCTTTGTGGGTTTCATCCCCACCCCAGTTTTATTTTCTTTTAATTCGGTTATCTCTACCTTTTATCTCTTTTTCATATTCATTCATACTCATTACATCTTGGTAATTTTTACAACATTGTTTATATACAAGTCTAAATAATTAAATTACAATTACAAAGTCGGCTTGACAAATAAACATAAGTGCTACTAAGTCGGCCCAAGTATGGTTACACGGTTCCTGCAAACTAGCTCGGTGACTCTCTGATACCAATTGTTGGAAATATTTAGTAACTTGGTTAATTCCTGAATATTTCCAACATTAACATCATCTTTGGTCATTCAGGACCTAAATCTCAAATCTTGAATCTTTAAATCTTTCAATTGGTTTTTGTCTTGGAATCGGTTAATCTTTCAAATCAGTTTCATACATATATCATACACAGACTATTCTTTGAACCACTACGCTTTGCACAGTGATTCAAAGAGGGGCAAAATGTAATACCCCAAAAATGGGCTATAGGTTCATTAACCTCCTACATCTTCAAATTTGAATGAAATCGACATCAAAGTCCTAACCTAAGGCACATCTGCACATTATCGAATCCTAATTGATTTTATCCTAAATTTTGCATTGGGGAATATTCCTAGCAATATTCCTATTTATCCTAATTATCTTTAATTTAATGATTATTTGGCGATAAATCCTATTTATCCTAAAGTTTGATTAATTGAATATTCTAAATATTTAATTAATTAGATTTAATACTGCCACTTAATTATTTAATTGGATTTAATTAAATTATTTCTAAATTGTATTATTTAATTTTGACAATAAATCTAAAAATCTCATGACTAATTGATTTAATTCTTATTTAATTAATTCATGTCAATTGTCAATATTTAATAATATAGTTTTTGAATAAAGTTTGATTTAATAATTGATTAACCCATAAATCAATTGTTTTAATTCAAAAATCAGTTTAGTTGAGAATAAATCACTTTATTTTTAAATTAATTTATAATTAAATCATGCACAATCATAAAAGCAGGCAACTAGAAATTAACAATCAATTTTAAAATTGAAACTCAACATCTGATGATGAGTTGAAATTTTATCTACAACTCCATTTTAAGTTAAACACTGCTTTTGCATGATTTTTGTGAGTTAATTATCTCTGATTTCCTGATAACTCAAAAATTAACCCGAGTTTATCAAAAGTGATTTATGGCTTTTCTCTTGCATCCTCAAAGCCTTGGATTTCTATAAATCAAGGCTCAGCTCTTCATAATGATCAACACTCAAATTTGCTCAAATTTGCACAATTACTCTGGCAAATTGGTGATTAAAGGATTAAACACTTGTGATAGGCAATTTGTGAGATCTTTCATAGTTGCTCATAGTTTTTGCATAGTTTCATATCATAGTTTTCATATTCATTCATATCATTCTTAGATTAAATTTGCATTCAATCTCAATTTCATTCATTTAGTTTAGATTCATATAGTTTCTCATATTATTTCATAGAAAATACAAAAATATAGAATAATCTGCATTCACACAGTCTTTCATATTTTGCATTCAAATCCTTCATTTAGGTGTTGCATTGTCACTGATCTTGATTCCAATCTGAGAACATCATACTCACACCTACTAGAAGGTAGTAAATCACCTGGGTAGCATAGTTTCAATTACTTGCAAGATTTTGGTTTTTGCTAACCTCTAATGTTTTACTGAAGTGTTGTGTCTACATCTAGGTACAAAATTCACACACACAAAGCCTACCAGTTTAGTCTTCATTCTTACTTAGATAAACAATACATTATCTTATCATTGTGCCACATAATCAAGTACTCATTGAAGTATCAAGATACCTCAACCTTTCCTTAGGTGCTATTGTTACCAACCTTGTCTTTCCCCTTAGCAACAATCAAATAGATATAGTACTTTCTTAAATAGCAACAGTCTTAGCAGTTAAGGTTTGACATCAATGACAATACAACAATTGTTTCAATTGCAGTTTCCAACAGTTAGTGTGATATCCGGTCAGGCATATTGTCAGTGAGACACACTAGCTATTGGGGCTTTATAAACAATATATTTCATATAAGCTAGTAAGAAAATTAAAGTGGTTTTAATCCCCAGAGGATTTCCACTTAGGATAATCTCTTGTGTCAAACTCTTGTGTATGTTTAATTGCATTATTTTCCATTCTACTATTATTTTATGCTAGCAAGTTAAAATTTGAAAAGTGAAATTGTGTATGAACACTAATTCACCCCTTCCTCCTCCTTAGTGTTGATTGTAATCCTACAAGTGGTATCAGATCCACACCTTTAATATGTCTATTGACTAAAATGGTTTCCTATTAGTGGAGTACTTATTATGCCTACCTAAGAAGGTCTATCTAGTTTTATAACACATTTTTTTTACGATATTGGGTATATCTTTTGGAAGTTTAGAATGCAACATCATTTGAAGTCATTAGGATATGAAATGTGGTAAGATGTAAAAAGTGGATACACAAGTACCACACCACCTTCTACTCTTGATGAAAAAAAATTCTATGATAGTGATGCAAAGGTCACTAATTCCATTTTTTGTGGTATTTCCAATGATATTCTTGTGAAGATTATGGATTGTAAGGATGCTAAATCAATATGGGAAAAATTATCTAATATTAATGAGGGAGATGAGAAGATTAAGGACGCTAAACTCCAAGCTTATAGGAAAAGGTTTGAAAGTCATAAAATTAGTGAGGATGAGAAAATAGCTGATTATTTTCTTAGAGTGAAAGATATTGTGAACTCAATCTGAGGACTAGGAGAGCAACTAGAAGAAACTATTGTTGTGAAAAAGGTACTAAGATATTTAATTTCTAAATATGATTCCAAAATTTCTATAGTAAAAGAAAGGGATATTAATAAAATTACTCGTGATGATTTACATGGTATTTTCATAGCTTATGAAATGAGAATTTGTAAATAGAAATATCCCTAGTAAAGAAACTTATTTTAAATCTCTTAAAAGAGATAAAAAAAATCTTATTCTGAAAAACCTAGGGAAGATGAATCTTCTTTTGTAAGAAGATTAAGAAAAGGGCCAAGAAAGTATAAAGGCAAATTGCCTTTCAAATATTTTGTTTCTGGGATAAACATTATGTCACCCAATATCCAAATAAGGACATAGATAGTGAAGATGAAAAAAATATTAAAAAAGATTGGAAAGAAAAAATAGTTTAAGTTTAAAAAGAAGAATGCTTCTAAAAAGAAAAAGGTTGGGTATGAGGATGTAACTGATAGATCAATTAATTGAGGAAGGAGATGAAACTCTCTTTATGGATCTTGTAACTCCTAATTAAAAATAGGAGAATATTAGTTCAGATCTATTAGAATTTGAAATTGAATTTGAAGGAGATGAAAGCAGCTCTTAATGAAATTAAAAAAGGAAATTTTTATTCAAAAAGATAATAGTAAACAAGATGTTGAACTCATTTTTTATCTTAAAATTCAAATGGAGGAAAACAAAAAAATTATTGAGGTTACTTAAGAAAAAATATTTTGTAAGGAGAAGGAGTGCTTCTCATTAGAAGCAAAAACTGTTGATTTACGAAAAAGACTTCTTTTATGTAACATAATAAGTGATTTGATAAGAAAGGAGAATCTTCAAAAGGTGTTGGTAAAAGTAAAATCATTAACAATGAGAGTATGTTTTCTAAATCCAATTTTCATTTTTTTGGCTATTGCTTTAATTGTAGTCAGTTTGAACATAGAGAAAAAGAATGCAGAATAACATTTGGAAGGAATACTAGTCTTGTACATTGTAATCTTAATAAGTTTTTTAATAAAATTAAATGCTATAAATGTGCAGAACAAGGACATATAGCTACTCTTTGTAAAATTGGCTTGTCAAAATAATTTAATAAATTGAATAAGAAGACCAAATTGGTTTTGAAACCAAAGAAGATATCTATGAATGTTCAAGAAGTTCAATTTCCATAGATAGGATATTTTTGGATCCTAAATAGTGGATTTTCTCCTCACATGATAGGTAATAAGAGCAAATTTATTCAATATAAAGAGTTTGATGATAGTTTAGTCAAATTTTGTAATAATACTTGTTTTCAAATAGAAGGTTTAGGAATTATCTTTCTAGAGAGTCTTGCTCTTGTTACAAATGTTTATTATGTAAAGGGCATGTTTCATAATCTTCTAAGTGTAACTCAAATATGTAGAAACAATCTCATGGTTACATTCACTACCTTCGATTGTCAAATTTATGAGAAAACATAAATAATCATTGCTACAGGTGCAAGGAAAGAAGGAATGTTTATGATGCAAGGAAGGACGGGCAATGGGGCCTAAGACACTCCCAAGATCAATCCTACTTGTAGTTTAACAACTCAGAAGCAACAACACATAGAGGGAGAGAAGGAATGCAGATATATTTTATTAACTCATTCAAACTTCATACATGTTAGGCTATAAGGCCTTCCTGGTTACAACCAATATAATGAGATTCAATTATAGAACAGTCCTTATACATGCGAGGATCCAAAACTTCATATTTTATCTCCTAAAACTAACTCCCATCATTACTCCTAACCCTAGAACATATCTACTTTTTTATACAAGAGGCCATCGATCAGGTCAACTCTAAAGATCCTTAGATCAAACATTGGAGAAAGAAATGACCCAGATTTAGGTCCACACATTTCCCAATGAGTGATCCCAACATTAATAGCGTGACCAAAATTAACTACACATGTCAGTCGACATCAAATAATTAAATTACACTAGTCGGTGAACTTAGGAACCGAGCAACACTGAACACATCGAACCAACTCAGTAAAGGAAACAACAAAATAGTAACCAAGCTTGCCAGTGACTGACAAGAACACTTCAACAAGAACCCAAAAGAAGTTATCGAGCAAAAAAACAAACTATCAAGTAGCCAAACAAGCTCTAACATATTTTTGGTTGATCCAGGATTGCCATAAACCCAAGATTCTCCTACATCAGTTTATAGTTTAAATGGTGTGATTAATGAAGTAGACTGTGAAACTTATCTTGTTAATATAGTAAAAGGAACTATAGAACAAAGTAAATAAATTGAACCAATAAATAATTATGAGAATCACATAGATCTTAAAGGAGAACTGATCTATGTACTTGATGAAATTACAACTCTCAAGAAACAAATTCATGATCTTGAAAGTACTAAGTTTGATGAAAGTACTAATTTTTGTTGACAAAAAGAAGAAAAGGACAATAAAATAGGCTATGAAGGTGAATTGTTTTGTACCTTATAAGAAATAAAGACACTTAGAAAGAACATTTATAAACTTGAAAATCAAATCAGCAAAGGAGTTTCAAATCAAGCTTATTAGATGGAACATGCAGTAAAAATAGTTGTTAAGCTAAGAAATGAATTAAGAGAAAAGGAAAAGGAATGTCAAAAGTTTGAAAATGATGTTTAGTGGCTAAAGAATAAAATAGTGAAATTTAGATCAAATTTTCTAAAACAACACACAAAGAAGTTGATGAAGAATTTGATGTTCTATGATGATGGTCAACAAATGCATATGGTAGAGACAACTTAAGGGACAGGGGATATTTCACTTCCTACTTTCATTTAAGCAACATTAATATGTTAATAGAGGGAACTATATCCTTCATATCTCTGCAAACTACTATATTTTTTTAAGGATTTAATAAACTACATCATTTTGAAGTGTTAAAGACTATTCAATTGGTTAATATCCTCTTCAAAAGTTTTTATTTTTTATCTACATCTTGTATGATGTTATTATGATACCTATCAAAAATATTTTTTATGAAGCTCTACACTTGTCATATTCTTGTTATAAATTTTTAGTTAACCACTAAATACTAACATTCTACTCATTTTTTTGCTCATAAGAAATTGATAACCTTTCTTTTTAGCTTATTATTAGTTTTTGGTTCATACAAGTATGATAAAAATGTTGATGTGTTATAGTTTGTTGAATTTTTTTAATAAGATAGTATGATATATTTAGAGAGGTGGTATTAATAAATTTAAGTGATTATTACTCCAAGTCTTGAAGTGAGGGGGATAACTTCATGTTTATTTTTACCCCTCTTAGTATTGTTGGAATTCTTGACTATTGGTAATGTATGTATGATGCATAAGTCTCTTGTGTGTTTGTGCATCACATGTTCATTCTTGTAGTCATTTTTTTGATATCCCTCATTTGGTGTTGTTGTGAAAAGGGGGACAAGTTATGGTTTCATGTTTGATATTTCAGTGGTTTCATGTGATATTAATTTTTAGTGGTTCTGATTTGTGGTTCATGTTTGATATTTTAGTGGTTTCATGTTATATTCATGTTCAATGGTTTGATATATTAGTGGTTCTAATTCTTTTTTAGTGATGGATATATTACTTGATATTTTAGTAGTTTTGATTTTTCTTAGTGATGGTGATATTACTTGATATTTTAGTAGATTTGATTCATTTCCTTATTTAGTGCTTGGTTCAATTGTTTTTTAGTTATTTCAATTAGTGACTTATCAATGGTTTGAGTTCTATGATTAGTGCTCAATATGTTGAATATTTTTTTTGTGATCTTCTATGATTTGACAGTTTCAATGAGCATTGTTTTGATTGAGTTAATGATTTGTTTAATCTACAATGAAGATTTCTTATGGTTGACATGAATTTGGTCGGTTTTGGTGGTATCTTGATAATAATGTAGAAATTGAGATTGATTTGATTTTGTTCTCAGTAATAATAAAAAAATTTAGTTTTGAGCAATGGTATTTTCTAGATCAATGGTATTGAAATGGTTATAATGTTTCTTTGAATAGTATTTTTACATTATCTCTTATCTATTTAGTAGGGTTTTTCTGTTGGTTTGGATCTTGGAATTTTGCAATATGCATTGATAGTTTGTGTGGTTTATAACAGATGAAATTACATACTCATAGTGATTTGATCATCATAGATATACACTGGTATATACTTTCAGTTTTTGGCACAAGGTTATTTTGACTTATTTTGATACATATTTGACAAATTCATCTTGTTTTGATATTAATGCCAAAGGGGGAGTTTGTTAACCCCTCTAGCATGTGTTGGGATCAATGTCAAACACAAGATCAAAAGGTGATAATGGTTACATTACTAATTTGGTTCAAGACATTTTTAGTTAACCTAGACGGTGAGTTGATTATCATAGTTTTATCTTTTAATATTCTCTACTTGGATATACAACTATTATTTTATTTTGGTTACATTCTTCTTGACTCTTGCAATCAAGGATTTGGTTTTTATCAATGAAATGACATTGAGGTCATAAGTATTTCAATTTTCATATTACATTTTGAAGGCAAAGTTTAATAATTCTACATTATTGATATGAGTGGGCTTAATAACAAGACTTCATATATATTCAAGATGAAAATATGGTTTTAAATTATCATACTTAGGGACATATTTTTGAATGTTTAAAGATAATTTCAAAGATCCCAATAGAACATGTATCTTCTTTATGCATAGAGATTGAATAAATTTCATATGCCTAATTACATGTAACATTTTAAAAGAATGACAAAGATTGATATTATGTTTAGTCACTTTAACTGACTAGCCTTTGGGAGTATTTTTAAGCTTTTTGTTTATTGAAAAATTTCCCACCGAAATACATCTTATGAGAATAGGGAAAGGTTGGTGTATACACCTAAAAATAGTCAAAGAAAACATTAGTTAAATTCAAGCCATTGGGATTAATCAATTAACTATGCAATTAAATTAATCATTTAATTATATAGTTCATTAATTGATTAAATCCAACCACATTTATAAATCATACATGGATAATTAATTAATTCTTTTGAATTAGTTCCCTCCTATATTCTCTCACCTACCACTATAAGAAAAAATTGAATGACCAATGGGAGAGGATGAATGAGCACATAGATTACTAATAGGATTTTCTATCTCGACCACCCAATCTTGAGAATCAATATCGTCTCTTCAAATTGGACACATCATCAAACTTAACCCTAACTCTACCTTGATTATGTTTACCTAAACTCACCCACTATACCTTGAGAAATCCTATAAATAGGATGCACAATTGGAGTTAAACATCCATCTTCATTTTAGAGAAAGTGCATTATAGTCCTTTTTAGTTCATAGAACATTGAGAGTGTTGTTATCATGTCAATTTTAATTTAGAATCATTTCATTTCATCACACCTTAATTGAAGAATTGCAGCTTAATCTCATGTTATTGATCATTCAACATAAAATTGCATCTCATATCATTTAAATTATCATTTCTTAGGTTGTCACTTGAGGATCTATTGCAACTGAGAGCATAATTCAAGTCCCTAAGATTAGATATTCATAGAATGCTCTTGATTTCTTTAATTTCAATTAGCTTAATTTCTATATCTTAGATTTGAACTGAAAGTATGTCAAATTAATTTTTTATGAAGGTTTGTAATTAAAGATTTACACACACAAATGGTGACCATGGTGGAGACCATACCTAACTAATTTTTTTCTTTTTTTGTTGCAGGTTTAACATTTACAAGTTTAGAAAATACACAGTCATCACCTTTACAGAAAAATTTGTCACTTGGACGCAAAAGTTTACCGCCTTTGAAGTAAAGATCATCACCTCTATAGAAAAGATCATTGCCTTTACAAATAATTTCATCACCTTTGATGAGGCATATTAATGCCATAGTCTAGACACCCTAGGATAACATATTCTATGTCTTTTTCCTTGTTATGATATACTTTCTCCAAGACTTTTATACTCAGTACTGTTATTATATGGTATGCTGCCACTAAACTACTATCATGATTTAAACATACTTAATATGCTACACTTGGATAAATATTCTATATTACTTGCTTTGAAGTTATGATTATGTTTTTAATAAGTAAAATAGTTGCTTGAATGTAAATGATCATGTGTATTTTGGTGTTTATTACCACGAATGTCCTTTATCCTAACCTTTGAAGTGTAGTGCATCAAAATAGAAACTATTGTCTTGACTAGGTAAAGTGTATTCATTCACCGAATGCTTGACCCAGTCTTTTAGCATGTTCCAACGGAGAAGCATTAATGCAACACCAACAAAGGATTTCTAGATGATCAAGGTGGCAATCACCCAGTAAAGACCAATGAAACATGATGAATTCTTTGAGGAAATCTAGGAGAGAGTGGGAAGTTAGATTTGATGTCGTAGCAGCTCTTTCCTCTTTTCTAGATCTAATCTATTTCAATCTTATAGCTTTCCTTCTTTTCTATTAGTAGTGTTGTAATAAAGTTCCACCTATTTTTGTGGCGTGATTTGTTAGTTGTTGGAGGTTTTCCTTTAAATAAAGCCCCGCTCCTGCATGAGAAAAGAGGGCAATATCAGTTTACTAGCAATATAGTTTTCTGTTGTTTTTTGGTTTATATATCTCTGTACTCAGTTATTCAATCAATGAACAAATACTCATCCAAGGGGGCCCACTTGGTGATAAACCCTTAGCTAGTTATATTCATTCTAGTTAAACTTACTTTCATACATTTATGCTATTTCAGTGTTAAGTGTCAAACTGTTCATGCAACCAAAGCCATAGGTTAGCTAACGCTTCATGCAGCCAAAGAAGTGGAACAACTAAAGTATCATAGCATAGTCCGCAAGAGTCTCCATGTTTTTTTGGTACCTTCATTTTTGTAATCTCCATTCCAGTACTTACTTCTTTGCAGCTTTAGTTTAAGTATTATTCTAGTATTTATTTCCTGCAATCATAAGTTAGTTTACTTTCAACATTTCTTTCCTGTAACAACTGTAGAATGTATGGCTAAGTGACACTTGGTGCACGTGCCTTTCTAGCCCATTTCAAGTAACACATCCCTAGGTTGACATATTAAATGAGTTTTTATAAGGAGGATAAACTGCTCGATTGGATGTCCAATCCCTGAGTTCAGAATTATACCTAGTTTCTAAGCCTTTAGAAAAAGCGATCATTTTTGGTGCCACTGTCAGGGACGATGCTGAACCTAGTCCTAACTAAACTACTCCTAGGATTTGCTTTCATTTCCTGCTTTAAGTAGAATACATTTCATCTTAAGAAACACAACAATTTACATCACTTCATACTAGCTGCATGCATAATAGAAGAAGAGATGCTTGAGGAAGGTACTTACCAAATCAATCCAATCATACATTTGAATGAGAAATCTCATTTTTTGACTCTACTATTGAACTACCTAAAACTACATCCTCATCCTCATCTTCTGAACAAGAACATCTTGCTTCCTTTGAAGAGCACCCTAAAATTAATGCATTTGCTAAGGCCTTTGCCCATCTAAGATCCTGATTCCCTAAAAATCTTGTTGAACAAGAAAATTCTTTACAACTGTTCATCTATCACCCTCATCATCCACCTCTTACTGATCCTAGAAATCCACCAAGGATGGAAAATCCCACCACATTCCTATTTCCCATCACCGACCAGCCTGACAATAACAACCTCAAAAATATACCTTCCTCTGCCCTTCCAAAATTCTATGGTCTTGTGACAGAAGATCCAGATACCTTTCTCTTTGAGTTTGATATCCTTTGTAGGAGCTATGACTATAGCGCTGATGCCCACAGGCTCAAACTCTTTCCTACAACTCTCAAGGAATCTGCATTGCATTGGTTTATGGGCTTAGGGTAGGATGTTGTTCATGATTGTGCATAAATGAAGGATACATTCTTACTCAAATATAAGGAGTATTGTCGAGGAACTGATATGTGAGGGGATGACATCTTTAAGATGACACAAAAAGAGGATGAGAGTCTAAAGGATTATGTCTCACAGTTCATGTTCAACGTATAAAAGAACACAGAGCACGTGCTTAATGAAGAATCCCAGAACTTTCTCTTTCTGAGAGGCATACAAGATAGATGCACAAAGGCACTGGACTTGATGGCTAGAGGTGATATCACCTAATCTACATGGGATGATATAAAGAAGATATGCCTTAAGTGTATGCACCCTAAAATGGTCACCTAGACTTTGGTCCCCCATTTATTAATTTATCAAATTTCCTGAATCAATACTTTACAAAATTCAAATCAATTCCTTTGATCAATCCTAATTAGTTCAATCATTTCAATATTTCCTAAGGTTTGATCAATTTATTTAATTAAAAGAAATATTCTCTCTTAAATAAATAAAATAGCCTTATTTAATTGAAAGAAACATCTTTTAAATAAAATAATTTTATTTAATTAAAATCCCTTTTAATTAAATGATTTTATCTTGTTTAAATAATATCTCCCATTTAAATATATAATGTTATCTTATTTAATTAAAAGAGAAACATTCTTTTAAATAAATACATAAATAAATCCTCTTAAAGCTCTTTTGTGATGAAAAAGGGAAACAAATAATTAAAAATAAAGAAAATTCCTTTTCTCTCCACACTTTCTAAAAATGAGCTTTCTTTCCTCTTTTTTGCATTTATCCCACATTTCTCTTGGAGATGCATTCTCTTCCACAGTTTCTTATATAAGGAGACCTCTCCTTCTCATTTCAAATCCAGAATTTTCATAGTATTGTTATGCTGTAGGTTTTCTTGGCGACATTGGAGCTTTGAAGATCATTTCATTTTAGCTTTCACATTTACATATTAGCTTAATCTTCATAGCATCTTAGCTTAGTCTCTTTCATTGTTTTAGCTTAATCTTCATATAGTTTAATTAGCAAAGGAGAGTAAAACTTCCATTTCAATAGAATAGTTTGGTTCTTTGCATTGCTATCATCTAGATTAGTTTCATTTACATGCAATAACTTGAAGATCAGTGGAGATTAGCATTCTTGCTTCTCATCCTTGAATCTCTCATTTCTTGGTGTACTTGCATGGGTTAATAAGGTCAATCTAAGGGCCTCATACACAACTTTTGCACTCCACGAATAGAGAGCTGTGAATCGATATTTGAGACCTCACTGTTGAGTGTTTTTGAATGTAATGATTCACAGAAGTGTGACTACTTTTTAGCACACACTAGGAAGACATGGGAGATGGGGAAGAAAGAAAACCAAGAGTCATTTTGTGCAAATTGATACCATTGAATTCAATTTGAGCAATATGTCATAGCACCTAAGATTCATCCTGGACTGACCAAGGAAGACTGAAAGTGACAAAAATCAGCAAGACAACAAAAAGACTCTGTACGACAGTTCTCAGAGTACTAGGGTGATACAATCTTCCTAGGCAATACTTTTGACAGAGGTTATGCGACAATTTCCAGGTGACTAGTGTGATAGAATCCAGGCAAGTAGTGCGATACAAAAATAGTAGCGAAGTATTGCATGATAAAACTTGAGATAGTGTGCGATGAGATTTCAGTATCATACGATGGTTTGGCCAGCAAGCGTGTAAAACTTAGGAACTTAGTTTCTTGATTGTTTTAAAAAATTAACAGGCATATTAACAGATTTCCAGCATTTATCAAGCACATAGAACAACAACCATGGAGTTTCAACAAGAAAACGTCTTCAAACAATGAGCAAGGGACAAAGCAACCTTGCTCATGAACATGAATATTGACTTAGTAGGCTATTCCTTAAAGATAATAGTTGTGTATATTCTCAAAAATGTTTTTCCAATCACACACATAGTCCTAAAAAGAAAAATTTGGCTGGACTATGGTTTTTAATAATGGCTTGACTCTGCAACTTTTACAATTTCAAGAAGGTGAACTCCAATCCAAGTGCACCGGGGTTTTGACACATTTTGAGAAATTAATCAATTGGAGATGTTGAGGAGATCTAACAGCCCATCAAGAAACTGTACCTGTGGAGATTTCTTCCACAAGGACATTTGTATAGCAGTTGTCATTACCACAGTAAAAGTGGCTATTACCGCTTGAGGTTCCATCAACGTGGTTTACCCAATGAAGGGAATGTCCACTACGGTTAACCCTCTCTAAAAGGTGACTCACAACAAGGATCATATGGGGACTTGGCTTAGATCCAAGGGTCTGAGTTTCTATTACTACCCAAAAAGGGAGTAGAGCATAATCCTCTATCCTTTTCTCTTCACCCAAACATAGAAGATAGATTCATTTCGACACGCTAAGACTAAAACTATCTTGCTAAGATTCATAATGTCAATAACTCATGATCTGTCAACCTCTCCGGAGAGAGAATGCATCAATCAAAAAGTCAAAGACTAAAAATCTAGTAGAACACAAAGATAGTTCTAGTAACCTCCCTACCTACAAGGGTTCCCTTGTTGAGAAGAATTTCAATGGAAACCCACTCTCTCAAGAACCATGAATAGTGTTAATAGGGCCTACTTATCTATGTGGAACACTTATGCAAGAAATGAATCTATATTCTTTTTAAAGTCCAAAATCAAAATGTGGTTTATGAAAGCGATAAATCACTCAAGCCAAACACACAAGAGATTAATTTTATGCCCAAAACCAAGTGTTATAGAGATTGTAGTAACTCACCTTAGGTCCAAAGATGTGTAATCCAAAATTTAGCACACATCTGAAAGTACAAAATCAAGACAAATCAACAACAAACTGTAAGTGTTAGAAATCAATAATCTGAAATTACAAATCTGCAAATTTTGTGTCTCTGCTGTCATGGAATTCAATAGAAAATTCTAGGTGACATTTAACAGCTACTACGCATTAGTTAACAGATTGTAGGTGTGAACAAATAATTGCTAGGCAAAATTAGAATGTTCATAGGCATAATCAAAATACTCATAGGCGTAACCAAAATGCTTATAGGTGTGATCAAAATGTGCATAGGCATGAACAAAATGTGCATAGGTGTGGACAAAATGTGCAGAGGCATGATCAAAATGTGCATAGGCATGAACAAAATGTGCATAGGCGTGAACAAAATGTGCATAGGCGTGAAAAAAAATGTGCATAGGCGTGAATAAAATGTGCATAGGCGTGAATAGAATGTGCACAGGTGTGAATAGAATGTGCACAGGCGTGAACAAAATGTGCACAGGTGTAACAAAATGTGCACAGGCATCGTCAGATTTCTTGTAAGCGGCGTTTCTCCTGTTTGCACAAAAGTGATGAAAAAAGTGATGCTGAAAATATACAAAACTTGATAAAAATAAAGAGAATGAGGCTCAAAGCCCCATGGTGGGTGCCAAAAATGTGTGCTAAAAATTAGTCACACTTCTGTGAATCATTACATTCAAGAACACTCAACAGTGAGGTCTCAAATATTGATTCACAACTCTCTATTCGGGGAGTGCAAAGGTTGTGTATGAGGCCCTCAGATTGACCTTATTAACCCATGCAAGTACACCAAGAAATGATAGATTCAAGGATGAGAAGAAAGAATTCTAATCTCCATTGATCTTCAAGTTATTGCATGTAAATGAAACTAATCTAGATGATAGCAATGCAAAGAACCAAACTATTTTATTGAAATGGAAGTTTTACTCTCCTTTGCTAATTAAACTATATGAAGATTAAGCTAAAACAATGAAAGAGACTAAGCTAAGATGCTATGAAGATTAAGCTAATATGTAAATGTGAAAGCTAAAATGAAATTCTTCAAAGCTCCAATGTCGTCAAGAAAACCTGCAGCATAACCATACTATGAAAATTCTGGATTTGAAATGAGAAGGAGAGGGCTCCTTATATAAGAAACTGTGGAAGAGAATGCATCTCCAAGAGCAATGTGGGATAAATGCAAAAAAGAGGAAAGAAAGCTCATTTTTAGAAAGTGTGGAGAGAAAAGGAATTTTCTTTATTTTTAATTATTTGTTTCCCCTTTTCATCACAAAAGAGCTTTAAGATGATTTATTTATTTAAAAGAATGTTTCTCTTTTAATTAAATAAGATAACATTATATATTTAAAAGGGAGATATTATTTAAACAACATAAAATCATTTAATTAAAAGGGATTTTAATTAAATAAAATTATTTTATTTAAAAGATATTTTTTTCAATTAAATAAGGCTATTTTACTTATTTAAGAGAGAATATTTCTTTTAATTAAATAAATTGATCAAACCTTAGGAAATATTGAAATGATTGAGCTAATTAGGATTGATCAAAGGAATTGATTTGAATTTTGCAAAGTATTGATTCAGGAAATTTGATAAATTAATAAATGGGGGCCCAAAGTCTAGGCAACCATTTTAGGGTGCATACACCTATTCTCCCATTTCCATGCTTCCTTTTCTTCCTAAACTCTTCGTATCTTCTTGATTCCTTTCCTCTTATTTTCTAGTCTATCTTCTTCTATTCATCTCTTCTGTCACTTCCATGCTTGATTTCTCCTCTTCGAGAATCATGAATTTCAATTATCTTGTTATGGAACCTCTCTTAAAAGTAGATGATCTTGAACTCATTTCTCAATTCAAAGAGTTTTGTTCCTCCAATAGTCCTTCTAGATATGGCATGGGTGATAAACTTAAGGCAAAAATAAAATAAAATTCGAATGAATCAAACACCTTTGCTAGAATTATCCACATGATCATGTCGCGATCATCTTCTTCCAAACATTCTTCATCATCTAAGTCTTCTCATTCTTCCTCATTATCCAAGTCTTATCATGACTCTTCTAGACATTATTCACATTCCTCATTATCCGATTCTTCTTCCTCCACTAGCTCTTCACTTTCCTCTTCTTCACAATCTCATTCCTCTTCTACTTCTCCCAAGAGTCTTACTTCTCACTATGAGAAATATAGTAATCCTTGTGATACCTCTCCCATGAAAAGTGACAGACCTATCTTTGATGACTATGATGACTATGATGATGGAAAATATAGTGATACTTATGACACCTCTATTTCTAAGAGTCCTCCTAGTCATGTACTTGTGCTTATTGGAAATGGGTCGTCACATTGGATAGATCGTGATGGTGATCCATATGACTCTGATTTTGAAAGAGACTTTGATGATTTTTATGAACAATACCTAGATGATACATCTACTTCACTTGAGGAAGAGAAAGCTCAACGTGTTGACTATAAACGTAAATACTATAAGAATCTTTCCTCTACGAAATCTCATGCTGAAAATAAAGATTACACTCTTGAGCAAGATCATGTTAATGTTGAACCTTTGTCTTGTGATGGTTCCCTTCCATCCCTTACTTCTTCCAATACCCATGCATTTCCTAAAGCTTCCGAGTCTTCCAAATCTATCACAAATATTTCATCCATCAAAGATCCTAATACTTTTCACGCAGTTCCCTATAGTTATCCTCAAGGGCTAACTCTTAAAGAGACTCAAGGTAACCTTCACTTGGCTGCAAATACTTTCAATAATGCTAAACCTAAAGAATCTAAGCCTTTGTGTGCTATAATGCCTACTTTAGCTAGTCCTTCACCATCTTTTCCAAAGTCTTCCATACAATCCCAACATGCTTCCTTGTCCTTAGAAGTGACTCCATGTCAAGAGGACTCCAAAAATGAAAAAGAAAAAAATATAAAGAAAGATCAAGATCAAGAATCCTCCATGTCATCCAATCCTTTTCATGATGTCTCTTATCTGTTTCATGGTTCTTTTGATCCTTGTTAGTAAACAGATTTGTCCTTTCTTATTTCTTATGATAATAACTCTTAATTCCCAAACTATGAACAATATCTGAATACAACAGTTGAAAAACCGCTTTATGATTGCTGGCTTTTCTTTGAATTGGAAGGTATAGCTCCCTTATGGAATGATATGCAATGAATTATATTTTGGTCCTAAAACTAACACAGGGTATGCTCTTAACCTGAGAGCAGAAGAGGCAAACCGAATTAAGCCTAAATAGAACTTAATCCAGGCTAGGAGATCTTTCTAATCTATGAACCAAGTTGTAGAACTCACACATACTATGAATCCATACACTTAGTGTTTAACCAATCTACAACAATGTAACTGCAATGATTAAGAACTTCCAATGAGTCTTCTCCTGAATCTCCCAAAGCACATCCTACTTTGGTTAATTCATATCCTCATAACAAAAAGAATGAAACATCCTTCCTTTCTTCCTGCAATTTAGATTTAAAAGAAAGAAACATAGAAACCACTGCTAACTAACTAATGGAATAGAAAATTATTGATATAAAACACTCTTTACTGGCTCCGTAATATCAAGTCTGATACATCAACAATTTTGCCAACCTTTGTATTTACTTTTACAACAGTATATATAGAGTTTACAATACACAACCTCCATGAGAATGCCAAGTATTTCAACTTCCAGAATTTGGAAAGACTAGGCACCGAGAAAGGACATCTTTAACAAAAGAATTTGGAAAGCCAATCATAGATATAGGAATAGGAACATACATCATAATTATGACACTTCGTTTCAAGGCTCTCATTGTCTACTTTATCATTATCCATCGAACCAACATCTTCCATTAAAACTTAAATTCTGCAGTTCATTTTAAAATTCAAATACTGATGAACACATTTCATGGCATTGGGCTACACTTCATTCGGCCTCGCTATGTTTCCAACCATCAATTTTATGTATGCGAGTTCCTCAACTTAGAGCACGTGCTTCATTAAACACTTGAATCTCACCGCATTGCATCAAACACTAACTGAGTGAGTGAGTACACATGGCATGATCCCGCATGATCACATAGAATCTCCCACACCATAGTGACAAAGCGGGGAGCCATCGATTAAGTATCTACCACTCTTTCAGACCCACGGGCTATGTGTCCACCTCCTGCTAAGCCGCAAAGCATCTTCCTTCCCATAGCGGCAAAGCGGGGACCATGGATTTGGAACTAGGAATATTCTAACTGTGTACAAAAAGCTTTTGGACCCACCACCACGTGGCCTCAATCTCGCATGATCGCATTCACCGGCCTGAGTTTCCATGGTCGCATGATCGCATAGCATGTTTTAAATTCATGCAATCATGTGACTGCTCTATCATTTGATGTACACTGGACTGTAGATGACGACATGTGGCACAATCTCGCATGATCACATAGCAATATTTTAGTCTATGTGATCATGCGACTACTCCTCTTTCCTTCACCTTTTCATTGGATATCCACCTGCCAACTGCCAGACCTCTCTATCTGAGTGGGACCCATTGTCGCATGATCGCATAGCAATATTTTAATCTATGTGATCATGCGACCACTCTATGATTGGTCAACTCTAAGCATCTTCGGTCCCACCTGGACATGTGGAAGGATCTTGGAAACGCTTGCTGTTGTCAACCGTTTTGTCTTTTCTCATTGGAAACATAATTGCTACGTGTCTTTATCCCACTTTCCCTGCCAAGATAACATGACATCATTTAGGGAAAGTGGCAACCATAGATTCATTAAGAGTTGCAAAGGGGTTAAGCAAACAACTAATGCACAAGGCATGACAACCGCAGATGAAATCTCTTAGGCCCACAGAGCTATGCAGGAGAATACGACAGGTGTCAAGATCTCGCTATGTTGCATTGGTTATTTTTCAGGCATCTTTCCATCTTGAAATACAGACCATCATCAGATCGAAACTTTGGATGATTTGAACCATCGATCCGATGTCATAACTCAGGTCCCGTTGAGAAACAGGGCCCACTAATCTGCATGTGTTTAAATTTTCAACTTAAGTGCCTTTACATTTTTACGATGACTTCAGGAACGTATGCCCGAAGATCCATTGTCGCATGATCGCATGGTATGTTTTAAATTCATGCGATCATGCGACCGCTCTATGAATGGTGCAATATTTAATAACTATTCCATCTCATCGTCACACTTGCGCTGTTGGCCTTCGTGGGTCCCAGCAAAACACACTCCCACTTGCCTGAGCTTCCATTTCACCTTGTCACATGATCGCATGGTATGTTTTAAATTCATGCGATCATGCGACCACTTTGTCTTTGGCACATGTGGACTGCACTGTTGGCAGAGGGATGTTCTTGGCAGAAAATGTATGCAGAGGGTGTGAAATCCTCATGGAGTAGTCACTGTGCCATTTTCTGCCTTGCATTATCTTCATTGTTTTGACTTCGAACTGCAATCTTTTTGAATGCACCATCATTGTATCTAATGTGTCTTCTGATCACACTTCGGAACCATATCAGATTACTCATGTTCCTTGAGATCTTCTAAATTTGCAGAATTTTATTTATAATCAAAGCCTTCCACTTGCAAGCTCTACTTTTATAACCAGTGTACACATTAAGACAAGAGAAGTCTTATCAACTGGAGTGTATACACTGCCCCATGGAGTGAATCTCTTAAATTTCAAATGCTAGACTTGTTATTGCATCAGTCATATGAGAAGACTTTCATCAGATCCCCAGTATATGCCTAGAGATCATAGCTTCACAATCACCCTTCATCTGAGAAGATCATTAATGAAAACATGACATCCTTGCCGGGTTAGGAACTATCACTTACCCAACATGACAACACTTTGAACCAAACCACCTAGCTTATAAATGAGAGGGCAAGAGAAAAGGAAACCCGACAAGGATAGCCTATCTATGAAGGACTTAGACCTAGACACTAACCAGACCAGACATGACTATGACTTCAAGATCTTTCTTTTTTAACAACATAGGTATGGGGTGAAAAGTGAGGCAACAATCCTCTACGCCCTTCCTCATTCATTCCACCATGTCTTAAGTCTTCTCCTAAGCAAGATCAAGCTACTACTTACATTGCTGAGCTTATTGACGATAGTGCTATTATTTCCAATGTTAAGCCTATTGAAAATCAAGAGAAAAATTATATGCTTATGCTATCCAAAGCTCCTTGTCAAGATCAAAGTCTTCCATCTTCTTATTCTACCACTCCATGTTTGCTTCCACTTTCTACTCTTCCTAAGTCTTTGCAAGCTCCGAACAATCCTATCAAAGAAGGTGATCCTATTCAAGATGTTCACGATCCTATTGAAGATTCTAATGCTCACTCTAAAAATGCTGATGTCCTTGGTTGTCATATAGATGTTGATGAACTTATTGATTATCCTTTTGTGTCTTCCACATCCATCCTTGGACCTCTTCCACCACTACTAAGGGCTTCATGTCTGCCTTCCATCTTGGGTCCTTATATCCCTTCACTTTCCCCTCCTAACTCTCCTAATTCATCATCCATCTTGGGTCCTTATGTCCCTCCATCTCCTATCTTTCCTCAAGATTAACATACATGCCTACCCTTGAATCATTTTCATCCACTCACCCATCTAAACCAGTCATATCCTCCTTCTTCCACAAGTCCCAAGTCTATTGGAAGTAACTTGAATGTTCAATACAAGAATCCATCTAAAAAAGAGGATCACCATGTCTTCTCTAATCGACATGGGGGCATAAATTCAAAAGAGATATCTAAGAAGAAAACTACAAGACAAGTATGGGTTCCAAAATCAATCATTGAAGATATTCTCTATAAATCATCAAAAAGAAATGAAAAGCCTATAGCTATATGGATTCCAAAGTCTCTCTTGAAAGAGTCTCATGTTGAACAAAAAGTGAAGTTGCCATTCAAGCTTCCAAAGACTTCCACTTCATCTTCTCCTAAAAAAATTCTTGAATTCCGTGCACCAAAACCACAACCTTTACTATGCATTCACCATATTCCTTCATGTATTCCTTCATTCACGACTCCTCCATCCTCTCTCCACCCTTCAAGGTGTGTGTCGATGTTGATCTTGTCTTCCTTTCATTCATTATCCTTCTACCTGCTATCCTTTTTCCTCATTTGCCTATTCCTCCTATCTTTCAACCTCACTCGCTTTACATAAAACCTTATCCTCCATTTTCCTCTACTATCTTCCTTTCCCTATCAGCATCTTTGAGCATATCATTTTGGATCCTTGGCATATCATGGTTTATACTTTCAAGGAGAATTATCTAAAAGTTTGCCTTCTTCCAAAAACAAAAAAAAACAAAAAAAAAAAAGAAAAAAAAAATGAAAAAAAATAAATAAAAAAATTTGAAAATGTGCCTTGGTGAAAACCTGGAAACAGGCACCTTGGTAGCAAAAGTAAAGAGAAATAAATTTGTCCTATGGTGAAAACCACTCCCTTGTGGCACCTTGGATAAGTACCATGATGAAAACCTGGCAATCAGACATCATGCATAGTTCTTCTACATATTTCATCCATTCCATCTTCTCTCTTTGATCTTGACAATGTTGACCTATACATGAACATTTGGCTATCTTACGATGATCTTTCTTTCATTCCATTTATGTTTAGCCTTCATATTTATTTTTCCTCCATTCATTCTAGTCTTTCACTATCCTCTTCTCCTTTGGTCTTGATCTAATAAAAAAGAGTAAAACACAATGCTATGAAGCCTCTTGACATGTCTACTCCTTTGGACTGCATCCTTTCCTTCTTTTGCATTACACTTTTGTGACTTATCCTATGCTAGCCTTTCATTGCTTGTCCAAATGTGCTTTACATGACAATTTTTCCCTAGCTTGGGTACTCTTGAGGAGTTTTCACTTGAGGATTTCTTCGCTTCATTCTCCTTCATTCTCTTGTCTTCCATCTCTTCCACCAACTTGCTAATCCCTCTTGTCCTCCACCTTGGTAGACATTGGGACTACATGATGTGATCTTTCTTGGGAGTTTGATGCCCATTCTGTCTGGGGGCATCCTTTGTACATACTTATTGATCTTGAAAAAATCCAAAAAAATGATATATTGTAAAAAATTTTAAAAATTGGAAAATGTCTTGAAAAAAAGAGCATCCTAGTGAAAACCTAGCAATAGGTGCTTTGATGTCTCACAAAAAAAAATCAAACAATTTAAAAATGAAAAGAAATGCCTTGGTGAAAACCTGGAAACAAGTGCCTTGGTAGCAAAAATACAAAAAAATTGAAAAATCACAAAATCTCCAAGTGGTGAAAACCTGGATATGGGCGCTACTTGAGGCCTTTGCACCCCTATTTTTTTTAGCATGCGTACTCGACACTTAGAATTTTTCCATCATGCCTTGTCCATGTTGCCTTAGTTTGGAATTGGTCTTTGTCTTTGTCTAGGGGTCATAACTGTGTTAGCTTTGGTCTCTTGGATGTGTCAGTTTTTAGGACTCCTCACGAACAGTGTTTTTCAACACCACCCCAACTGTATTTTTCAACACAACCCCTGACATTGAGTGTTTTTCAACACTTATCAGTTTGGTCTTATCCAATTTTGTCAAGTGATTGTACCTGCTTGCAAGCATTCGACCTTTATCCTCAGAACTCAGTCTCAGTGAAAACACTTAAATTTTTAAATGCAACACTTAATGCTTGAGCTATGTCATGATCTTTTCTTTGTGTGCTGACTACTATTGAATTTTTTTGAGTATCCTTGTCTAATAAGTCTCTTTGTGATGCATAGCTAGAGGACTTGGGGCATGGGGCATATTTTTGCTTGCTTACTGGTTGTGGGTATAGTCTTGAAACTCTAGAGTGTCTCTTGTTGTTCCCTTGAAACACTTAGGAGATTTGAAACATCATCCTTGACTATTTTTGCACAACCATTCTTATGGTCATCCTGGCATCTATGCCTTGATGAGAGAGTAGTTTTGCTACATTAAATTGGGTAAGCTAACATTGAAGTCATCTTGACCCTTGTGTCTTTGATGCTCATGTTAGAATCTTTCCACATTCCAAACTAATATAAATCATATTCATATCTTCATAGTTGCATTTGTGACTGGTGCTGATTGCATGATTTTCCAATGCCTGTTAATAATGGCCCAATGATGAAAATAAGTTCTTTACATTCTCTAATGAATGATGAACATAAAATCCTATGTTACAATTACCCTATTGCAAGTACACCTTTGCATTTTCATGTAGCTTGCATTGTTAGACTTCATGATTAATTTGCATTTTTTAGGCTGCATTATGAGTTTGAGAGGGTTTTCCTTCATCTTTCTTGTGGACTTTTAATCAACTGTGATCATGTTTTGATCCTCATTTTCTTGTCTTCTTTCATGATCTCAATCAAAATTTCCTATCTTAAACAGTTGATTGATTTTGGGGCATCCTCGTTAATGGGGCAAATTATCTTTCTTCTCCCCATTTCTTTCCATCTCTTCCAAACTTCTATCTTCCATTCTCTTTCACCCCACTTATTTTCTTGTAATTCAACCTTGGGGCATAATCTTTCTTGATGATCTACCTTGGTTCTGTGATCCTTATATCTTTTATCTTACATCAAGAACCTTATCTTTAGTTTGATTTGATCAAAATTATCAATTCACTATTTCTCCTCCATCTCATTTCAATTTCGATCAGGAGGGGGCAGTACCTGTCAAACTTCAATCCTTGATTCAGCTTTATCAAACCTATCAATCAAACCTTGCTTGAGACTTGACAATTACCTATTTATAGGGGTGTTGGCTTGTCTTTTTGAATCAACTTATCTTTGTCCTAATGTGTTCCCATCCATCGAACACACATCTGGGTTGTTTTATGATCCCAAATCGATCTCACACTTCAATTCCATTCTTTGACTGCATGTGATCCCAAATCGACCTCACATTAGTCAAAGAGGGGCAAATGTATGCACCCTAAAATGGTCACCTAGATTTTGGGCCCCCATTTATTAATTTATCAAATTTTTTGAATCAATACTTTGCAAAATTCAAATCAATTCCTTTGATCAATCCTAATTAGTTCAATCATTTCAATATTTCCTAAGGTTTGATCAATTAATTTAATTAAAATAAATATTCTCTCTTAAATAAATAAAATAGCCTTATTTAATTGAAAGAAATATCTTTTAAATAAAATAATTTTATTTAATTAAAATCCCTTTTAATTAAATGATTTTATCTTGTTTAAATAATATCTCCCTTTTAAATATATAATGTTATCTTATTTAATTAAAAGAGAAACATTCTTTTAAATAAATAAATAAATAAATCCTCTTAAAGCTCTTTTGTGATGAAAAAGGGAAACAAATAATTAAAAATAAAGAAAATTCCTTTTCTCTCCACACTTTCTAAAAATGAGCTTTCTTTCCTCTTTTTTGCATTTATCCCACATTGCTCTTGGAGATGCATTCTCTTCCACAATTTCTTATATAAGGAGCCCTCTCCTTCTCATTTCAAATCCAGAATTTTCATAGTATTGTTATGCTGTAGGTTTTCTTGGCGACATTAGAGCTTTGAAGATCATTTCATTTTAGCTTTCACATTTACATATTAGCTTAATCTTCATAGCATCTTAGCTTAGTCTCTTTCATTGTTTTAGCTTAATCTTCATATAGTTTAATTAGCAAAGGAGAGTAAAACTTCCATTTCAATAGAATAGTTTGGTTCTTTGCATTGCTATCATCTAGATTAGTTTCATTTACATGCAATAACTTGAAGATTAATGGAGATTAGCATTATTGCTTCTCATCCTTGAATCTCTCTTTTCTTGGTGTACATGCATGGGTTAATAAGGTCAATCTGAGGGACTCATACACAACCTTTGCACTCCACAAATAGAGAGCTATGAATCGATATTTGAGACCTCACTGTTGAGTGTTCTTGAATGTAATGATTCACATAAGTGTGACTACTTTTTCATCACAAAAGAGCTTTAAGAGGATTTATTTATTTAAAAAAATGTTTCTCTTTTAATTAAATAAGATAATATTATATATTTAAAAGGGAGATATTATTTAAACAAGATAAAATCATTTAATTGAAAGGGATTTTAATTAAATAAAATGATTTTATTTAAAAGATATTTCTTTCAATTAAATAAGGCTATTTTATTTATTTAAGAGAGAATATTTCTTTTAATTAAATAAATTCATGTTCAATGTATAAAAGAACACAGAGCACGTGCTTAATGAATAATCCCAGAAGTTGCTCTTTCTGAGAGACATACAAGATAGATGCACAAAGGCATTGGACTTGATGGCTAGAGGTGGTATCACCTAATCTACATGGGATGATATAAAGAAGATATGCCTTAAGTACTCTAGAGCTGCCGGTAAGAGAGGAAGGGGATATAGGTTCACTTTGGGAAACACAAATGGCGCAGGTGCTTCTAGAATAGAGATAACACACCACTCTTGTCTAATTTTAAGCAAGACATCATTAACAACACGGATACACAAATGGATACCATGCAGGATAAGAAGAAGCACAAGTAAGCAGAGGCCATGTTGGCTGAATTATGTCCCCAATGTAGACAAAAGAAGAGAGATTGTCCGTGTAAACTAGTTGCTAATTTGGAGACTACACAAATGCCAACTGACTACAAACCAATTGAACCAATAGATGAGAAACTATTTTTTGTTGCATAGTGATGACCATGGGTGCAAAGATAAGGTATGCCTCGGGACCCACTTACATTCAGTAGTCCATTTTATAATAATCAATGCCAACCTTCCATGAATTATCAAACTCCTCCTTGGAACAATTTCCAGAATCAGTGGCAGAATCACCCCAGTTTGTAGTGGAAAAACCCTCAAGGGAATTGGAAAAGACCCCAAGGGGCATGGCAGCCACCATAGGGTAACTGGTAGTAGAACCCGCAGTGACAAGGAGGTCAGCAATGGCCAAATTAGCCACAAGGATATCTGCCTCTACCTTTTTAGCCTCCACAACAACAAGCACTTTTGCCACTACCGGCAACCAATAATCAGCCTCCAAAGCCTACACAACTACCTTCACAACCACAACCAAACCCAAAAAACATACCTCCTACACCACAACAAAGTGTGTATGCTACCGACCAAATGTAGTACCCCATGCAATACCCTACATATGCCATCACACTTGATGATATTCACCTACAGTTTGGAACCACTCTTCCTACTCTTGAGCATCCAATTATCACTGAAGTACCCCATGAGGAGCCTATCCAACTTGAACACACACCTATTCCACTAGTTCCTCAGCCTACACCTGATAAAAACTAGCATACTAGACCTCCTTTTCCACAGAGATTGCAATATAGCAATCCAAAGCCTATTGAAGAATCAACCTTCAACTTCCTTGATCAACTAAATAACATTAATGTTCAAATACCCCTATTTTAGGAAATCAAATATGTCCCTACCTATAGAAAATCCATCAAAGAAGCTTTCTTCAAGAAGCCTGGCCACAATAAAAAGGATCCCTAGACTGTCCATGTTTTGCAAAAATTGGTTGACATCATGTTAGGAAAGCTTACCATCCCAAAATATTTTGACCCAGACATCCCTGTTGGCAAATTTATTATCAATGGGAAAACCATTAAAAATGAATTGATAGATCTTGGAGCCGCTATAAATATCATGACTAGGGATATAATGCAACAACTCAGTATAACCAACCTCCAAACTACACCCACTATCCTACAGCTCGCAGATAGTTCCACTGTGAAACTTGATGGGATGGTGGAGGAAATAGTTTTTGACCTTGAATCTTGGTCTTACCCAGTTAATTTCATGATCCTATCACCCAAAGCTACACTAGGGGGATACCCAATTATCCTTGGAAGGCCTTGGTTAGCAACTAATGATGCTTATATCAGATGTCACTCAGGGAATATGACCATCTCAAATGGTCAACATACCAAGAATCTAGTCTTGTATCCACCTGCCCAACCTCAAATGGAATTAGCCTCACCAACATGGCCTAACATAGGAGAAGAAGTTGAAGTTATAAAATCAGTGTCGCAATTAATGATGTTAAAAAGATATCCCTTCTTGTAGCTTCAGGAAGAAGACAAAGTGATCACCAACATCCTGCATAATCAGTATGGATCAAACCTAGACTGTCTGGAATGTTCCCCCAACAACTACTCTCTACAGGATTTGAACCTTGATTACCAATGAGCTTCTCTTGTAGCTAAACAACTCTACCACTAGTTGCTTCCCCATGAGATACAAGTACCCTCATTAACAGATGCATCTATGATAGAACTAACTAAGCAAATAGAGGTGTCTCCTGGCCACTGCTTGAATATTAATAGCCAGCTAACTCCTCAGCAGCAAACATCACTGACTAAAATGTTGATGGACCATACTGCAACATTTGCATGGGATTATGCTGACATAAAAGGCTAGGACCCAAAGTTGTGTACCCATTGGATTTACCTAAAAGAAGACAAACCCCCTGTTAGGCAATTTCAATGACGTGTCAACCTAGCATTAAGAGAAATAGTAAAAATAGAACTGCAAAAACTTCTCAATACTGGATTCATATATCCAATATCAGATAGCCAATGGGTTTTCCCATTAGTAATTTTTCCAAAACAAGGAGGAAAAAGGTGAGTGTGTGTGGACTATAGGGAACTCAATAATGCAACTAAGAAGGATCACTTCCCCCTTCCATTCATTGACCAAGTGTTAGACTCCCTAGTAAGAAAAAAGTATTTCTCCTTTTTGGATGGGTATAGTAGATACAATCAAATCTGAATTTTTCCTTAGGATCAAGAAAAGACTACATTCACCTGCTCATGGAGAACTTTTTCCTATTCATTCTTTCCCTTTAGACTCTATAATACGCCAACAACATTCCAAAGAGCAGTTATCAACATCTTTTCTGATATCTCTCATGACTGTATGGAGATTTATATGGATGACTTTACAACATATGTCAAAAATTATGAGGAAGCACTGAGAAACCTAGACAAAGTTCTAAAAAGGTGTGAAGAACAAAAATCATCTCTGAATAGTGAAAAGTGATTCATGATGATGCAAGAAGGGATAATGCTAGGTCACTATATATTTGCTACTGGAATCCAAGTGGACCCAACCAAAATTGAAGTTATTCAAAATCTTCCAACACTAACCAAGCAAAAAGATGTCCAAATTTTTCTTGGACACGATAGTTACTACAAAAGATTTATCAAAGACTTCAGCAAAATGGCTAGTCCCCTGCATTCTCTTCTCACCAAGGATTCATAATTTTTATGGACACCAAGTTGTGATGAAGCCTTCCTACAGCTAAAGTCAATTTTGACTCAAGCACCTATTCTACGAGGTCCTAACTGGGCACTACCATTCCACATTCATACATATGCCTCAGATCATGCAGTAGCAACTGTACTAGGACATAAAGAAGGTATGGTAGAACATGCAATATATTTCATTAACAAAAATCTGCAAGGATCATAGTTGGAACATAATTACACAATCACATAGAAGGAGATTTTGGTCATTATCTATGCTCTGAACAAATTTTGCCACTACATCACAAGCTACCAAATATTTATGCATATTGATTATGCAGTCATTAAGTATCTCGCTAATAAACCTATGATCATAGGAAGATTAGCTAGATGGCTTCTACTGTTACAGGAATTTGACATCACAATAGTGGATAAGCCAGGCAAGTCAAATGTAGTTGCAAACTTCCTCTCACAATTTTAGAATGCAGATGAACACAAATTATTAATGATAGCTTCCCTAATGATCACCTATTCTCCATTATAGCCAAAACCCCCTGGTATGCCAATATTGCTAACTACTTAGTTTCTCAAAAGGTACCTCCCTATTTCTCACCAAAGAAAAGAGACTTCTCATAGAAAAGACTTTCAACTTTTCATGGATTGTTGATTGTCTATTCTATAATGGACCTTATCAAATATTGAGAAGGCGTGTTAGGGAGGATGAGACCTATGACATCCTCCATGCCTGTCATGATGATCCTTGTGGAGGGCATTTTGTAGCCAAAAGAGCAACAAGGAAGATACTAAACATTGGATACTATTGGCCAACCCTCCATAAATATGTTGTCAACTACAAAAGGAAATGTGATTGATCCTAATGGATGGGGTGACCAACAAAGTCTAATGAAATACCTCTCTTTTCTCAAGTGGTAGTCACTCCATTTGATAAATGCGGGTTAGATTGTCAGACCCATGATCCCTTCATCAAATGATAATTCATATATTCTTATGTGCACAGACTATGTAACAAAATGGGTGGAGGTACGAGCCATGAAACATGCCCAAGACAACAAGGTGGCTGAGTTCTTATATGAAGAAATCTTTACAAGATATGGTGTACCAAGAGAATTGGTTATAGATTAAGGTGCTTAATTTACATCAACATTGATCACTGCCCTAATAAATGAATATAATATTCACCATAGGAAATCAAGTCCCTATCACCCACAATAAAATGGGTAGACAAAGATCACAAACAAGGAGATAGAAGCCATCCTCACAAACATAGTGCAACTACATTAAAAGGACTAGAGCACAAGGTTACAAGAGGCAGTTTGGGCATATAGGATGACATGGAAGACAATAACTGGTTTCACCCCTTTTGAACTGGTTTATGGAAAGAACATTGTAATGCATATAGAATTTGAGCATAAGGCCCTGCGAACAACATTAAAACTAAACATTGATCTTCTAGTAGCGCAACACAACAAGATTTTGTAGCTTAACCATCTGGATGAAACAAGAAAGACAACCATGCAACAGACTAACATGATCTAGATACAACACAAAAAGTGGCATGAATCACATATCCTCAGCAAACAGTTTATTCTTGGTGATTGGGCCCTTTTGTATGACTCACGATGTTAAGAGACACAAGGTAAGCTCACTACAAGATGGCTTGGTCCTTATGAAATTGAACATGTGTATGCTAATGGTGTGGTACAGTTATCAACAATTAACCTCGTATGTTTCAAGCTACTAGTAAATGGCCATAGATTACGTCTATACCATAAGACAGAAACAAAGGTCAATTTCCCAGGACAGTTTGAGATTTCTTCTACCATAACTAAACTCCTTGTAGCCAATAATGATCCTGTAATTGATGAACTTCCTGCATCCAACAGACCTCCTCTAGCTAAAGATTTTCCTGTAGCTGATGGACCTCCTCTAGCTGAAGACTTTCTTGCAACCAACAACTCCCTCTGGTCATTGCTATGACCCTGCACGTACGCAACCATAATAAAAATTTTCATTTCCCATGAAAATATATCTTCCCATAATAAAACAACCATCACATCACATCTCATCAACTTTACCTACCATATACATTCATCCGTCACATCATCATTACACAATGTGTTACTTTTTGTTTGGCACACGTCACTCAATCTTTTCAAATTTTGACATTTATAGTTATTATATTCTTGGTACACATTTGTGTGTGAATTTTGTACCTAGCTATAGACACAACACTTCAGTAAAACATTAGAGGTTAGAAAAAACCAAAATCTTGCAAATAATTGAAACTATGCACACAGGCGATTTACTGCCTTCTAGTAGATGCGAGTATGATACTCTTAGATCAGACCAAGATCAGTGACAATGCAACACCTAAATGAAGGATTTGAATGCAAAATATGAAAGACTAGATGAATGCAGATTAAGCTATATTTTTGTATTTTCTGTGCAATAATATGAAAAACTGTATGAATCTAAGCTATTATGAACAAAATTGAGATTGAATGCAAATTTAATCTAAAAATGCTATGAATGATATGAAATCTATGATATGAAACTATGAAAACTATGATCTGAAACTATGAAAGTTCTCACAAATCACCTGTCGCAAGTGCTCAATCTTTCAATCGCCAATTCACCAGAGTAATTGTGCAAATTCGAGTGTTGATCATTATGAAGAGATAAGCCTTGCTTTTATAGAAATCCAGGGCTTTGAGGATGCAATAGAAAAGCCATAAATCACTCTTGATAAACTCAGGTTGATTTTTGAGTTAACAAGAAATTAAGAATATTTAATTCATAAAATCATGCAAAAGCAGAGTTTTACTCAAAATAGAGTTTAGATCAAATTTCAACTCATCATCAGATGTTGAGTTTCAATTTTAAAATTGATTGTTAATTTCTAGTTGCTTGCTTTTCTAATTGTGCATGATTTAATTATAAATTAATTAAAAATAAAGTGATTTATTCTCAACTTAACTGATTTTAAAAATTAAACAATTGATTTATGGGTTAATCAATTATTAAATCAAACTTTATTCAAAAACTATATTATTAAAAATTGACAACTGACATTAATTAATTAAATAAGAATTTAATCAATTAGTCATGAGATTCTAGATTTATTGTCAAAATAAAATAATACAATTTAAGAATAATTTAATTAAATCCAATTAAACAATTAAGTGGCAGTATTAAATCTAATTAATTAAATATTCAGAATATTCAATTAATCAAACTTTAGGATAAATAAGATTTATCGCCAAATAATTATTAAATTAAAGATAATTAGGATAAATTAGGAATATTGCCAGGAATATTCCCCGATGCAAAATTTACATAAAATCAATTAGGATTTGATAATGTGCAGATGTGCCTTAGGTTAGGACTTTTGATGTCGATTTCGTTCGAATTGAAGATGTAGGAGGTTAATGAACCTATAGCTCATTTTTGGGGTATTACATTTTGCCTCTCTTTCAATCACTGTGCAAAGCGTAGTGGTTCAAAGAATAGTCTGTGTATGATAAATATGTTTGAGATTGAAACTGATTTGAAAGATTTGAAAGATTAACCGATTCTGAGATAAAAACTGATTGAAAGATTTAAAGATTCAAGATTCAAGATTTAAGATTTAGGCCATGAATGACCAAAGATCAACTATAGCAACAATGAACCAATGATTACAAAAAGTGCCAAAATGCGTGATTCTGAACCTTATAATTGCGAGGAAGTGAGTGACCGATTCCAGACCTCAATGTCCTTGTATGAATCATATTGGTATCACATCTTGAACCCATCAGTTACGAAGAACCAAGGAAATAATGCTAATGAACCAATAATTACAAAAAGCTTATACAGTTTACAAGATAGATTTAGGATACCAGATTGCAATAGATTTTCCCCAAGTGACGAGGAATTTAGATGAATCAAAAACTAGACGTGGTTGTTGTCTTGATTATTGAGAGAAATATTTGATTAATAGACTTGAATGATGTGTAATACCATGCCCGCTTCGGAATGAAAATCAAAATCTAACAAGAAAAGTCAGCATTGAATGGTTTAGAAGCATGTTAATTGATTTGAGAATTGGTTATACATGTCTGGGAATGTGTTCTACATCGTTTGGAGGTCTTGGAGAGCAAGTTTGACTAGATTTGACCATGGATGACCAAGTTTAAATTTTGATAGTTTGTCGTAAGATAATCAGTTAATTCAAATACTAGATTTCTATGAAGATTGAAGGTTGATTATGCAAGTAGTCAGACATCCTGGGTTTGAAAATTTTAAATCACAATTTTGACATATTAAATGATCTCATATTTTGATTTTGATCCCAAAAATGGGTTTAGAACATCGAAATTAGCCAAGGGTGTAATTTTCATGAAAAATAGAGCACTTTTGAAAATTAGGTCAAAAGCTATATAAAGGCCGGAAGGGTCATTTTCAATTCATTTTCACCGTTGACTTTTGAAAACCTTGTGGAGCCCTTTGAGCGAGAAAATGGTAGAAATGAAAGTACCTATCAGTTCCCATCAATTTGAGCACAATTGCAGACATCAGAGACCTCGATAGTATGGACATCCGGTAGGTGGACCTCTACGCCACTTTGAAAATTCAATTTTGGCATGTTTGTAGCATGTTTAGGTCATTTTTCATACATTTGTAATTTTGAATTTTTGTATGCATGAAAGCTCGTACGACTTTCCTCCGTGACTCGTACGACTTTCCAATTTAATTTACTTTGTCGTATGAGAACCCCCCAAGACTCATATGAGAGGGACCCAAGAGTCGTATGACATTTTGTCAGGTCCCTCCTTTGTCGTACAGGAAACCTTAGAAACTCGTATCCCTATGCTTTATTGTATGATACTTTGCAAAAACTCGTACAAGTTTTAGTGCCAATCTGAATTGTCGTATGGGAAACAGTGAGCTTAAAACTCCATCTTAGGTAAAAATTTTTGATTTTTTGATTTCTTAGGCCAATTGCTAAGCTTTGAATGTACCTTGTGAGATGATTAACTATTAAATTTCTATACTATAAGCCTATTTTTCAACCAAGTTACTGATAGGATTCCCTATTTCTATGTTGTGTAGGTTATATATCCTAATGTTCATGTGCACATTTCTCATCCTGCCACTCAAAGACTCTGCGTATCACTACTTGATCCTATGAGAGTACATCTTGCTACTTGCGGGTTTGAGTATCTGATCCGGTTACCTAAGATTAGGGTAAACCATGGACTGTTGACTGCCCTGATAGAGAGGTTTCATTCCAAGACCTAGATGTTTCACTTGTTGAATGGAGAGATTACTGTCACACTCGAGGATGTGTATAGGATTCTATGCATACCGTTCCATGGTCAGCGTCCTGATTATGTGAGTTCAGGGAACTCAGGTCTACTAGCATTCATACATCTTTTTGGAGATGATACATAGCTGACTGCTTCTATTTCTTGGGAGACCTTGGTACAATGCTATGGGCAGACCCATAGACTAGAGTGCATTATTGTTGGGATGATAGGAGGTGTCATTATGTCCGACCATCAGCAGAATGGTCTATTGATGGGCCGGGCCCCGATGGTGGCACAATTGATGGCTACTCCTTCTAAGTTAGCTTGGGGTCAGTGCATGCTTGCATATGTGTTCTTTGAGATGCATGAGATCATGTATAAGGAGGGAAAGTCTTTTGCCTTTGGTGCTTTAGTCCTTCAGATATGGGCCTGGGAGCACATCCCAGCATGTAGACCAGTTTTTCAATCACAATGCCAGCCACAGGAGCCAGTGATTTATATGTATTTAGGTATGTTACATAGGTCCACATGGGCCACACAAAGTACTTCAGGTGGTGCCTAGATGATATGACATTTGTAGTATGGAGACCATATTTGATTATAGAGGCCTGACCTACTGCCAAAGAGCAGTTCAGTTATTTTTGTCAGAGCCATGTATTGATTGGATGATCCACATCTATCATAGAGTGCTTTCTTATTACCAGGGTATGGAGGTAGTATGGCATCATCCGGGATGCACCATAGGAGCATGCTGCCTATGCATGAATTTTGAGAGAGCTTGGATTAGGATGGGGCCCTCAGCTTTCATATGCTCAATGCACACAAGAGTGTAGTGGTATAGTCAGAAGAGACTAGGATTATAGAGCAGATGTGGTTGATGCTGGCGTCACAAATGGTTTCATTTGATGGCTTGTAGATAACCTGATTTATAGGTTCTCAAATCTAATAGAGTTGATTCCTTCCATGGAGGATGTCATGGATATTACAAGTTCCCCAGCAGGTCAAGGACAAAGGTGTACATGAGTACAGATACCCCATCCTACACCTCCTAGGACAAGAGTAGTGGTGACACCACAAAGACCAGCTGGACATGCTAGACCACCCCCTCATCCTACTAGTTCTTCAGTAGGTAGACCCGCAAGGTACTTCGAGGAGACATACTAGAGGAGAGAGTGGCACTTTGGGTAGTGTGGGCATAGCGAATGAGGTACTTGTAGCTGAGCAAGTTGTAGGTGGTGATTTTGATCCTTTACAGGAGGATACTAGTTTTAATTTAGGTGCTGAGGTGAGACACCATAAGGCGCAGAGAGTAGAGCCTACAGAGCAGCTTGTTATAGATACTGATATACCGATGACAGATGTAGATCCTAGCGTACCACTTACTCCATAGGAGATTATCAGATGATTGAGATTATAGGTTCAGGACCTGAAGGTATGGAGTGCTCGTAGGGAGGAGAGGTTTCTAGAGGTAGATAGATGACATTTTGAGCTTCATAGTGAGGTTCAGAGATTATAGGTAGAGGTTATTCATTAGACCTCTCAGGCTGCATATTATGTGTCTTCTTACTATACTGTTGTCCTAGTTGCACAAAGAGTTCCTTCGCATTCTCAGTATATGTTAGCATCAGAGGGAGCTAGGGCACCCAGAGCTGAGGCAGTGCCAGATGCACCACCACCACCTCCACCAGATGTAGAGGAGCATGCAGACAGCTGATCTGTTATGATATATTCTGATATTTTTTCTCTTTTGATTTTGATACTATTTTGACTTCTAATAGCTCACATGAGCTCATTCTTTTGTACACTGTGCTAGTGGTGCACCCCTGACTATTTCAAGTTTTATGATATATATATGAGATCGAGATTTTTGGTTGTGACTTCATGTGTACTTGTCATGTTTTTGATTTAAGATGATATCATGTGATGTAAATGCCATGAGTAGAGTAGAATGTATGTATGGATTTATGGAATGCAATGGTTTCTTTCCAATGTATGAATGCTATGCAAATGTGATTGATTATGGAAAGTGTATGTATGGAAATGTATGTAATGCAATAGATGGAATGAATGATTATGAATATGTAATATAAATGCAATGATACACATGATATGTTTTGCAGGTATTGATGAAGACAAGTACTCAGTCTTATGTCAAAAAGGATGTCTAACTTAAGATAGTGACTACTTGTGTTTCTATGAGGAAACCTTCGTATGAGATTCAACTCTTCATTTTCAATTTAAGTATAGTTTTTAGAAGAACTGTTGAAGATTTTCAAGCAATTTGTGAGATCATGGAATCATGTAAGTGTAAAATGACATGCAAAATGAAATGAAACCTAAAACCTAGGACCTAGTCACTGATCATGTGTCAGTCATTTGTCATCATTGAGTTTTTTTAGGTAACCGGATAAATCAATACAATTTCCATTAGTTATGAAACCATAGACATATGAATATCGATTTGTATGCACAAGAATCAATACAACACCCAATGGTTAGACAACCATGGACATATGAATATTGATTTTGTTTTCAGAATGTTGGATTAGATATAAGGACCAAGGCATAAATGCCAGGATGACCTGAATATCATATCCATTTTGATATAGCAATTTGTATAAGCATCAAAACATAAACGTCGTGATGACCTGAATACACCTTGAGTAACAAACACATCAAGCAATCAAGAGATCATTTTGAATCTAGTGTGAATTACCTGTAGTGACTCTTTATCATTCACATCCTTAGGTAAGATCGCGTTTTACAGTAGGAGAAAGAACTCACTCAAAAAGACAATAGTTAAATCAAAATTCCTTGAATTTTCTAGGTATTAATGGTCAAGGTACACATGTTCATCCAATTTGACATAGAGGCTCTTACAGATGGACACCATTTCAATCCAGAATTTCCAAAGTTGTTAGATTTCACATACAAGTAGAAGACAAAGAAAATATTATGCCCCCAGTCATCACTCTCTAAATCCTGTAAAGGACATCATCAAAGAGCTCAAAGGACACAATATGCAAAAATCTCAATGCGAATCAGTAAGCATACAAGGAGATAAAAATATGTAAAAAGCATAGATTGTTTTCAATTTGTGTTTGATTGCATTGTTGTAGATGCAAAAGCCCTTCTGGAGACGAGACTTGCTGACTAACTCGGATGAAGCTTCAAAGGACTTTGACTGGATATGACACGTCTAAGATACTGAGGACTGTAGGATATGACTTTGATCACCCCCAAGTGTTAGGCATTGATAGGATATAGATGCTTGAGTTGATTGGTGTATAGACCAACTTATTGAAAACAAGAATGCAGAAACAAACCGGGAGATATGTACAAACTAAAGCAAGACTGAAAGCTGGGAAAGACCAAGATTGTGCTAATAGATGGAGCCTTCGAAACAAGTGGCACCCATTTTTTGGGTTTTCACCATCTTGGTAGAGATTTTATTTTTGCTACCAAGGTGAGTGTTTCTAGGTTTTCACCAAGGCACCTTTCTTTTTCTCATTTTTTTGTATTTTTCATTTTTTCAAATTTTTTTGATATTTTTGGTATTTTTGATTTTTTTTGTGAATCATCAAGGCACCCATTGCTAGGTTTTCACCAAGATGTTCATTTTTCAGGACTTTTTCAGATTTTTAAGATTTTTTCAAGATATTTTACCATACACTGAATGCCTTAGGCATATAATTTTTTCAGATGGAGAAAGTTGATTAGTTCTCAGAGTTGTTCTCCTTCAGTCATTGAGAGTTGATAGGTGTGTGTGTGAAAATTGTACCTGATTTGTAGACACAACACTTCAGTAAAACATTAGAGGTTAGCTATAATCAAAATCATGCAAAATTGAAATCTACTCTAACCAAGCGATTTACTGCCCTCTAGTAGGTGCGAGATTAATGTTCTCAGATTGCTATCGAGATCAGTGACCTAGATGACACCTAAATGAAGGATTTGAATGCCAAACTGATATGAAATATGAAGGCAATTAATCTATATTTTTGATATTTTCTATGCAATAAGAATGATAAAAACTTGATATGAATCTATGATATGTAAAAACTGATATGCTATGATATGCTAAATGATCTAACAATGATATGAAAAAGAATCTAAATGAATGTAAAAAAAATAAATTGATCTCACAATAGCCTTGATTCGCAATAAGCTTTGATCCTTCCAATTCCAATTCTCCAGTGAGATTGCACAAAAATATGAGATGCTTGGATGCAAATTTGAGAGATCTGATGCAAATTTGAGAGATGATTGAGAGATGAATTATAAAGAGATGAGCCTTATTTTTTAGAAATCCAAGGCTTTGGAGGTGCATGAGAAAAAGCCATAAATCACTCAAATAACTCAGGTTGATTTTTGAGTTATTTTTAAATAAAGATAATTAAGTCACAAAAATATGCAAAAGCTAAGTTTTAACTCAAAATAGAGTTTAGCTTTAATTGATAATTGATAGTTGTCTGCTTTTATGATTGTGCATGTTTTATTTATGAATTAATTTAATAATAAAGTGATTTATTTCCAACTTAACTGCTTTTAAAAATAAAACAATTGATTTATGGGTTAATCAATTATTTAATCAAACTTTTATTAAAAACTATATTATTAAATAATGACAATTTGCTTTAATTAATTAAATAAGAATTTAATCAATTATTCATATGATATTAGATTTATTGTCAAAATTAAATAATATAATTAATAATAGATAGAATTAAATTTAATTACACAATTAAGTGGCAAATATTAAATCTAATTAATTAAATATGAAAATATTCAATTAATCAAACTTTAGGATAAATGTGATTTATTGCCAAATAATTATAAAATTAAAGATAATTATGATGATTAAGAATATTACTAGGAATATTCCCCGATGCAAAATTTAAGATAATCAATTAAGATTCGATGATGTTTAGATGTGCCTTAGGTTAGGACTTTGATGTCGATTTCATTCGATTTGATGATGTAGGAGATTAATGAACTTATAGCCCATTTTTGGGGTATTACATTTTGCCTCTCTTTGAATTACTGTGCGAAGCGCAGTGGTTCAAAGATATTCTATGTTTGATAAAGATATGAAACTGATGTTTAAAATTGATAATTGATATGAGACAGAAGCTGATTGATATTGAATTGATATGGAGATAATAGGTCCTAAATGACCAAAGATAATGTTCACTGTAACAGCAAATGAACCTATGATTGCAAAAAAGTGTCAAAATACCTGATTCCAAACCTTAGGATTGCAAAGAAGTGAGTGACCCGTTCTAGACTCGATTGTCTTAGCAGAACTAGCAAGTATCACATCCAAACCCTTCAGTTGCCAAAGAACCAAGGAAAGAACACTATGATCTGATAGTTGCAAAAACTGATACAGTTTACAAGATTAGGAGAATACCAGATTGATATGGATCTTGATGAATCTGATATGCCCCAAGTGATGATAGATTTGCCCCAAGCGATGAGGACTTTTTTTGATGAATCAGTAACTAGACATGGTTGTTGTCTTGATTACTAAAGAAAGATATTGATTTCCATAAAGATATGATTTTAAATTTGATTACAGACTTTGAATGATATGCAATACCATGCCTCCTTTGGGATTAAAATTGAAATCTGACAAGAAAAGTCAGCGTTGAGAGTTCAGAAGCATGTTAATTGATGTGAGAAGTGGTTAAACACGTTCGGGAACATATTCTGCATCGTTTAGAGGTCCAGACGACCAAGTTTGACTAGGTGAAACTATGAGTTGACCATAGTTGACCAAGTTGAAATTTTGATAGTTTGATGTAAGATAATCAATTAAGTTGAATTATGGATTTCTGTGATGATTGAAGGTTGATTATGCAAGTAGTGAATAATATGAATGATCTCAGATTTTGATGTTGATCCCGAAAAAAAGGATTCTACTTGCTATTTTGTTGGAGGAACCTTCATGTGGGATTCAGCTCTTGTTAGATTTGAAGATGCGAGTGGAGAATTGTTTAAGCATTGAAGTTCGTTTAGCCATTGTGAGATCATGCAAACATGCAAAATGCAAAGAGACATGCAAAATGAAATGCAACCTAAATTATTTATGTGCTTGCCTATATAAGATCGCAGGGGAAAAAAATACATGAAATGAAGATATAATAAGATAAATATAAATGGATAATAATAAAACAACCACGATACAAAATTGATATAATAACTCAATTTTATATGATCGAAAGCTAGGCGTAGACGCATTATTTAGAATGCCCTCCTTTTTAAGAAATTTAAAGCGCATTTAAAATGATCAATTTTTGCAGAAAAATACCATGAACAGTTTCTGTAAGTTGAGTTCCTAATTTGAGAAAATATACAATAGCACTATAAATTAAACGAGTTTCATTCTTATTGATTGAACCCAATTCCTGAAGAGCTCTTCCCTTCGAGACTTAACGTCAAATTCGATAGGTAGCTCATTAATTTAATTTACATTAACCTTAGATTCTGCCCCTAACTGAAAAAAAGTTGATACCAAGCTCCATTATTAAAATATCTCTTTTGATAAATGTTGAGCTAAGAGCATCTTCGAGTCAAAATGGCGGATGTCATAATCGACAGAACTAATCATGTCGTTCAAGTCACACGTTGCTTTTTACCACATCGTTTTAGACGAATTTTTATCATACAGATAGATTTCTCATCCGATCCAAAATGGATATATAATTATGAATACACTCAATTTCTACAATAGATTTTTTCTAATTATACAATAGATTTTTTTCTATTGTATATATAGAATGAATTGCTTTAGTGAGCTAGGTATTCAATGCTTCTTTAGCTGCGTACATTACTTCGACAGTAATGGTTTCAATCCCCTTTTGTCGTGCAAATTTTTCAGTATTTATTTCAACCTTTTCTCTGGCAAAACGAGGAATTTTACTTAATTCTAGTCGACTTTCAGGATTCCAAATTAGGCCTATATCCGTACTAGGACCTAGTCACTGATCATATGTCGATTTGTTATCATCATTGAACTTTTAGGTAACCGCATAAATCAATACAATGCCCACTAGCTATGAAACCATAGACATATGAATATTGATTTGTATGCACAAGAATCAATACAACACCCATTGGTCAACAACCATGGATATATGAATATTGATTTTATTTTCAGAATGTTGGATTAGATCTAAGCACCAAGGCACAAACACCAGGATGACTTGAATACCCTATCCATTTTGATATAGCAATTTGCATAAGCATCAAAACATAAACGTCGTGATGATTGGAATACTCTTTGCATTGCAAACACATCAAACAGTCAAGAGATCATACTAAATCCAATGTGAATTACCCGTAGTGACCCTTTATCATTCACATCCTTAGGCAAGATCGTGTTTCATAGTAGGAGAAAGAACTCACTCAAAAAGACAATAGTTAGATCAAACTTCCTTGAATTTTTCGGGTATCAATGGTCAAGGTACGCATGGCCATCCAATTTGAGATAGAGGCTCTTACAATCAAACACCATTTCAATCCAGAATTTCTAAAGTTGTTAGATTATCACATACAAGCAGAAGACAAAGAAAAGATTATGCCCTCAGTCATCACTCTCTAAATCCTATAAAGAACATCATCAAAGAGCTCGAAGGGACACAATATGCAGAAATCTCAATGTGAATCAGTAAGCATACAAGGAGATAAAAGCATGAAAAGCATAGATCATTTTCAGTTTGATGTTTGATTGCGTTGTTGTAGATGCAAAATCCTTTCTGGAGACAAGACAGACTGACTGACTCACATGAAGCTTCAAAGGACTCTGACAGGATATGATACGTCTCAGATACATGGGAGACCATAGGATATGACATTGATTTCCCCCAAGTTTGAACATTGATAGGATACAGACGTTTGAGCTGAGGTGGACAAATCGACTTATTGAAAACTAGAAATGCAAAAACAAACCAGGAGATATGTACAAACTAAAGCAAGACTAAAAGCTGGGAAAGACCAAGATTGCGCTGATAGATGGAGCATTTTGAAACAAGTGGCACCCATTTACCAGGTTTTCACCATCTTGGCAGAGATTCTATTTTTGCTACCAAGGTGCCTGTTTCTAAGTTTTCACCAAGGCACTTTTTTTTTTTTTTTTTTTGTATTTTTCATTTTTTATTTTTTTTTGTACTTTTGATATTTTTTTGATTTTTTTGTGAATCATCAAGGCGCCTATTGCTAGGTTTTCACCAAGATGTTCATTTTTTAAGGAATTTTTTAAATTTTTCTAATTTTTTTAGGACATTTTACCATAGACTGAATGCCTTAGGCGTAGAATTTCTTCAAATGAAGAACGTTGATTGGTTCTCAGAGCTGTTCTCCTTCAGTCATTGAGAGTTGATAGGCACCAGAGTTAAAAGTAGCAGTGATTACAAAGGGACCTAGTCAATTGAGTTTGAACTTCCCCTTGCGTTCTTGATGTGATTGATTTTTAGGATTTTCTCTCAAGACTGGATCACCAACTTGAAATTCTCTATGTTTGACTTTCTTGTTGGAGCCTCTAGACATTCTCTTCTGATATACTCTGAGATGATCACACGCTGCTTTTCTGCACTCATCTAGTAGTTCAAGTTCTTGCAACCTAGACACTCTGTAGTCATCATCAATTACTAGACCATGCATTCTGATTCTTAGTGATGGGATTTCGACCTCAATAGGTAGTACTGCTTTAGACCCATAAAATAAACAAAAATGTGTAGCCCTAGTAGGTGTTCAAATACTTGTTCTGATATTGGTTCTGATACTTGTTCTGATACTAGTTCTGATACTGGTTCTGATACTGATTTTGATACTGATTTTGATAATTGTTCTGATACTGATTCTTATACTTGTTCGGATACTTGGTATACTTGATAGCATCTTTTTCCATTGCAAACTCCCAAGCAAGATCATATCATGCAGTCCTAATGTCTAGCAAGGTGGAGAACAAGAGGGATTGGCAAGCTGGTGGAAGAGATGGAAGACAAGAGAATGAAGGATAATGAAGGGAATAAATCCTCAAGGGAAAACTCCTCAAGAACACTCAAGCTAGGGAAAAATTGTCATGTAAAAGCACTTTTGGACAAGCAATGAAAGACCAGCATAGGATAAGTCACAAAAGTGTAATGCAAGAGCAGGAAATGATGTAGTCCAAAGGAGTAGACATGTCAAGAGGCTTCATAGCACCATATTTTACTCTTTCTTTCTTTTTTTTTTTTATTAGATCAAGACCAAAGGGGAAATGATAGCGAAAGACTAGAATGAATGGAGGAAAATAAATATGAAGGCTAAATAGGAAGGGAATGAAAGAAAGATCATCATCAGACAACTCACAAAATAGCCAAATGTTCATGTATAGATCAACCTTGTCAAGATCAAAGAGAGAAGATGGAATGGATGAAATATGTAGAAGAACTACGCATGATGCCTGATTGCCAGGTTTTCATCATGGTACTTATCCAAGGGGCCACAAGGGAGTGGTTTTCACCATAGGATGAATTTATTTCTCTTTACTTTTGCTACCAAGGCACCTGTTTCCAAGTTTTCACCAAGGCACATTTTCATTTTTTTTTATTTTTTATTTTTATTGGAAGAAGGCAAGCTTTTTAGATAATGCTCCTTGAAAGGATAAACCATGATATGCCAAGGATTCAAAATGATATGCTCAAAGATGCTGATAGGGAAAGGGAGATGGAAGAGAAAATGGAGGATAAGGTTTTATGTAAAGCGAGTGAGGCTGGAAGATAGGAGAAATAGGCAAATGAGGAAAAAGGATAGAAGGTAGAAGGATAATGCATGGAAGGATTTTGAAAGGGTAGATGGAAAGGAAGGCAAGCTCAACATCAACACATACCTTGAAGGGTGGTGAGAGGATGGAGGAATCGTGAATGAAGGAATACGTGAAGGAATATGGCGAATGGATAGTAGAGGTTGTGGTTCAGGTGCATGGAATGGAGGAATGCTTTTGGAAGAAGATGAAGTGGAAGTCTTTGGAAACTTGAATGTCAACTTAACTTTTTGCTCAACACCAGACTCTTTCAAGAGAGACTTTGGAATCCATATAGCCTTAGGCTTTTCATTTCTTTTTGGTAATCTAGAGAGAATATCTTCAATGATGGATTTTGGAACCCATACTTGTCTTGTAGTTTTTTTCTTAGATATCTCTTTTGACTTTATATTTCCATGTCGTTTAGAGGAGACATGGTGATCTTCTTTTTTTGATGGATTCTTGTATTGCTTCTTTTTTTTGTATTGAACATTCAAGTTACTTCCAAAGAACTTGGGACTTGTGGAAGAAGGAGGATATGACTAGTTTAGATGGGTGGTTGGATGAAAAGGATTCAAGGGTATGCATCTATGTTGATCTTGAGGAAAGATGAGAGATGGAGGGATGTGAGGACCCAAGATGGATGGCAAATTAGGAGAGTTAGGAGGGGAAAGTGAAGGGACATAAGGACCCAAGATGAAAGGAAGATGTGAAGCCTTTAGTAGTGGTGGAAGAGGTCCAAGGATGGAAGTGGAAGACGCAAAAGGATAATCAACAAGTTCATCAACATCTATATGACAACCAAGGATATCAACATCTTTAGAGTGAGCATTAGAATTTTCAATAGAATCATGATCATCTTGAATAGGAGCACCTTCTTTGATAGGATTGTTCAAAGCTTGCAAAAACTTAGGAAGAGTAGAAAGTGGAAATGAACATGAAGTGATAGAATAAGAAGATGGAAGACTTTGATCTTGACAAGGATCTTTGGATAGCATAAACACATAATTTTTCTTCTGATCTTCAATAAGCTTAACATCGGAAGTAACAACACCATTTTCAATAACCTTAATGGAAGTATCATCTTTGGAAATTGGAAGTGTAGTAAGGTTATTTTGATTGTCAATAAGCTCAACAGTGTAAGTAGTAGCTTGATCTTGCTTAGGAGAAGACTTAAGACATGGTGGAATGCATGAAAAAGGGTGTGTAGGATCAAAAGAACCATGGAACAGATAAGAGACATTGTGAAAAGGAGTAGATGACATGGAAGGTTCTTGATCTTGATCTTTCTTTATGTTCTTTTCTTTATCATTTCTGGAGTCCTCTTGACATGGAGCCACTTCTAAGGAAAAGGAAGCATGTTGGGATTGTATGGAAGACTTTGGAAGAGATGGTGGAGGACTAGATGAAGTAAGAATTATAGCATATGAAGGCTTAGACTCTTTAGGTTTAGCATTATTGAAAGTATTGGTAGCCAAGTGAAGGTTAGCTTGAGTTTCTTTAAGAGGTAGCCCTGGAGGATAACTATAGGGAACTGCATGAAAAGTATCAAGGCTTGTGTTGGATGAAGGTTTTGTGAAAGATTTGAAAGACTCGGAAGCTTTAGGAAATGTATGGGTATTGGAGGAAGTAGGGGATGGAAGGGAACCATCACAAGACAAAGGTCCAACATTAACATGATCTTGCTTGAGAGTGTAATCTTTATTTTCAGCCTGAGAATTCTTAGAGGAGAGATCCTTATAGTATTGACGTTTCAAGCTAGCACGATGCATTTTATAGTCCTTAGCAGTAGTAGATGGATCATAATCAAGGTATTATCCACAAAAGCCATCAAAATCTCTTTCAAAATTAGAATCATATGGATCACCATCACGATCTATCCAATGTGACATCCTATTTCTAGTAAGCAGGAACACATGATGAGGAGGACTCTTAGGAATAGAGGTGTCATAGGTATCATTATATTGTCTGTCATCATAGTCATCATAGTCTCCAAAGCTTGATGTGTCACTCTTTATGGAAGAGGTATCATAAGAGTTGTCACGTTGCTCACATTTTGTCTAAGAGCATGGTGACATGTACAAGTCTTTATCAAATGGAAAAGAGCATAGAGTTTCCATGGAGAACTCTTTAGGTTCATTTTCTTTCTCAAGTTTGTCAAGCTAGACTTGCATAGCTTGTAGCTGCTTCATCATAGTGGTGATTAGAGCTTCTTCCTCTTGTGTACTGATTCTTTGAGACATGTGTACTGATTCTCAATAGCTATTGCTCTATTCTTGACACAGTGATTTGTTTGATAGATTTTGGAAATAGGCTGTAAAAGCTGAAGTATCTAGCAATTTTGACATTTTTTTGATAACTTTCAAAAATTTCCCAAATGAAACTCTGCAAACTCATACGACAGTGGATATGTTGTGAAACGATAGTTGCAAAACTTGCATGATAGTTGGTAGCTAATCATACGATAGTTGAAAATATCATACGACAGTTGCAAGTAGGATTTTGACTTTTAGAATTTGACTAGCAGAGAGACTCGTACGACACTGGTTCCTCTATCATACGACAGATGGGTAGTAATGAAATGACACTTAATGGAAACTCATATGACTTTCTGACCTCTTGAGATGACTTTTGACTCCAGAAAAGGATTTTATTTCAGATTTTGCAAATTTTGAGTTTTCAGATTTGAATTGTTTGCAAATTTCAATGTCTAGATTTGAGGATTGTAACAGATTTGTCCATTTTCAATAACCAGATAGATAAATAAGCACGCAAAATAGCAAGCAAGTGATTTCAAGCATGTCTGAAAATAATGAACAAGGGAAAAAGCAACCTTGCGCATGAACAATCAAGTGACTTACTCGTTCTAATCCTCATAAGTGCTAATTGTGTATGTTCCAAATTTTTTTTGCAAGAACGCACATATACCCTATAAAATAAAAATTTGGCCTCGCTAGGATTTTTAGTAATGGTTTGACTCTGCAACTTTTATGATCCAAAGGGGTGAACTCCAATCCTGGTGCACCAGGGTTTTGACACATTCTGAGAACTTAATCTTCAGGAGCTTCTAGAGAGATCTGACAACTCAACAATGAACCATACCCGTGGAGATTTCTTCCACAAGGATATTTATATAGCGGCTGTCACTACCACGGCGAAAATGGCTATGACCGCTTGAGGTTCCGTCAACATAGTTTGCCCCGTGAAGGGATTGTCTGCTACGATTAACCCTCTCTAAAGATGACTCACAATAGTATACCACAAGGGGACTTGGATCCAGATCCAAGGTTTTTGACACCTTTTCACTTTTAACCCAAACAAAGCAAGCAGATTAATCCGACACGCTAAGACAAAGTTTTGCTTCACTAAGGTCTATGATGCCATGATCTATCAACCTCTCCGGAGAGAGAATGCATCAATTGATAAGAGAAGGCACACTAACCAATTTTGATTCACCAAAGCTCATGATGTCAACCCCACGTGATCTATCAACCTCTCTTGGGAGAGAATGTATCGATCAATAAGAGAAGACACACTAACCAAGTTGAATGTGAAACGCACTAAGTATCCTCCCTACCTACAAGGATTCTATCATCAAGAAGGATTTCACTGGGAATCCAATCTCTCAAGAATCACGAATAGTGTTCATAGGGCCTAATTACCATGTGAGCACATATATATTCCCGAAAGCAAATCTACCAAAAGTACCCAAAAAGTAGAAAGAGGAACACTTAATGTTTAAAGTGAATATGAGATGAGTCCACAAGGTGGAACACTTAACACCTCACACAAGTTGAAAATGAGTCCCCAACTTAAAAAACAAGTGAGTTCCTAAAAGCACAAAAGGGTTGCCAAGTGGAACACTTAACGCTTCTGTCTTATTGACCCCTCCCCTTTATGGCGCTGAGATTGCAACCACGGGGTGGAAATGAGAGGCTGACAAATTAGCAAGTCTAATAACCCAAGATAGCAATCAAGATCAATCACAAGTATCTAAGACTACTTAATGAATCCTTAAGGGGTCACAACCTAGTATCAATTATGCAAGTGTGTAAAACAACAACATGAAAAGAAACACCCAAGCTAGACACATGAGAGATTTATTTTAAGACCAAATTGAAATGTTATTAGATGAAGGAGAATACCTAGGATCCTTGCAATGCGCTTAGTAGATTTTACCTGATTTTTAGCAATTCTTGTTGATCTTTTCCATGCAAGCAAGTGACGAACTCTCCAACAAGCAAACAAGCAAACAAGATATGCAAAATATATTTAACTTATGAAAACCATAGGGTTAGCTCTAAAAATCAATTATTATCAGTAATAATAACCAAAAATTAACCCAAATGACAACTCATATCATTCATTGAACCATGTAAAAAAAAGTGCATACCCATTACAAAACTTTATTTTTTTGCTGCATTTGACCTAGTCAACAAGATCTGATTTTTTTGATATGATTTTGACCACAAAAATAGAAATTCAGAATAGAGACCCCTACTAAAAAATAGAGAGCTTTTCAAAAATGCAAAAATTTTAGAAAAATCTCTTCATTTGTGCCCTAGAGACCCATTTTATCAAAATAGACTAGTTTTTACAAATTGACTATTTGGGCTATTAAATTGCATCCAAATTTAAAACAAAAAGAATAGACCCCCTGTAGAATTTGAAGATTACTGAAAATATAAAAATTTCCAAAAAATATGCTGATTTGCGTCAGATATTAATTTTTTATGAAAAATAAATTTTTTTTATTAAAGATTCAAAACATTTTAGAAAATTCTAAATTTTTTATCGAAGCTTCCTTGATATGTCACCAATCTGCAAAAAAAATTTTAGACCAAAAATCCAAGCTGTTTGGGAGATAAAATTAAATCTTTGAAACTTTAGGGTTTTAGCTCCAAGAATCAAAATCAACATGCAAAGGTGGGTTGCCCCACGGTGGGTGCTAGAAATGTGTGTGTGAAAATTGTACATAATCTGTAGACACAACACTTCAGTAAAACATTAGAGGTTAGCTATAATCAAAATCATGCAAAATTGAAATCTACTCTAACCAAGTGATTTACTGCCTTCTAGTAGGTGCGAGATTAATGTTCTCAGATTGCTATCGAGATCAGTGACCTAGACGACACCTAAACGAAGGATTTGAATGCCAAATTGATATGAAATATGAATGCAATTAATCTATATTTTTGATATTTTCTATGCAATAAGAATGATAAAAACTTGATATGAATCTATGATATGTAAAAATTGATATGCTATGATATGCTAAATGATCTAACAATGATATGAAAAAGAATCTAAATGAATGTAAAAAAAACAAATTGATCTCATAATAGCCTTGATTTGCAATAAGCTTTGATTCTCCAAATTCTAATTCTTCAAAATAGTTGTGCAATTCGTAGACGACTTTGGCAAAGTAAGCTTGAAAAATTATGAGATGATCTGAGATGAGCTGAAGCCTTGATTTTATAGAAATCCAAGGCTTTGGAGGTGCATGAAAAAAATCCATAAATCACTCAAATAACTTAGGTTGATTTTTGAGTTATTTTTAAATAAAGGATAATTAACTCACAAAAACATGCAAAAGCTAAGTTTTAACTCAAAATAGAGTTTAGCTTTAATTGATAATTGATAGTTGTCTGCTTTTATGATTGTGCATGTTTTATTTATGAATTAATTTAATAATAAAGTGATTTATTTCCAACTTAACTGGTTTTAAAAATAAAACAATTGATTTATGGGTTAATCAATTATTTAATCAAACTTTTATTAAAAACTATATTATTAAATAATGACAACTTGCTTTAATTAATTAAATAAGAATTTAATCAATTATTCATATGATATTAGATTTATTGTCAAAATTAAATAATACAATTAATAATAGATAGAATTAAATTTAATTACATAATTAAGTGGCAAATATTAAATCTAATTAATTAAATATGAAAATATTCAATTAATCAAACTTTAGGATAAATGTGATTTATTGCCAAATAATTATAAAATTAAAGATAATTATGATGATTAGGAATATTACTGGGAATATTCCCCGATGCAGAATTTAAGATAATCAATTATGATTCGATGATGTTTAGATGTGCCTTAGGTTAGGAATTTGATGTCGATTTCATTCGATTTGATGATGTAGGAGATTAATGAACTTATAGCCCATTTTTGGGGTATTACAATAGGCACTAGAGCCAAAAGTAGCAGTGATAACAAAGGGACCCAGCCAGTTGGGTTCAAACTTCCCCTTGCGCTCTCTATGTGATTGATTTTTAGGATTCTCTCTCAAGACTAGATCGCCAACCTGAAATTCTTCGTGTCTGACTTTCTTGTTGTAGCCTCTAGACATTCTTTTCTGATACACTTTGAGATGATCATACGCTGCTTGTCTGCACTCATCTAGTAATTCAAGTTCTTGCAACCTAGACACTCTATAGTCATCATCAGTTACTAGACCATGCATTTTGATTCTTAGTGATAGGATTTCAACCTCAATAGGCAGTACCGCTTCAGACCCATAAACTAAAGCAAATGGTGTAGCCCTAGTGGGCATTTTGATACTTGTTCTATAGGCCCAGAGAGTTGGATTGATCATGAGATGCTAGTCTCTTCCTATTTTATTAACTATACGATGCAAGATTTTCAATAGATTCTTATTAGAAGCCTCTACTTGTCCATTCCCTTGAGGATAGTAGATAGATGACCAATGTTGTGTAATCTTGAATTTGGCACATAGATCATCTAAGTCTTTGTTCTTGAATTGTCCACCATTATCTATGACTATAGAAAGTGGAATACCATACCGACATATGATGTAGTTTAGAATGAACATATAAATTTACTTTCTAGTTGCTTGTGTCAAAGGGACTGCTTCTAACCATTTTGTGAAATAATCTGTAGCTGTGATTATATGGGTATGTCCATTAGAAGAATGAGGATGTATGGATCCTATAAGATCAAAGGCCCATTGGTGAAAAGGCCATTGTGTAGTGAAAGAAATTAGATCTCTCCCTGGAGCATGAATTAATTTACCATGTACTTGGCACTTTTGACAGTTCTTAGCAAACTTGATAGACTCTTTCTCCATTTTCGGCCAATAGTACACAGCCCTAATAAGTTTTTAGGCTAGTGTTAAATCATTCGAGTGTGACCCAAAAATACCATCATGGACTTCCTCTAACGCACATTGAGACCCTTCCCATTCTAAACATCTAAGTAGTGTACCATCTAGACCTCGTTTGTACAGATCGTGACCAATGATAACATATCGGGAGGCATTATGGATAAGGTATCTCTTTCCATGGTGGTTAAAGGTATCAGGAATGATTTGGTCTTTGAGATAGGAGAATAGGTTTTTGTAGCAGGAGGAATCATGACCTACAATAGTGCAAATCATGCGGGTTTCAAGGGAGTAATATGCTGGATAAGATAGTGCTTCCACCAGGAACTCTTAGCATAGCTCATGTTTAGGCTGCTATAATAAAGTAGATAGCATTGCCATTGCATCGACAGCTCTGTTCTCTATTTTAAGAATTTTCTCAAATGTGATAGATGTAGTGTCCCCGCCAGGGAACCCATAAGGAATCAGGTCTATGACCTAAAATTACAACTAACAATTTTTTTTTAACATTTTAACATATCATCATTACCATTCACAAGTACATTCCTTAAGGTTCCCTTAATGAATTCATTTACCATTATCACACATTGAATTTTTACTACTTAATCTAATGAAGTTCATTCCCTTATTTGTTTACTCCTTAACCTTATCTACGCACAACTCAATTGCAATACATAAATAAGCTTTCCATTAAAAGACCTCACTATCCATTTTCGCTTAAGATCATAATAGAAGGAGTGTAAATTACTTAACCATATATTGATAACCAACATAAACCATTCAATTAATCTTTCTTTTTCCATAAGTTTCCACAAATCATCATCTATAACCTTGTATAAGTCTAGTTAAGAATTGAGCTTAAAACCTTGTTTGAATAATCATACATTACTGACATTGAACTATACATTAAGAAGTCACATCTCATTACTACTTTAAATAACATACATGTTTCCTTTTTCCCTTATTATTTCACCGAAAGATACCCTTAAACTCTTAAAATATCTTTTCACCAACCATATATCAAAACAAGTTTCCTTTTAAAGAAGTTTACATCCATAAATAATTACATTACGATTACTTCCAATTTACATTTAAAAATTCACAAGAGATATTAGGTAGGAATTACTCATTGATTTAACCATATTCAATCCCCTTTTCAAATTCATAATTCTACCCTTCCCTTATACATAACTTATTTCTTACAATTTCCTTTTACAAACATAATTATAGTTACAACACATTGCTCGAAGGCATATAGCAAGATAATTACATCAAGTTGCCCAAGGGATTACAATACATATTTACATCTTGATAACAAAAGATAGAGATACATGATACAAGAATAAAATCTCCACCACTGAACAACTCAGAATCCAAGCCACGACACGAACCACGAACCATACCTCGAAAGAGATTTGCCACCCAACCATGTGAAACTGGTAAAGTTCCACCCCCCATGCTAGGAGATAGAACCAAGGTACTCTCAAGACCTTAAGGAAATCTAAGTCTTAAATACCAATAAATCCAAGACTCAAAACAAAGAGAATAAGACCCATAAAAATATCATCATATTATAACACTGAGGTCAAGGTTCTAGGAGACCACCTAAGTGACTGTCATCACACAACCTATATATTGGGACCCTTCCTGGAAACCATGTAACCCCGGTCCCCCCTTTATGAATAGGGATCCATCCTGGTAGTTATCCCTGGTCCTGGTACTCCAATCAAGTATGTGTGGCCATTATTATATTTTTTTTCATTATCTTTTGAATCCCCCCTTCCCAGGTTAATTTTTAAGGTTATCACTTTTTACAAACCCACCCATAGGATCATCTGGAAACCACTTTAGGGTTCTAGCACCTATGGTGAGCCACTCAATTAAGGTTCATATTCCCTTACCCCATCACAATCCACAAATATAAGATAACACTTCCAAGTCCTGATTCATAGGTTTAGGAAACTCCCCTGCACACTCAGGCCCTCAGAGCAAGTCCTAACCTTAGCCATATACATAACAGGAACCACTGGAAGAATTTCTACCACAATACATCTCAAAAAGAAACATAAAACCTTTCTCATGCACAAGTAAAACTTTCCAAAGCTCATTTATAGGTCTAAGGAACCCTCCCATGCACATAGGCCATGGAGATGAGTCCTAGCCTCAAAAACTAAACTCAAGTCTATGCCAAGTGAAAAATCATCATAAGTAAACCATATAACTTCCACAAAACAAGTGATGGATGTACATAGGTGATACAAACTTCACACATCACAAATAAAATACATCATAAACACTTCCAAGAACTAGAATCAAAGCATAGAAAAGAATAGGAAAGTTTAGGAATGTTTGGGGAACATTTAGGAGGCCTTAGAGCAGTCCTAGTCCTTTGGACAACCCTAACCCTAATTTTGATCCCTAAAACACATCCTAAACCTTATTCAAGCATCTAAATGCACCATATAATCCAAAAAAACAAGAAATGAACATATTTAAAGTTTACACAAAATTTCATATGCCAAAACACCATATTCTGCAAAATCTCACGTGCCTGAATTATAACTAAGTCTGATTTTTTTAGAAATCTCAAAATTAGAAGTTGCATCTTAACTCCTATGAATCTGGAACCTATCTTAATCATCTTAGAAGGTACCTAAACCCTTTATACAAGTATACCTTAAAGTATAAGAAATTTTTCTTATACTTAAATGTTATACTTGTATAAAGCCTGTTTTACCTATCTAGCTCGGTTCACACTAGCATTCCTGTGTTGCTTGGTTAACACTAACATTACTATCTTCCTCAGTTAATACTACACTAACCTCCCTCAGTTAACACTACACCGACCTCCCTCAGTTAACACTACACCGACCTCCCTTGGTTAACACTAAACTGACCTACCTCGTTTATCACTATACTAACCTGTCTCGATGAACACTAAATTGACCTGGCTCGGTGAACACTAATTAACCTAGCTTGGTTAATACTAGACTGACCTGGCTCGGTTAATACTAGACCGATTGGGCTTGGTTAATACTAGACTGACCGGGCTCGGTTAATACTAAACCAACAGAAACTACAAAAATATGACTGTCAACTCTGACTTGTGGGTAAAATTGGGCATTATGGAAACTATGGTTGCCTAATCTAAGCATGACCTATTTGAGATCTCCCAATTTCCCTTAAAAAATGGCTCATCAATCCATCCTATCTATCTAACAAATCTATTCTAGATCTGGACAAAGAAAGGTGGTACACAAACTGACATGGACCAGTAAGGTTTGAAATAACAGTTTCTAAATTCTGGAAGCACTCATGAATATTATGAAAGGAAGGAAGATAAGAAAAGGAGAATAATAAGGATCCTACATACCAAATTATCCAAATAAAAGCATCAATTTCACAGAGAAATCTGCAAGAGGAAAATAGTAAGAAAATGACTGTATTTCAATCTTACACCTTCCTGACACTTCCTATTTCTTACTAGACTTCCCTATTTCATTCAATATTAGATAAACTCATCCTTCCACATGTCCATAAACAAAACTATATGATCATACAAAATTTTATTATCATGTCATATACAAACACATTCACATACAAAGGGAAAGAATGGAGATTCCTCCCAGTTTAGACCCTACCTTGGGTCCTGCGGAGAATCCTTTTCCCTTGACTGGATAATCTATGCAAAGCTTCAATCCTTGAGTAGATATCCTTCTAGAAATCTTGCTCTGGCAATCAACTCCCAGCAATCCAAAAACTCTCAAACTCACATAAACTTTCACCAAATTTTTTTGGAGAAATCAATTACAGACAACTCAAAAGAAAACAAATCTTCCAAAAATTAACTTCCTCCCGCACACAAAAATCTTTAAATATTTATCCCCCAACTATGTGGTTGGAGGAGTTTCTTTATGGGAAGCAACTTCTCCAACTTCCATAGTTGGTTGGTGGAACAACCAAATAATCTCTCGTAAAGACTTAATCAAGGTTTTTTAATAAATTTAATTAAAATAGTCTCAAAATAAAACCATAAGAAGAAAAATCTACAAATAACTTTCAAGAAAAACCATAGCACATATGGAAACCAACTAGTCTAACTCCTAGGAGGTCTCAAGTTCAACTCCCTCCTAGATAGCTAGTTTTTACGACAAGCATTTCTTTTAATAATAATAATTATTAATATTATTTTCACTTTTTATTTAATACATTTATCGAATTCACTCACTTTATTTATTTATCATAAATAACATACCATTACACAATTAATGAAAAACATACAATTATTATTATTTATATAAGCATGGATATATGCGTGTGCACCCACATATACACATACCTACATAAAATACAAACAATATAACACATATAAAATAAATAAATATATATATACATATATTTACAAGGATAATTCTAACTCACATCCTAAATCACAGAACAACGTCAAATCATAAATCACAAGACCACATCACATACTACATTTAGAAACCCCAGCTAGGCCTATAAATCTAAGCCCTTAGGTAACCTTGAGAGTAATCTTGGTAATATCTCCACACAACAATAGTTCAAGGATTTTGAAGGCACGCTTAGACCTGTGTAGCCAGGTGGAGTCGATGCCTAGTACCTGCATCCTACAATACCAACCAACATGCATATATACATATATATAAACAGACAATGGCAAGGGATAGTGTGACATTGTGTGGACCTCCTGTAGGAGTAACTAGGACTGCCTCTCCTCATCCTACACTCACACCGGACAATGACATCAACAAAGCATAATTGGATTAGTATGGTTAGTACCAGAATAATCTCTTTTCCATATCATAATAAAGAATGCATCATAACATAATCATGTGAATATAAATCATCTATTAACTTTCAAAAACCCATTTAACCATCAGGCATGTACTCAAAATGTACCATTATCAAATCAAGATAAAAAAATCATATAACCCTAAATGCATTAGTCATGTCTAATCCCTAGTAATGTTATAAGAGAAGGTAACACATCTAACCCTTAAGTGATTATAATCAATTAACCTAAGGTACACATGAATAATAATAATGAGCATTTCACATAAAAGCATATAAGTCTATTAGGTGATCCTTTTGGCATTAAGGCCCTTAACTATTTCTGACACACAAGGAGACATATAGGAACATACCTATGCAATTATTATTATTTCCCATATTAAAATATGAAGTTAGGGTGAGTTGTAAGCGGTTCAGTTTAAAAAACCATCACAAGAAGGATCATTCTCACATATAGTCCTTCCTAATCTCAAGAGATCATAACCAAGACTTGATAGGGTTGGAGGGGCATTACAATAGATATGAAATATTTCTTTAGATCATCTACCATTATCTTGTATGGAATGAGTTTTTCATCTTTCATTTGATACACATCATTGACTTGATGGATTACTAGTTGTGAGTCTCCATGAATGTTTAATTCTGTTACCCTCCACTCAATTTCTATCTTCATTCAATTGAGAAGGGCTTCATATTCAGTAATATTATTGGTGCAAGGAAACTTGATTCTAAATGCCTTAGGGATGGAGTATCCTTGAGGTGTGATAAACAATATGCTTGCTCCAGATCCATTCTGTGTATAGGAGCCGTCAAAGAATAACTTTCATGATCTAGAAGACAAGTTCATGATAGAGGAATCTGGAAATTTCATTTGCATTGGTGTATCATCGAACAATGGTGCATTTGCTAATTGATCAGCAATAACTTGGCCTTTAATAGCTTTTCTTTCAACATATTCAATGTCAAATTCACTTAAGAGCATGACCCATTTGGCTAATCTACCCGTGAGGGCAGCTTTGCTTAGTAGGTACTTTAGTGGATCAATCTTAGCTACTAAATGCATGGTATGAGACAACATATAATGTCTCATTTTCTGTGATGCAAAAATCATAGCTAGACAAGACTTTTCAATCATAGAATAATTCTTTTTGTATGCCACCAATGTTCTACTGATATAGTATATAGCTCTTTCCTTCTTGTTCTCATCATGCTGTGCAAGCAATGCCCCCAGTGATGTATCTGTAGTGGAGACATATAAGATCAAAGGCTTCCCCTGAATAGGAGGCATCAAGATAGGAGGATTTGATAGATATTTCTTGAGATGATTAAAATTATTTTCACATTCCTCACTCCATGTAAAGGTCACACCTTAATGTAATGTCTTTATAAAAGGTATTGATATGTCTACAAGCTATGATATGAAGCATCTGATAGATTGTACTCTCCCTTGTAATGTCCTCATTTGACTAATATTCTTCAGGGGTTTCATCTCCACTTTAGCGTTTACTTTAGCTGGATCAACTTCAATGCCCTTCTTTGAAACTATGTATCCTAAGAGCTTTCCAGAAGTGACACCAAAAGCACACTTCTTAGGATTTAGTCTGAGACTAAATTTTTCCATTTTGTCTAGTATCTTGCTCAAGTCATTTAGATGTTTAGCTCTAATCATATATTTTGCTAAAGTATCATCAACATAATCCTCCATAGTTTGATGCATCATGTCATGAAAAATGGATGTCATAGCTCTCTGATATGTAGCACCGACATTTTTAAGCCCAAATGGCATGACATTCCAACAGAAGGTACCCCATGCACATGTAAAAGCAATTTTCTCTTGATCCTTTGGAGAAATTTTGATTTGATTATATCCAAAAAAACCATCCATTAAAGAATACATCTCAAAGCCCACAGTCATGTCCACTATCATATCAATGTTAGGTAGTGGAAAATGATCCTTAGGACATGCTTTATTTACATCTCTAAAATCTGTGCATACTCTTATTGATTTGTCTGGTTTAGAAACATGTACAATATTAGAGATCCATTCAGCATAGTCAATATCTCGGATGAATCTGGATTTTAGTAGCTTCTCTAATTCAGCTTTTACCAAGAGTGCAACATGAGGATACATCTTTCTCAATTTTTGCTTAACAGGTTTAATGTCAGGAGCAATAGAAAAATGGTGCATTATAATATCAGGATCCAACCCTGGCATATATGAGTATTTCCATGCAAAGTTGATCTTCTTTTCTATTAGGAATGTTGTAAATTTTTGCTTCTCTTCTTCTAATAAAGATTGTGCTACATGGATCAACTATGGTTCCTCTGTTGTTCCCAAGTTGATAGATTGAGTGGGCTCAATTAGAACTGGAGATCTATCTTATAAATGACTCGGAAGGACATAAAATATCTCATCCTTAGGCACCTCAGAGAGGTTTTCACCTTCAGATACATCTTTTATTTTTACTTTTGTAGGTTCTGAGACTGCCACAAAGTGGTTTTCACCCTCAGAACTCCTTTTCTTTTTATTTTTATTCTTATTTTTCTGACTAAGATACTTGATGTCCAACTCTGTCATGCTAACACTTGGTTCACTGATGGAAGTCCTCATAGGCTCAACTGTATTGAGGTAGCAAGCAAGGGCATAGTCATTGGGAAAGGTATAAATACCTTGGTTCATATTCGTATAGGTGTGGTCAAGAAGTTTAGGATTTTGGATAGTCAAAGTGGTGAAAGATTGGGAAATAGTGTTTACGGATATGGATCTATCATCATTGGTCCTAACTCGATGCTTGAGTTCAAAGGTGATATTACAACTTAAGACATTCAATTCATGAATAGGCTCAATGTCATTGTGGAAGTCCATTTCAGCCATCGATGGATCAGACTCAATAAGTTCATCATTTCACTCTAGACCTATGTTGGGTTTAGGTGCATATTGGTGAAAAACATCAACATGTTTCTCTATAATAAGCTCATCTTCTTCTGGAATGGCTCCCCATTCATAGTCATTGGATTCTTCATCTATGCCTCTAGGAAATCTAAGAACATGAGTAAAGTTAGGATGAATACCCCAAGAAGGGTTACCCTCAGATTCTGATTTGAATTCATACTCATGGGAATTTGTCTCAAAATAACTACCACCTTCCTCTTTGTTTGTTTGATTTTCTTCGAGATTAGCTGGTTCTTACGTTGCAACTATCTCTTGCTCTATAGTAAGTTCTTGTGTTTCTACTACATTAAATCTTTTTATTGGATCATCTTCAGTGTCAAGGAGGCCTTTTATCTCTTTGGGCAAATGCTCATAGGGAATGAGATCTTCAGTGGTGTCTGAATCATCACTATCAGATTGTTCTGTTGGTTCTCCCTTTAGTTGATTTGCTGTGGATGGCTCAATCTATTCTAATACATGTGGAGAGTTCTTGCTAAGGCAAAAAGGTTTCTTCTTATATCAAAGACCTATTTTATTCTTGTTTGCTTGGCCACGATGGTCATGAGGTGATAGAAGACCTTTACCCTGTAGTCCTAGAGGTCATTTTCTGATATATCCCATTTTAGTGATCAATTTGTTTCCTAGGCCATATGACTTAGAAGGGATATTCAGTATTTTAGCATCACATTTTTGAATAGCTTGAGATTTGGGTTCATCTTTGTATAGCCATGCAAACACAGCTTCATCTTCTTGAAACTCCTATTTAGATACTTGTTCTGCAACAAAATTTTCTTATATGCTTCAAGAGCTTCTGTAGACTCTAGTTTGGACTATTTCAGAGTTTTCCCATAAGACTTAGGTGAGATAGGGAGAGATGTCAAAGATAAGACTGGCTCTATAGTATATTCTCCCATACCATTTTCTTTGATCTTAACCTCTTTAGCAATGTCTTCCATCCTGGATGTTGAAGCAACATCTAGCTTCTTAGTAGAAGATTCCCTATTATTAGGAGCATGTTTATCAACACTTTCTTTCAAGGTATTGCAAGTTGTATATAGATCAGCTAGAATCGTCACCTCTACTCCTTCATAAGGAAATTTCAAACATTGATGATATGTAGAGGGAATAGCTTTCATCTCATGTATCTAGGGTCTCCCTAGAAGGATATTGTAAGCCAAAGGTAGATCAAGAACTTGACATATAGTATCTCTGATGACAGGACCTGCTCTGATAGGTAAGACAGTTATTCCTTTGGAAGATATTTCTTGCTCATCATATGCTTTGATAGTTATCTTCTTTCTAGGATCAATGGCCATTTTTGGAAATCCCAATTGTGTAATCAAGCTGAAAGAACAAATGTTTAAGCTAGTGCCCCCATCTATCAACACATGTTTGACATGATAATTTTGGATCAAGACTTCAATATGCAAGGGCTGGTTATGTGGATGACTCAAGGAGTTATCATCTTCCTTTGAAAAGGAAATATACTGTGGAGACATAAGATGACCAACCATAGTCTGGAATCTATCTAAATCAAGGTTATTAGGAACATTGGATCCAAGAAGAGCTTTGTCTAGAATGGTTCTATGAGCTGGAGATATCCGAAGCAACTTAAACATGGAGATTTTTGCATTTGTGTGTTGAAGTTGTTGGACAATACTATATGAAGTAGGCCTTGTGTCTTTAGGATTTGAAGATTTAGATGTAGCCTTCTATTTAGAAGTAGATGAAAGATTGAAAGGCACCTTAGGGACATTGGATAAATTTGGTATTTGTCCTTGTAGGTGTGCCCGAGCTTGTGATCAAGTAACTGCATTAGCTGATTGATTTTCTCTATCTTTTCTTACAATTGTGATGACATTGCAATGCTCAGATAGACATGGTTCAACCATATTGATGATAGCACTATTTCTAGAGTATGCATAATTGACCTTAGCACCCATGTTAGGCTGAGAAGAAGAATCTTCTTTACCATGTTTAGGAAATGGTTCTGTGAATGTTGTATGATCATTATTGCTCTTATGATTGTCAATCATGATGTCTCCATTATCAATTTTGTCTTGTATGATGTGCTTCAAATGAACGTAGTTATTAGTCTTATGACCTTTATTGCGATGGAATTCATAGAAATCATTCTCTCTCCACCATTTCAATTTAGGTTTAGGATCAAAGACTTTTATCTCAGGCAAGTAGATGATTTTGTTTTCCAATAGTGTTTTCATGGTAGATTCCAAGGATTCTCCAAGAGGAGTGAATTTGCGATTAGGATCTGTAGCCCAAGGTTTATAATCAGATGACTTTTTGTTGGACTCTATTGCTTTAGCTTCAGAGGCTTTGATGGCCTGGGTACCAATAGTGAGATTGAAAGAGGGTGCCTTAGATGGGGCATGTATATTATCAACAATGCCATCTGTGACAATGCCTTTATTCTTGTTCCAATTTTTGTTCTTGTACTTAGAACTAGATCCCGATTCATACTTGTCCTTTTGAAGTGTGATGTCTCCCTTTTTCACAAGTACTTTCTCAAATTTCATCGCATTATCTACCATCTTATCAAAAGATGTATGATTTTGCATTTGTAAAGGGTAGTTGATTTCTGGAACAAGATTGTTGATGAAGATTTCTAGCTTCTTAGTTTCTGGAATGGGTCTAGCATATAGAGAAAATTTCTTCCTCCATCTCTTGAGAAATGTTAGGAATGGTTCATCTTGATATTGTTTCAGATTGCAGATGTCGATCATGGTGACCAGATTTTGAATATTGTAGGAGTATTATTGATAAAATAGTTTGATTAACTCCTCAAAAGTTTTGATAGTTGGAGGCATTCTAGAGAACCAATGAATGGCTGCTCCTCCTAGAGATCGAGGGAAAAGACACATCAAGTAGGTTGGTTCATACATGAACTCCATAGATTGAGTACATAATTCTTTGACATGATCTTGAGGGTCAAAGTTTCTATCATACTTATCATATTTAGGCATCTCCACTCTTTTAGGGAATGGCGACATGTACAAGTCTTTATCAAATGGAAAAGGGCATAGAGCCTCCCTGGAGAACTCCTTAGATTCCTTTTCTTTTTCAAGTTTGTTAAGTTTGACTTGCATGGCATGCATCTGTTTCATCATAGCCATGATAGGAGTTTCTTCCTCATGCATAATGATATCTTCAACATTAAAGTTTGGAGGAAGTTTAGCTCCTTGATGAGCTAACTCTAGAAAGTAAGCCTCTCTATCTTCTTTCAATAAATGTTTCATCATTCTTCTGAAGTTATCATCATTTTGATATTGGGAAATTTCAGAAGGTGTTGGTTCTTGATCCATACCGTGTTGAGATTGATGTCCTTGGGACCCATGATGTGTCCTTCCATGAGACTTGTTAGGAGTTTTAGGACTCCTTGGATTAGATTGAGGTGGATTTTGTTGATTACCTTTGTGAGTTGATGGAGGGGGTATATAACCAGTTTTTAATCAAAAATTACCAAGACCATCATCTTCGTAAAGACCAGAATTATAGAGTTGCTCAAGATTTGGACCTATGTGAGTAGACAAATTTGCAGTGTTAAGTTGTTCTCCAGATTTCTTATGTGAGGAAGCTCTAGTTTCCACAATTAACCTTGGGTGAAGCAAGAAAGCAAGATGAAGACAACTGAAGAATGACTTGATTCAAGAAGATTGAATGATGTAACCTTGTCAAGATTGAATTAATTGAAGATTAGATCAGATGTAAATGAAGGATATTATGCCATAGTAGTGTGGGTAGATACCCAACAGATGGAGGGCATGAGCTCACAACACTTATCCATTTTAGCAAGAAGACTAAATTTGAAGATAATTTTGACAAGGTTTTGACACAAGATGAAAAAGACTTAAATCGATAAATCAGAAGACAAAATCAGACTCAAGAGCTCACTTTGAGGAAAATGAATTAATTTGTTCTAGTTTCTTCTCTGTTTCTGACATAGTGATTTGTTCGACAGATTTTGGAAATAGGCTGTAAAAACTGAGTCTCTGACAATTTTGACCACTTTCTAGCAATTTTTCAAAATTTCTCAAATGACTTTCTACAGGATCGCACGACAGTGGGTATGCTTTGAAATGATAGTTGAAAAAACTCATAGGACAATTGCAAAGCTCACATGATAGTTGATAGAAGGTTTTTGACTTTTTGCTTTTGACTGGTGGCAAAACTCGTATGACACTATGCAAGCTATCATATGACAATATAGGGGTTTTGAAATGACATTTGCCAAAACTCGTATGACTTTCTGACCTTGTGGGATGACTTTTGACTCCAGAAAGGAATTTTACTTTAGATTTTGCAAATTTTTGGTTTTCAGTTTTAGATTGTTCGTAAATTTTTCTGTCCAGGTTTGAAGATTATTCTGGGATCGTTCATTTTCAGTAACCAAATAGATAAATAAGCACGTAAAATAGCAAGCAAGTGATTCCAAGCACATCTGAAAACAATGAATAGGGGACAAAGCAACCCTACACATGAATAATCAAGTGACTGAATGTGCTAATCCCTAGGAGTGCTAATTGTGTATGTTCCAAAAAGTTTTTCAATAACGCACATATTCCTAGAAAAATGAAAATTTGGCTTCACTAGGGTTTGTAGTAATGGTCTGACTTTGCAACTTTTGTGATCTCAAGAGGGTGAACTCCAATCTAGGTGCATCGGCGTTTTGACACAGTCTAAGAAATTAATCAATCAGGAGCTGCTAGGGAGATCTGACAACCCAATAAGAGACCGCACTTGTGAAGATTTCCTCCACAAGGACATTTATATAGCAGCTGCTGCTACCATGATGAAAATGGCTATTACTGCTTGAGGTTCTATCCACGTGGTTGACCCAATTAAGGGAATGTCCACTATGGTTAACCCTCTCTAAAGGTGACTCACAAAAGATACCACATGGAGACTGGTTCCAGATTCAAGGACCTGAGTTTCTGATACTACCCAAAAAGGGAGTAGAGCATAGTCCTCTAGCCTTTTCACTTTTAACCAAAATAAAGAAGATGGATTAATCTGACACGCTAAGACCAAGATTATATCACAAAGATCTATGACATCAACCGCTTATGATATATCAACCTCTCTAAAGAGAGATTGTATCAATCAAAATTTGAAGACACACAAATCTAGTAGAACGTGAGACTCTCTCAGTAACCTCCCTACCTACAAGGGGATCCTTCATCAAGAAGAGCTTCGCATGCATGAACAAGCGGAAGAAGCCCACTCTCTCGAGATCATCCACAAATAGTGTTCATAGGGCCTATTTACTATGTGTAACAGATATGCATAAATCAAGTCTATGTTCATTTTATAGCCCAAAATGAAGTCTGTGATATGAAAGCAAGAAAAGTCACACAAGCTTGACAGGTGAGAGTTCATTTTAATCTAAATTGAAATGTTATCAGCTAGAGAAGAATACCTAAATTCCTCGTAATGCGCTTAGTAGATTTTTACCTATTTTAGCAATTTAGTTACCCTTTTTCCAATCAGATTCAGCAAATATCAATAAAAAATAGAAGATTTCAATTGTTAGGGTTAGTTGTTAGTCCAAATCTAAAAATCAAATTTGAAAAACTGCCAAAATTTTTGAAACGACAATTGAATCTTGGAGTCAAAACTCGTACGACAGTGGGTTACCTCCCAGACGATAGTCTGGAAACTCGTACGAAAGTGGGTGTCTTCTCATATGATAATCAAACTTCCAAACAATAGTGTGTACCTTCTGATGCGAGCCTCGATAGAATCAACTATCGTACAATAGTGGGTATCTCTTGGTATGACTTTCTGACAAAATTCATATGAAAAATGTACGGACATAAAATAAAAGATCACAGTTTTAACTAGAAAATGATAAGAAATTGATAGAAATTGATAGAAATTGAATGGAAACCCGTTTTAGGGCCCCACAGTGGGTGCTAGAAATGTGTGTGTGAGTTTTGTACCTAGCTGTAGACACAACACTTCAGTAAAACATTAGAGGTTAGCAAAAACCAAAATCTTGAAAATAATTGAAACTATGCTAACCAGGCAATTTACTGCCTTCTAGTAGATGTGAGTATGATACTCTTAGATTAGACCAAGATCAGTGACAATGCAACACCTAAACGAAGGATTTGAATGCAAAATATGAAAGACTAGATGAATGCAGATTAAGCTATTTTTTTGTATTTTCTATGCAATAATATGAAAAATTGTATGAATCTAAGCTATTATGAACAAAATTGAAATTGAATGCAGACTTAATCTAAAAATGCTATGAATGATATGAAATCTATGATACAAAACAATGGAAACTATGATCAACTATGAAAGATCTCACAAATCGCCAATCACAAGTGCTCAATTCTTCAATCTCCAATTCACCAGAGTAATTGTGCAAATTTGAGTGGTGATCATTATGAAGAGATAAGCCTTGATTTTATAGAAATCCAGGGCTTTGAGGATGTAGGAGAAAAGCCATAAATCACTCTTGATACACTCAGGTTGATTTTTGAATTAACAAGAAATTAAGAATATTTAATTCATAAAATCATGCAAAAGCAGAGTTTTACTCAAAATAGAGTTTAGAACAAATTTCAACTCATCATCAGATGTTGAGTTTCAATTTTAAAATTGATTGTTAATTTCTAGTTGCCTACTTTTCTGATTGTGCATGATTTAATTATAAATTAATTAAAAATAAAGTGATTTATTCTCAACTTAATTGATTTTAAAAATTAAACAATTGATTTATGGGTTAATCAATTATTAAATTAAACTTTATTCAAAAACTATATTATTAAAAATTGACAACTGACATTAATTAATTAAATAAGAATTTAATCAATTAGTCATGATATTTTAGATTTATTGTCAAAATAAAATAATACGATTTAAGAATAATTTAATTAAATCCAATTAAACAATTAAGTGGCAGTATTAAATCTAATTAATTAAATATTCAGAATATTCAATTAATCAAACTTTAGGATAAATAAGATTTATCGCCAAATAATTATTAAATTAAAGATAATTAGGATAAATTAGGAATATTGCCAGGAATATTCTCCGATGCAAAATTTAAGATAAAATCAATTAGGATTCGATAATGTGCAGATGTGCCTTAGGTTAGGACTTTTGATGTCGATTTCATTCGAATTGAAGATGTAGGAGGTTAATGAACCTATAGCCCATTTTTGGGGTATTACAACATTTATTTATTATTTCAAATGCTGTTTACTTATTTGAGATTATTATAACTAGTGATATAATTAATTTAGTAATTTATCCAAGTACTACTGTACTTTTAAACCATGCATGTGAGGACACTTGCATTATTTTTCATAGGGGGCAGTCAGTTTAGTGTGCGATGTAATAAATATCCTCGCTTAAGATAACCATTATTCACCATTATTAACTTGCAAGGCTGTACTGCACGGTCATTGATTTAACAACCTCTGTATATGAAACTCCCTATAGCCTTGAGTTTTAAATCTAAAATTCTAGCTTCAGCTTTTAAAAACACTTATTCTAAATTCCTCTACCATTTTGTCAAAAATACCCATTGAGCAAGCTAGGATAGTCTTTGCCAAATAATCACCAAACCCTGGTGTAGTTGAAAACTGGGTAGCATAGAGAGCAGGAGGAATTGTTAGGGAAGTTGTTAGAATTAAAATAATTAAGGTTGTAGAAGTTCTTAGCAGACAAGATGGGTGGACAACCTATATGCCATGAGCCAGCTAATCATGCATCTTTATTGCAAGATCAAGCCAACGTTCAGATGTTTAACCATGTAGGATGACTCACATATTTTGTACGGTTGAGTGGTCACAATGAGGCTATAGAATTGGAACTCCTATGGACATATAGAAATGGGGCCGCGTATGTAAAAGGATCAAAAGTAGAGGCTTTAGAAGCGCGAATTGTAAAAGTTTTTGGAATTCCTGCCACAAGCAAAAAATTTCCGCATAGCCATGATGCTCACACAACTCGAGAAGAATTTTCTTTTCCAGCAGACAGTGCATTGGAATACAAAAAACAAGGTGCTAGATGAACATCTCTTCCTAGTGAGTACCCTCAACTAGCAGTACACATCATAAGATACATTACCTGTGAAGGGAAGTTTTATTTCTTGCATACCATTCATTTCAAGATTTTGAGTCATTTGCGGCATGGTCGCTTGGTAAATATCCCTAATATTTTGTATTCATTGTTAAATTTTAGTTCTGAAGAGGTTAGTAAAGGAAAAATGTCATCACCCATCATGATCTAATAAAACTCCTGGTAGAAAGAGCGATGCATAATACCTCTCCCATGACCTGGGATGAGTTTATTGCAACACCTCATGTTCAATTACATGGTGACGGGCCACAGCCTGCAGGGCTAGCCACAACCTGGAAATCAAGAAGAGTAGGAAAATGTTCCTGAAGAGGTTAGTCCTGATAATGTGGAGCCTTCTATTCCAAAGAAAGCTCAGGAAAACCCTTCTACCTCATAAATTCACAAAGAAAATGTTGCAAAAAGTGATCCAAACCCTAACTTAGAGGGCGATAAAACCAAGGTTCCTAAAGAATCGCATGATCCATAGGTGAAAGAGAATGCCTTGAGTAAGGAGAAAGGAAAAGAAAAAATAGCTAAAAATGATATGGGTGATGCCCTTGTTCCTCCTATAGCCACGTCTGCTACAAAGAGAAAGATCCCACAAAAACATCCTGCAACATCAGCTGACACACCACTACAACGTAGTGTTCGTTTGAACACAAAACAAATGGAGAAGGACTCTCCTACAATGACTGGCTCTACCCATGATGTTCCTATTGAGGAACCCCATAGACATACAACTACAAGTAGACATTTTGTTCATGGAGGGTCATGCTATGATGGAGGAAGATCCTGCAGCCACTATTTTAGGCTAGGCAACAGAACACAAAGAAATAGATAAAATAGAAATCTCTGATGTATCTTCTTCTCATCTAGGAAATATTCAAGCATATAACATTTTGGCAACTTTAGCACCAATTCCACCAAAAAATCAAGAGGAAATACAAGTACACCCAGTTCCACCAAGAAATCAAGAAAAGGTAACAATACACTCCCTGTCTATAGATTACTTTACACAAGTTCAGTATAAAAATTCCATGTGGGAGTTGGAAAGAGATAAATTGGAAAAGGAAATAGGAATGCAAAAGAAGGAAATTCAACTTCTGCAAGGAAAGTTGGATTCAATAACAAAATTAGTTCCTAAGATAATTGAATGTAGGCCACCTCCTAGGGTTTATGCCCTATGTTTAAAGGAGCAATTTTTAGTGTTCAAATTGATGAGGGCTTAGGGATCTGAGTATCGACATAAGCACACCTCAAAAATTTGTGGCTACATATGAGGCTTCACCATATTTTATTAGGAATCTTTTGTGTGAAATGTACATGCATAATCATGCCATTCCATCTAACACTGACTAGAATCCTTTGTTATTTATTGGTGATATTCACTTGTCTTCTCTATTGTCATGGGTAAGAAATGAGATCAACTATGGGGAGAAGTTGCACAAATACAGGGAGATTGAACAATCCATTACACTTCCCCTACATCCTAAGAGTGGCTCACCCAGAAGGTTGTATTGTAATTGGTTAGAAATTATTTATAGATTCAATGACTCCACACACAGAAGGAGAATACTAGACAATAGGGAACAAGTCTTCATAGAATTTGAAAGACTGTCATTAGCAAAAGGACACAGAGTAGTAGAAGGGTTACAACAAAGATGGGCCAGGTTAACTATGGCCTTAAAGAAGGTAGAGCCCCACTGTCTCATTAACTTTCAAGCTACGATGCAAAGGGTCCAATGGTACATATAGTTGGGGCAACAAACATGACTAGAGAGGTGGTTACCCCTCACCTTCTAGCCTCCTTTGCTTTTATGGACACTATACAGCTGCGTGGATAATGAGATAGACAAACAAATGGAGATGAGTAGGTGCATAAAGATAGAAAATACAAATGGTTTCTAATAGCAAGTGGGAAGTTAAATGAAGGGAGAGACTCTTGAAGATCAGGGTACTTGCAAAGATCAGAAATGTTTTAGTTCTTGAGGACCGACACTAGTCTCTGTAGGGGGCAATGATGAAGTATATTAATGCCATTCTTTAGACACCCTAGGATAACATTTTCTAGGTCTTTTTCCTTGTTATGATATACTTTCTCCAAGACTTTTATACTCAGTACTATTATTATATGGCATGCTTCCACTAGACTGATTTCATGGTTTAAACATACTTAATATGCTACATTTGGATAAATCTACTATATTACTTGCTTTGAAGTTATGATTATGTTTTTAATAAGTAAAATAGTTATTTGAATGTAAATGATCATGCATATTTTGGTGATTATTACCATGAATGTCATTTATCCTAACCTTTGAAGTGCAGTGCATCGAAATAGTAATTGTTGTCTTGACCAAGTAAAGTGTATTCATTCACTGAATGCTTGACCCGGTCTTTCAGCAAGTTCCAATGGAGAAGCATTAACACAACACCATAAAGATGATTTCTAGATGATCAAGGTGGCAGTCACCCAACAAAGACCAAGGCAATGTGATGAATTCTCTGAGGAAATCTAGGAGAGAGTGGAAAGTTATATTTGTTGTTGCAACAACTCTTTCCTCTTTTCTAGATCTAATATGTTTCAATCTTATAGCTTTCATTCTTTTCTGTTAGCAGGGTTGTAATAAAGTTCCACATATTTCTGTGGTGTGATTTGTTAGTTTTTGGAAGTTTTCCTTTAAATAAAGCCCCGCTCTTGCATGAGAAAAGAGGGCAATATTAGTTTACTGGCAATATAGTTTTCTGTTGTTTTCTAGTTTATATATCTCTGTACTCAGTTATTCAATCAATGAAAAAATGAAGTGTTGAGATTTAACTTTGTGTGATTTTGATTGGGATACTCATCCAAGGGGGGCCCAATTGGTGAAAAATCCATAGCTAGTCAGATTCATTCTAGTTAAACTTACTTTCATGCATTTTTACTATTTCAGTATTAAGTGTCAAATTGTTCTTGCAGCCAAAGCCACATGTTAGCTAACACTTCTTGCAGCCAAAATAGTGGAACAACTGAAGTATCATAGCATAGTTCGCAAGAGTCTCCATGTTTTGTTGGTACCTTCATTTCTATAATTTCCATTCTAGTACTTACTTCTTTGTAGCTTTAGTTTAAGTATCATTCTAGTATTTATTTCTTGCAATCATAAGTTAGTTTCCTTTTAGCATTTCTTTCCTGTAGCAACTATAGAATGTATGACTGAGTGACACTTGGTGCATATACCTTGCTAGCTCATTTCAAGTAACACATCCTCGGGTTGACATATTAAATGATTTTTTATAAGGAGGATAAACTGCTCGGTCGGATATCCAATCCCTGAGTTTGGAATTATACCTAGTTTCTGAGCCTTTATAAAAAGCGATCAACCTTTGCACAAAATTTTTGTGTGGTTATAGAGGGTAGTCACTTATACAGTTTCTTCTATCACTTTCTCTCTCCCTTCTATCATTTTAAAGCTATTTTGCATCACTTTTAGGCTAAAGTTTGTCACCTTTAGCATACATTTAATCACCTTTGAGTAGAAGTTAGTCACTTTTAATTAAAAGATCATTGTCTTTGAGTTAAAGTTCATTGTCTTTAAGAAGAATAATGTTGCCTTTAACTCTAATTTAAAGAATTTAAAATTGAAAGCTCATTTTTGTTTGTAATGATTTGCAGATGGCTAAAGTAAGGAAAATCTAGAAGGCAACATTCAGATTACTTGATCACTTTGAAGAAAAGGAGGAAAAAAATTTGAGCACATATGCAAAGAGGATATAATTAACAAATGAATTGAAAACACTTGGCGATAAAAGAAAAGCCTTCAATAGATATCTTAGTGTAATTAATGTATATCAAGATTTCTTTGGAGTAGCTATTAATGTTTATGTTGATCCTTGTGTGAATTAATTTCCATCAATTTTTCATTATTTTGGATTTCTTCACTTTTCTTTTCTTGTGTTGAACTAATGTTTGTGAAAGGGGATGCTAAGGAGCTAGAACAATTGTCGAGATAATGTATCTAAAAATAAAAATCTCTCAAAAATTGTGCTATCATCATTAAAGGTGCACACAAAAAAATCTAAATATTTTTGTAGACACTAAAAAATGGGCAAGTGCTTTTAAATTAATAAAATGGCAATAATCATCAAAATGCACTAATTCAATCAAAAAAGGGATCAAATCATTAAAATGGACATTATTAAATCAAATTGGACAAAATCAATAAAAGAAAAGGAAAAATCAAATAATGATGTTAAATAATTAAATCAAAGCTTAAAAGGGTAAAAAACACTACATAATTGATTTTATTCAATTAGTTGTATAGCTGTTTAAATAATAAATCAAAATGAACCTATTACCCTTACATGGCTAAATTTAATTAATTAATTGAATTTAATAAATTCCTAATATCTTTCAACAAAGTTGAGCAACCAATGAGAGTTGAGGACAAAAAGACATAAATCACTCAAAAAGGATGAATCTCAATCACTCATTCTAAAGTTTCAATCTCAACCACTCAATCTTGTCCTTTTGTCCAAAGCTTTGAGACAAACCTTTAAATTGTCCCCCCATTTATGAACAAAGAAAAGTATTTGACTCAACCAAAGGTTAATCATGATTACTTCACTCCACCCCCTACCCTTGGGAATTTAATATAAGTATGAAGCATTTTGAGAGCAATTCCCATCTTAGAAATTCATTTGCAAAGCATTGTTATTATAGGCAATTGAAGAGCATTCTAAGAGCATTTAGAGCAATTTGCATATATTTGTATCAATTTGAGCTAGAATAATCATTGTAGAAGCATTATAGCAGCATACATTCTTGTTTTAGAAGTGTCACTAGTGGAGATTGAGCTGAGAGCTTCACTTACCACATCTTTCTAGAGAACCATGAGATGCTATAGATCTTAGCTTCAATTTTAAATTAGATTTGCATTGTATTTACTTTGAGTTGTTACTAATTTGATCTTAATTTCATGAAGGTGATTATCATCATCACACAAATGGCACCCACCGTGGGGCCCTAGGCCTCATTTTATCATTTTGATCATATATTGCATGCTTGTATTGTCACTTTTCCATGAATATTTTGTAGAAAACATGTGAAGTCACACATACAAAAGATTCACTCATGCTTGCAATCATTCTGATGATGCTTATGATCTCTGCTCTGACGCCTGTTAGCTGATGACTTACGCCTAGCCTATCACTTCTATTCTGTCTTAATTTCTTTGCAGTCACCTTCAAATCGAAAGCTCACGCCTGTGAGATAAATCGTTTAGCCTTTTGTGCCTAAAGTGATGCCTATGACTCAAGAAGTATCGCTGATTTGTTATCCATTGTCGCCTGTGATCAAGCTTTGCTTCGCAATTTACTAAAATAGTCATGCTTTGTATCGGCTATTTTATGCTTATTGTTGTCAAATTATCACTTAAGATAAATCATTTTATGCAATTTTCACTTATGTTCACACTTTGCAATAAATTGTTTATGCATGAGTAATTTTCAGTGTCACCCGTGTCACTGGAAAGTGTCGCTTGCTGTTATTAAAGTTACACCGGCTAACAATTTGTTCACGCATATTAGCTAGACAATGTCGCTTGCTATCTGTTGTCTTTATTTACTATTAAATTGATCAAATCATTTATCTAACTCTTTGTTTGCATGATTTGATTGTAAATGAGCAGGCACAAAAAGGTCTAGAGGCCAAAAAGTAGGTTTAATCAAGAAGGAAAGGCATTAGCAAAGAGGATCAAGAAGGAAAACATTACACACATTAAGGTTGTTCTTGAGACAACACAAAAGGAGGAAAATCAGGTATTCCAGAACTATCTTGCAATTATTGAAGCTTACAAAATGAAATTTGTTTCTCTCAATTGGATTTGTAGTCCTTAGTTCAAGTTTTTCTTTAAAAATTTGCAAATAAGGTGTCTAAAGTTCATACATAATTCTTTTCTTCATAAACCTAGATTTGGTTTCCCCTCATTTTGAATGGCTGTGTTGGACTAACTTGTTGGAGGAGGGAGTGGGAACGATCACCACTAGATGAGTAAAAGCAAGATAAAAGGCAAAAATCACAAAAAAATGCCTAGCCATTGCTAGCTACAAGGAAAAAGGTATTCATTGAATCAAGCTTGCACTTGCTTAAATTGTGGCATTCATTGAATCTAGCTTAATTAAAATAAGGAATTTGACCAAACACCTCAATTATAAGAAATTCTTTGTTAGGAGATTGAAAAGGAACATTGTTTCTTGAGTGTTTGAGAAACTAAGAGAAAGTTAGGGATATGCTCTTCACCTTTTAGGTGAACCAAACTCCCAAAAATTTACTCTTAATTTCATTTCCTTTCTTTATATGAACATGCTAGTTAAAATAGAGTAATAGAGGGCCTACCTCCCCAGATTTTCCTTATGAGGATGATGAGAGGGAATGACCCAAGTGGGAGACAATTGCCTTTGCCATGGTAATATCCAACCCACTATAATAAAAATACACTTTTCCTTAAAAGGGAAGTGGTTAGATTGTGTACAAGTGTCTTCACTTCCTCTAGTAGTCCTAATAGATTACGCAAAATCATACCTTGGTGCGTGTGGGAAGCCCGCAAGTGGGTATAAGAACTTGGCATAGTTTAGAATAGATTTGTTCAATAAAACCTGATAAGTAGCAAGACCACCTTATAGAGCCAAAATGTTAAAAGCCAAAATTGACTATAGGTAGGCTGCTTGGAATTCTTTCTTGTATTATACTTGTGGAAACGATCAAGAATATACACACTAGAGTGTTTTAGGGACACGATGAAAAATTGATGTGTGTGTTGCGATTGTGTTCTATTTTCAAAAAAGAAAATTTCATAAGACCTAATCTTAAACGTTTAAAAAATTCAAAAATTTACAAACTGGTCAGCAAAGTGTTGCCTGTGCACAAAACAATACCGCCTATCAGAGGTAAAGTCATGCCTGTGACTTTTATGAAAATGCGTATCAACAGGGAAGTCACTCCTAGAACATATTGAATCACGCCTATTTAAACTAGAAAACTACTTATTAATAGCAAAGTACCACTTGAATACCTTCAGGGTGCCACCTAGTTCAACACTAGTTCACGCGTACAAATATTTTAGTCACGCCTATAGTCAGGCCAGTGACACCCAGAAACACAAAAGGGAAAATAGAGAGTATTTACCAGGGGGTTAGAAAAATTTGATCACATATTTAGATACCCTTTTCTGTGTTCTTACTGTTCCAACATTCAGCCCAGTCATAAATCCTATTCTACACAATTTTTGAAAAATTCTACAAGGATTTGACCATGGGTACGATTGATTCTTGTTTTCCAAGTGGTTTGTTCATGCCTACTTTTACTAGATCCTACTATGTCAAGCAAACTTTGCAAGCAGACGTGACTTATTTGAGGAAAGAACTCCCTTACCTAGGTGATGATTCTACCACTCCAAGAGTACCCCAAAAATCACCTGAACAAGAAGTAGAAGACAACATGATGCACTACAGTGGCTTGGGTAATAATAGAAATAGTGGCATCGACCCAAATAACCAAGGTGATGTAAATAATGGGGGCATTGACATGAATAATCAAAGCAATACCAATAGTGGAGGGGCAGATCAAAACACTCAAGGGATTGATGCCACTAACCATAGAACTAATGCCAAACCAACTGCCGATGATGCTACTGATGACAAAGTTGATGAAGCCATTCAGTGCCCTGATTTCCTAAAACTCATGGAAAAAGAAATGACAAGGGATAAGGAGAAGTATTTCATGGACCTAGCCCGAGAAGGTCTTAAGCTTCCATGAGATTATGATGTGAATCAACTTAAACCACCAAAAGTTGAAGAAAGTGCCATTGACATTATGAACAAGTAATTTAAGATATTTTAGATACAACTAGATACAATCAAACAAAGTGGGGCTCCTAAACCCTTTTCTATCAAAGCATTGTGTCCATTCCCATTTGATAAAAGTCTAGTAATGGCACCATTCCCGATCAATGTAGTGTTTCCCAAGTATGACAAGTATGAAGGAATGTCAGATCCACAAGATAACCTATGGGATTTTTGTGCATTGAGCTTGGAGTTCATGCATGATACCACTTATTTAATGAGACTATTCCCAAGAAGCTTAGGAGGTATGGCCATGGAGTGGTTTTCTAAATTACCATCTGGCATAAAAACCTTTGAAGAGCTAGCTTCAAAATTTGTGGCCCATTACTCATACAACATCAAGCATGAGGTCACAATGATAATTTTATGTAATACTAAACAAAAGGATGGAGAAGCATTCCTTACTTTCTTACAAAGGTGGAGGACAATATTTACTAGATATCCTAGAAGTGTGCCTGAAAAGGAGAAAATGGATATATTCATTAATAGCTTGAGAAACAAGATGAACTACCGATTAAGAATGCAATGCCCCAAGACCTTCCAAGACCTCATAGAGAATGGAGTAACGACAGAAGAAGTGCTGGTTAAGAGTGGAGAACTAAAATTGTATAAAGATAACAAGAATAACTCCAACAACTATAACTCCAATAATAACAACAATCAGAATAAGAATTGGTCCAATAGCTATAATCAGTATGGATTAAAGAATAAAAATAAGGGAGTAGTCAATGATGGGGTTGTGGAGTGTAGTAACTTGAAGGTGACTCCATTTTCTCTTACAAGAACACCTAATCAGGTGAATAATACAAACCAGACCTCCAAGGCATCTTTCAACAACAATGATAATGGTGGCAACCAAGGAAATAATCAAAGGAGTAACAAATATGATAAATTCTTGGTACCAACTCCTCAAAGGAACTTCACACCCTTGGGTGAAACCCTTGAAAATGCATTAAAGACCATCATGGCTAACAACATCATTAATCTACCTAGCATTCAGCCTTATGAGCCACACAACAAGCCTAGTTGGTGGAGTGCAAATGGCCATTGTGAATACCATAGAATTTGAGGGCACACAAAAAATGATTGCTTGTAGCTAAAGAATGTGGTGCAAGACTTGATTTATAGTGGCATGATCACCATTGACAGACCTCAAAGCAATGAAGACCACATAGCTTTCAAACAACCCTTCTATAAACATGACAAAGGGGAATCATCCAATGGCAAGAAACAAAGCAACAATAACATCAATTTTGCACCACCCTATGATAATGTTGTGAATGCTATAGTGATCAAAGAACATCCCCAAAAAGAGACATATAATGTTATTACTAGGGGGCAGACTTCAAGGATTATCCTACAAGGGGTTGATCCTAAACCTATTAGCCCTCCACAATCCAACAATGTGATCAAACAATCTTCTACAGCAACAAAACCATATAGCTTGGTAGATCAACTAAAAAGGACTCCAGCACAAATCTCCATCTTGGAGCTATTAAAGCTATCTCCCAACCATAAGGAAATTTTAGAGAAATCTCTAGTAGAGATGAATGTTCCTACTAACTTAGAAGAGGGGAAGTTTCAAAACATGGTAGGTGATCTCATTGCACCTCATTGCCTTTCATTTTCAGACTAGGATGACATGTCTATTACCCATCCCCAAAATCTACCATTGCATATAGATGTCTTGATTGAAAGGCATAGAGTCAAAAGAGCTCTCATAGATGGGGGAGCTAGCCTTAACATCTGCATGTTGTGTCTTGTCAAATCCCTAGGGCTATCTGAGTCTTGCATCAACCCTACAAAAATAATCACCATAAAGGCCTATGATGAAGCTGAAAGAGCCTCCAAAGGCATGATCGTATTGCCCATTCAAGTGGGACCTATCAAAAAGGACACAAATTACCAAGTATTGGACATGAAGCTAAATTATAATATTTTATTGGGGAGACCATGGATCCACGAGATGTAAGCAGTTCCATCCACATACCACCAATGCATCAAATTTTCATACATGGGTGAGGAAATCATGGTTGGAGGGGACTCAAATCCGTTCCAATATTGCAATGCACTTAAACCACTTCATGAGCTATTTATTCCCCATAATAGAGAAGGAATTATCCAAAGAGCCACCATTGAAGATATCAAAATGGATGATCCCATGTTAACATTAAATGCTACCTTAAACCCTCTTCAAGCTAGTTCAACAACATCAACTAAGGGAAAGGAGAAGATGAGTTATAAGGGTCCAACTCCAAACAAAGATTTAGATCAAGCACCTAAATCAGAGATAGTACTTTACAAACCCACCAAAGAAGAAAAGGATAAGCTAAAGAGGACAATTATAAAAAAATGAGTGAGATGATGGATGCATTTGATAAACAATGTAAGATCAGTTCCAAAGGAGTAGGGGAATACTCTGTTTCCCTATTCGACATGCCCACATCTCTGAGAACGCATGGGAAACCATCAAAAGAACACCTACCTCATAAGTATAACTCTTACTTCATAAGAGAAAGTGACAAAGCAACATTCAACAAAGAGGAAGATGAAGTCCTTCAATGACTTTATCATGATGAAGATGATACCTCAAGTACTCCCATAGAAAGAATCCAACATATTAATATTCAAACTGATCAATATAGGAAAGGATTTGAGATAATGTAGAAAATGGGATACAAGGGAAGAGGGCCCTTAGGCCAAAGAAATAGAGGTTTACTAGAACCCATTGAACCTACTTAGAGGGAAAAATAAGAAAGATCAGGGGTAGGATACCAATACAAAGGAGAAAGCTCCAACCCAATGCATGATTTCTATCCTCAAGTAAATACCTTGGAATTCGATGAAGATAGTGATGATTCATAGGATTATGAATGGGATACTTTATCTGATGAATCATGTCATGATAAAGAGGTAGTCACCATACATACATATGCTAAGGGTCCAAAACAACAAGCTCCAAGGCGTGAAGAGCCTAATATACAAGATCTTAACATAGGACAAGCACCTACTAATCCACCATGGATAGATACATTTTGGATGCCTTCGGAGGAGGGAGATTCAAACATTAGTTTTAATATGCTCATGATTTTTCCCATGCTATTTCCCATAGAAGTTGATGAGGACTCAAGTGAAGGGGATTTCGATCCTTCTTCCATGGACCATCTTGAGGAAGCTCACATCATAGATCTAAATGATACAATGTACAAACCCTCAAACAAAGTCATGTCCATAAACCCAACTGATGATAACTTGCCTAATGAAACCTTATCCTTGATAAATCCCCATCTTATTGATTGGGACCAAACCGAGCCAAGTGACATGCTTTATTTTCCAATTGACCAAGCAATGAGCCAATACCTTAATGCGGTTGAACCCTTTTTCACCAATGAATTTGATACAGACATGATGAGAACAACGGGGGTCCAATTTCTTAGTCAAAAGAAAAAAATGAAAAAAAATAAAAAATTGAAAAGTTCTAGTGATGAAAACCACTACGTGGCAGCACTCGAACCAAAAAAGGTAAAGATAAAAGATGTTTCCTATGGTGAAAACCCAACTGTGGCACCAAAGGAAGAGAGATTGGATACCCTACCTGAGCATGAGGAAGAAAGGTCACTTATTCTCATAGAGCCGACATAAAAGGTTAACATTGGGACATAATTAGATCCAAAATTTATACACTTGGCAACGTCACTTACACCTCTAGAAAGAGAGGATTTCATCAAGTTTTTCCAAGAACAACAAGTGAAATTTGCATGGTCATATGCCGACATGCCTAGATTGGATCCTGACTTCATAATGCATCATTTGAATGTTAGACCAGGGGTTAAGCCCGTCAAGCAAAAGTTGAGAAAAATGCACCCACATGTGGCTCTCCTAGTCAAAGTGGAGTTGGAAAAATTGTTGAAGGTGGGATTCATAAGAGCAATAGCCTATGCTGAATGGATATCTAAGATTGTACCAGTCACCAAGCATGAAAAATCCATTTGTGTATGCACAGATTTTAGAGACTTGAATCTTGCATGTCCTAAGGACAACTTCCCACTTCCGAGCATAGATGCAATAGTTGACTTGACAATGGGTCACTCCATGTACTCATTAATGGATGGTTTTAGCAGATATAATCAGATAAAAATTGCACCTAAAGACCAAGAGATGACAACCTTTACATGTCCTTGGGGTACCTTTTGTTGGAATGTCATGCCCTTCGGCCTTAAAAATGCCGGAGCTACATATCAAAGGGCCATGACAACTATCTTCCATGATATGATGCACACCTTTTTAGAGGATTATGTGGATGACATATTGGCCAAGTACCATAAAAGAGAGGAACACCTACAAATTCTAAAAAAGATATTCATTCAGTTGGAGCAATTCAAAGTAAGATTAAACCCAAATAAATGTGCCTTTGGTGTCCAATCCGGTAAATTGTTAGGCTATATAGTTTCAGCAAAAGGAATTGAAGTGGATTCAGAAAAGGTACAAGAAATAATGGATATGGAGATTCCCAAGAACATAAGCCAAAAGAGGTCCCTACAAGGCAAAGTACAATCCATAAGAAGGTTCATTTCTCAATTGGCTAAAAAATGTCATTCATTCACAAGGTTGCTGCACAAAGACACTATTTTCATGTGGGATGAAGAATGTGACCAAGCCTTCACTTTATTGAAGACTTATCTAATAAATCCACCGATCCTAATGCCACTAATCAAGGGAAAACCATTGCTGCTGTACATATCCGCTACTGAAAGGTCTCTAGGAGTGCTTTTGGCGCAAGAAGATGAACAAGCGAAAGAAAGGGCAATATACTATTTGAGTAGGACATTGATCAAATATGAACTTAACTATACATTCATGGAAAGGGCTTGTCTAGCAGTTGTCTTTGCATCTCAAAAATTGAGACATTATATGTTGATGCACAAGGTGAAGCTAATTGCCAAAATTGATCCTCTAAAGTATTTGCTAAGCAAAACTGCCTTAACGGGTAGGATAGCAAAATGGGTCATGATATTGAGTGAGTTCAATATTGAGTATGTGGATAGGAAGGCAATAAAAGGACAAGTGATAGTAGATCACTTAGCTAAAAATCCATTGACTTCTACACAAACCATTCAAGTGGAATTTTTGGATTCCACAATTGTCAACATAGAGGCTAAAACATGGAAGTTATACTTTGATGACTCATATACACAAGGAGGTTCTGGGGCCGACACATTATTGGTTACTCGTCAAGGGTACACCATTTCCAAGTCCTACAAGCTCTTGTTCCCATGCACAAACAATATAGAAGAATATGAGGCTTTAGTCATTGGAATTAAAATGGCTTTAGAATGGAACATCACCGAGCTACAAATATATAGAGACTCTCAAATCATCATCAATCAAGTCAACAATGAATACAATACCAAAGATGAAAAGCTAATGCCATATAAGACCATGATTGATGGATGGAAGAATTACTTTGCCTTGATCACTTTTGAGAAGATTCTGAGAGAGAAAAATAGAGTAGTTGATGCAATGGCCACCTTGGCTTCCTTATTACAAAAGCCAGATCAGAATGTGAAGTATGAGTTCTTGGTGGAAAAGTTGGTGAAACTGGCATTCGACCTTCCCAAAACCCAAATTTTTGCCCTACTTCATGGACATGACTCACCTTGGTATGGCCCTATCTATACATATCTTAAAGACCAAGTGTTACCTTTAGACCAATCTCAAGCCCAAAAATGAAATTTCATATGCCAATCAGCCCGTTACACAATCCTTTTAGAGACATTGTATCGTAAGGGTCTTGACGGGATGTTACTTAGATGTTTAGAGGAAGAGGAGTCTAAGTTAGCTTTATGTGAGGTTCATGAAGGCATTTGTGGGTCACACTCAAGTGGTTTAAACCTAGCCAAGAAAATTCTTCGCTTAGGGTATTTCTGGAAAACCTTAGAGAAAGATGCTTGTCACTTCGTCAAAATATGTAGCAAATGTCAATATCATGGTGACATGATACATGCACCAGCACAAGAATTGCACCCATTTGTTACACCATGGCCATTCTATCAATGGGGATTTTATTGGCATCATATATCCACCCTCTTCCAATGGGCACAAGTACATCATCACCGCAGTGGAGTATTTCACTAAGTGTGTAGAAGTGCTTCCTTTGATCATGACCATGGGTAAATAGATTTCCATGTTCATCTTGAACCACATTATTTGCAGATATGGTATCCCTCATGCCATAATCATAAAAAATGGAAAGCAATTCAAAAACAAGGATGTGGATAAACTTTGTGGCACATTCCATATCACACATCACTCTTCATCCATTTATTGTCCTCAAAGAAATGGACAAGATGAAGCTACAAATAAGAACATTTTGAAAATCTTGAAGAGATTGGTAAATAAGTCAGGAAGAGATTGGCATGTGTAAATTAATCTAGAATTACGGGCCTATATATATAACTAACATTAGAACACTTATAGGAGCCACACCATTTTCATTATTCTATGGAGCCGAAGCTGTTCTCCCATTGGAGGTTGAAATCCCATCTTTACGAGTGTCATTGCAAGGGTTGATAACAGATGAAGACTATAGAGTTGCCAGACTTCAACAATTAGAGTTGCTAGAAGAACACCAAACACAAGCTTATGAGCACCTGAAAGTATATCAGAATAGAATCTCACGGAACTACAATAAGCATATCAAATCGAGAATCTTTCAGGTAGGAGACTTAGTGTTAAGAGAAAACCCAAAGAATCAAGTTGAAAGAGAGAAGAAAGGAAAATGGGAGGCTAATTGGCTTGGTCCATTCATCATTGTGTCTTCATTTGGGATAGGAACCTACAAGTTAGTAGATTGTGAAGGAGAAGAACTCCAAGAGCCTATCAACAACATTCATCTAAAGAGGTTCTACACATGAGGGAGACCAAAAAGTATAAAGAGTATCAGATGAGGAGCATCATATTTATTGTACATAGCCAAAGAGATCTTGAAAATCCTAAAAACATTTGAAAAAAAAAAAAAAAATTAAAAAAAAGAAAAATACAAAAAAATTTAAAAAAAAGGAAAAAAGTGCCTAGGTGAAAACCTAGCAGTAGGCGCCTTGGTAGCAAAAAAAGAGAAAAAGATGCAAAAGGTGAAAAATTGGTAATCAAGCACCTTTTGTTTCCTTAAGTCATTTCCTAGTTGCATGTGTCCATATTGCATTTCCATCATCCCACTTGTAAACCTTCATTGCATCCGTCATTTGTGCATAGTCATAATAAAGCTTTTCCAATCACGTCATTACATTGCCTACAGCCCTAAGTTTGTTGCACCAACACATTTATCACTTGGGGGTAGGAAAGGATTGGAAATTTGGTACCAAATGGATTCAATAGTGCTACAATTAGTCACGTCAGAGAGAGACTTATCAGAGATTCAGAAAAGTGGAAATTTTATCAAACCTTTGATGGATATCATTGTTCAAACCCAAGTATTTTTGATCCTACAACTTGATCCTTGAGCCTTCATTGACTTTAGTATTCAGGATTAAAAATTGACAAAACACCTTAAAGATCATAATGCTTGGAAATACTTTTTGAAAATCATGAAACATTGCAAAACACTTGAAGCTTTCTTTTGATAATCTTTATGAAATTGACTTTTATCACATCTTTTGAGTTAATCGATAATGTTTTGACTAGATTTTCCATGATAGAGACATGATATTTTGTTGCCTTTGAGTGACTGTTTTAAGGAAGATTCATCAACTTATGAGAGTTCTTCTAACGACATGGTCATCAAAGAACCATCGAGGACTATCCCATAAGAGGAAGAATTGACCTTTGCTTGTTTACGCAAATGGATACCTTGGCTATTTAGATCTTCCATATCTTAATACCAAAAATCCACTTGCAACATTGAATCCATTGATACCGGTATTCATACTACCATAGTTTGGTCATCCAACTAGTGAGGGTTGTACTAGTTTCAAAAAGAGGTTACCAAAAGTGATAAAAAGTAGTATTCATATCATCATGATGTGGTCAATGATGGTTGTACTTGCTTTCTGGTCCCAAAATGCTCAATGATGAAAATTTATCTCCATGGCATTCGTTTGCTAAAAAGCTAGTGACACTTAGTTGCATTGCATTGCATTATCATGTTAGATTAATTGCATTTATCATGGTAGATTAATTGAATTTGTTTATGGTTATTTTTCCAAGGACAAGGGGGTACATTAATAATCTTGGTTAGTCAAAACATTACAAAAGGAGGGGTTCAATCAAATGTCTTACTCTTGGATATCAATCAAACAAAGGAAATGAGAATTATCTTTTGCATTCATGCATAGCATTAATCATTAATCATTATCCATACAAGCATAAAAAAGAGAAAAAGATTCATTACTCATACATCATTTGCATACATGTAGTTAAGGATAGAATTGCATACATTAAAAATTCCAAAACATAGGGGCATTCATATGCATTTCCATAAATGACTTTGCATCCATACATTGAAAAACCAAAAAACATGTCCAAAATCCATACATCATGGCATTCATCTATATATATCATAAAATAAGATACATTGCATCCATAGCATAAATCAAAGTAAATGCATATAAAACACCATATCAGCTGCATAAAAAGATAATCTCATAACCAACTCATCAAGAGAATGAAGGAAGTATATCATCATATAGATCATCATAAAAAGTGTCCATCAACATAAAAGATCCATCAAATCAGTATATCAAGATACAATGTCATACAAAGTGATACATCAACAAGTTCCAATCAATAACAACAACATGAAACATGATAAAGGACATCAATAATGAGAAAATCTGTCATCCATAATCAAGATCCATCCCCAGCACCATATCCATTTGGACCTTTGTCATCCTATCTATCCTATGAGGGATGATCCTGAGAAGTGCTAGTTGTACTAGGTCTCTGAATTGCATGAGTGATAAATTGCTGCATCAAGAGAGCTACCTAATCTAGGTGACCCACAATAGTAGATATATCTGTCCTCATCTTGGCATATCTTGTGGTAGACTATCAATGCTAGGAGTAGCCTATGAACTCTATCCCATATCCTACAACTACTGCACCTGTGGAGGAACCTGCTAATCTTGTCGAGGTACCTGCTGTGCTGGAACCTCATCCTACTAAGCTAATGCAACTCTTTGCAACTGAACTAAAGTATCTAATCCACCAAGAATATTTCAAGCATCATCTATATATACCTATCTCTACTATCTCTATTATTGATGAGCCCTATGCTATCTATTTGCTACTACTCTAGGATGTACCTCAGCTACATCATCCTATCCTCTAGCTCTAGCTCTATCCCTAGCATGCCCACCTCTCACCCATGGTCCATCTCCCACTCTACCAATAACTTGAGGATCTCACTGTCCTCACCCTCCCCGCCATCTCTGACATCCAGTAGCACCACCACCACCATGATCATCCCTCTCATCCTGGTCAGGGATACGCTCTGCTAGATCAGTAAAATGAGGAAACCTGTTATGAGACCACCGGTCTCGATACTCATGGGACATCCCTGTATCAACAACACCTAGAAGCATATCCCAAACTAGCAATCTGATCATATGCGAACTGATAATCAATCATAGGACCCCACATGGATCTCTCTGCCTATACCCGAGCATATAAAGATACACCCTGAGGCATATCCTGTACATGACCATATTGCCTAGAAACTCTACCAAAGCAGAAGTGGTCAATAGTAGTAGTAGTCTAGCCAATCATCCAGCAAGGAGAAAACATATAGGGTAGCTCATCATCGTCCTCCCTCCACCCCTCACAACCAATGTATGGTCACCACTGAACCTGATCAAGATCATCTATCTATCATCACCAATAATCAAGATGACCCAGATGGTGCTGAACAACCATACCGCTATACAGAAAAACATATGGGAAACCATGCTATCCAATCCTATCGAAAATAGGCCTAGTAATGGGAAGATGCTCCCATACCCACAACTAGAGAATAACTACCCTGACTGACAAATAAGCACTCTCTCTGTAAACTACCTCATGTAAATCATGGTAGAGCTAGGAAAGAACACATGAACCCCGATCAAAGCGTCGAGGATGAGCAAGCAAATCCTCTAGAATCCTACCCCATATGACTGAAAAACCATGACCTCATTGGTTGGGAAGAAGTAAACCACTGATAAGGGCACCAAGTACCACTGGCAATGTAGGAAATGAAGCAAACTATGGCCAAGTGATGGTATCATCATCTATGGTATTGTCCCCGAACACTCGTCGAAAGACTGTGGAATCATATATGGAATCATAGTAAACTAACTCTCCTCTACATAGGATGTGTAGCAATCTATACACATCCTCGGGTGTGATAGTCATTTCTCCAAAGGGAAGATGGAAGGTATTATGGTTGGAGTGCCATCGCTTCGCCATAGCAGTCAACAGACCACTGTTCAGCTGAAACCATGGAAGGTCAAGTAGAAAGCTCAGACCGCATATCTCAATAACATGATACTCAGCATCAGTAAGTGTCTGACCAAGATCGATGACCCATGATGCAACTGTCTGAATGTATATAATAGGGAAGTTTTTCTGTTGGCAAAATAAAGGAATCATATCAGTATACCATATCAAGGAATTATATAAAGTCAATCAGTTCTATCAAAAGTATCAAGTAATTACACCCAGTACCATTTGTTCGTGTCTCTGTGTCCTGAGAATGAAGTAAGCAGTATCTATCATATCAGTTTTCACACTGATTGATTTATCCTACCAGACCTATCCTATCAGATTGACAAATCACATTCGTTGGTACCACTATCCTGATATCCCAATCAATTGTTTTGTTTAGATGCAACAGACCTAATCTTATTATTCGAATTGATCATATGAAGTTATCAAAATTTTTCATCAAAAAAATTAGGTACAAGTGCAAAAATTTTCAAAAATTCCTTAGGCATGATTTTAATCATCCCATGTGACATTTTACCTTAAGGGATATAGAAACGATGTTACGTGACACTTTTTTGGTGTTACACGGTAATTCAACTATCAGGCGACATTAAAACCTTCTAGGCGACATTGAATCAAGCCTAGATGATAATGGAAATCTAGGGTTTCATACGCGTAAAAATATATGCAAAAAGGACTTAAAACCCTAACTTTACGTGACATTAAAGTTTTCTCAGGTGAGAATGAAAGTTTTCTAAGCGATAGTTTACTATGCGGAGGCATGAGTAAAAAGAGTAGATGCGACATTAAAAAGGGCTAAGCGACATCAAATTTATGCTACGCGTGACTTTGCTAAATTAAACTAGTGATGAAATGGAAAAAATGCAATAAATGTGATAAATCAAGCAATAAATGCAAAAGGGGAGTTCATAATGACTCATTGGAGGTCCGTAGTCAGGTGGTCTCACATAACGCTGACACCTCTCGAACCGATGCTCTTTGATAGGGACAACCATCTCAAAAATCACCGCGGGACTAGAGCAAAAATCACCAAAGTCAAAAGTGCAAATGAATAGTAAATCAAGGTTTTTCAACCTATTTAAGCTAATTTGACCTAATTTTAGAGGTGAATTTTGGCTTAGACCTATATTAACCTATCAAATCAACTGGGGCATGTTCTTGAATCATCGCATATCATCAAGATTTTTAGAAATGAAAACATATTCAATAAATCAAACATCATCAAAATTTTTCAAATCAAGAAGTCAATATGTTTTATTTGTGAGGGGGCATCAGAGTATCAAATCAAACATCAATGGAATCAGTGGGGCATCAAATTTTTTGGAATCATTATCAGAGGCATATCATTTTATCAGTATCAGATCAGTTTATCATATCAGTATTAGAGGCAGCTTATAAAAAATATCATATCAGAGGTATATCAGTGAATTAGCAATCAGGACCTAAAAAGTGATCAAAATCAAAAGAATCTTTGAATCAATGTTCTTCGCACATCAATTCAAAGAGGGAAATTTGTAGACACTAAAAAATGGGCAAGTGCTTTTAAATTAATAAAATGGCAATAATCATCAAAATGCACTAATTCAATCAAAAAAGGGATCAAATCATTAAAATGGACATTATTAAATCAAATTGGACAAAATCAATAAAAGAAAAGGAAAAATCAAATAATGATGTTAAATAATTAAATCAAAGCTTAAAGGGGTAACAAATACTACATAATTGATTTTATTCAATTAGTTGTATAGTTGTTTAAATCAAAAATCAAAATGAACCTATTACCCTTACATGGCTAAATTTAATTAATTAATTGAATTTAATAAATTCCTAATATCTTTCAACAAAGCTGAGCAACCAATGAGAGTTGAGGACAAAAAGACATAAATCACTCAAAAAGGATGAATCTCAATCACTCATTCTAAAGTTTCAATCTCAACCACTCAATCTTGTCTGTTTGTCCAAAGCTTTGAGACAAACCTTTAAATTGTCCCCCCATTTATGAACAAAGCAAAGTATTTGACTCAACCAAAGGTTAATCATGATTACTTCACTCCACCCCCTACCCTTGGGAATTTACTATAAGTATGAAGCATTTTGAGAGCAATTCCCATCTTAGAAATTCATTTGCAAAGCATTGTTATTATAGGCAATTGAAGAGCATTCTAAGAGCATTTAGAGCAATTTGTATATCTTTGTATCAATTTGAGCTAGAATAATCATTGTAGAAGCATTATAGCAACATACATTCTCATTTTAGAAGTGTCACTAGTGGAGATTGAGCTGAGAGCTTCACTTACCACATCTTTCTAGAGAACCATGAGATGTTATAGATCTTAGTTTCAATTTTAAATTAGATTTGCATTGTATTTACTTTGAGTTGTTACTAATTTGATCTTAATTTCATGAAGGTGATTATCATCATCACACAATTTCATGTGCATTTCTTTCACTTTTGGCAATTCAATTTTAAACACATAGACTAATTAGGAGACCTCATTGTTTGTGAACAAATATAGTAGGCCTATGCTCTCACCTTTCTTAATGTGATCAGAATGAAAAACCTATTGGAGTTCCATTAGTTAGAAAAGGTCTAAGAATGAACCATGTGTTCTTTGTGTTTGGAGAATAAAGATAGTAGGGATATTCTCTCACCTTTCTTAAGGTGATTAAAATACGAGACCTATCTTTATCTTATTTTCTTTCAAAGTTTCACATTTTATTTAGGCCATAGTGGGCCTACCTTCGGAGACTTGCCTTATTGAAGCCTATGAGAGAAATGACATAGTAGGATACAACCAATTAAGGAATGATACTCTAACCCACTTTAAAATAAAATGAATTCATCCTTAATTGGGTGATTCATATAATCCCTTGAGCAATGCCCCTCCTTGAGTAGTCCTTTAGGATTACACAAAACTCCACTTAGGGTGGTGGGAGACTCTTGTAATAGGAGGTAAAAATCAATTTTTTTTTGAGTGAAATCCTTATTACAACTTGGTTAAGTAGTAAGCCCACCTTTTCTATCCATGAAAAACCAAAAATGACCATAGGTAGCTTGCTTGAATTGTTTTATATGTGGATGACCCGTGGAAGCAATCAAGAACATACACTTCATGTGTAGATTTAGGAAAAATATTTTTGTGTTTGTTGTGTTTGATGATCCTAGAAATAAGATGAAATAATCCATTTAGAACAAAAAATTAAAGCACAAAATTAAAAAAATTATGGATTCAGAAAATATTATGCAACTTATCACCTTTACAAAGAATTATGTTTCCTGTGAACAAATAAACATTGGCTGTGAACAAAAGAATACCACCCATTAAGAATCATACATTTCTCTTTCTCACCAGAACATCACTTGTGAATAGAGAAACATCACCTATGAACAAAATAATATTGCATGTTAATAATCAAACATCACTATTTCACACCAGAACGTTGCCTGTAAACAATAAAACATCATTTGTGATGTTTAGAATTTCACCTAAAAAAAGTGAGTACTTACATACATTTTTGGTCAAAATTGAAAATATTTTATGATACCCTTTTCAGATCATAGTCTATTTCAATGAAAATAGAGTTGAAATTCATCACCATTTGAATTTTCAAGAAAATTGATCCATTTACATTGAGTTTCATTCATCACAAAATCATTGTGGAGTATTTTTAAATTATCATTGATTTTATATTTCTAGAGGTTCACCATCAAAGGATTGTCAGTCCTTTTCCTAAAGTCAAGGAGATCAAGGTCATCATCACACGTCTTCAATATCATAGAGATATATCTTTCTCTATTATAATTTAACCTAAGACACATTTTACCTTGGTAAAATCAACATTAAAACTCCAACTCATCATTTTTTTAGGCAACTTAACTTGGATTTTGAATCAAATCAACTCATTCAAAGATACTTTCCTTCAAACATTGTCACAAAGTTTTTTTCATGTCAATAAGGACAAGGTCTTATAAGTAAAAGACTCAATACAATGAAAGAGTGACTCATGAAGAAGTACCCCTTAAACAAAAGCCACAACCTCAATTGCTCCCCTCAATTCATCATGAAGATGAAACACACAAAAGTCAACTGAGCATGGAATGGAAAGATAATGATTGGGATAATACCATCCACAACAACAACCATGATGATGGTGAAAATTAGGAAAAGCTTATAAGATACCGAAAAGATCCTTTGTTTCAAAAACTCATGGAAAAGGTGCTAGAAAAAGACAAGGAAAAGTACTTTGTCACCTTAGATCAACTAGGGGTTAAACTACCTCATGATTATGGTATATCACAATTAAGACAAGAGGAGGGTGAGGCTAACCCTCTAGGATTTCCAAATAGACATATTCAATCTCTTCAAACAGAACTTGATATTATTAAAAATGGAACTTCTCCAAAGAGGTACATATTGGAAGGAATTTGTCTTTTTCCTTTTGACAAAAGTTTGATCATGATACCTTTTTTTTTCCCAATGTGGAGTTTCCAAAATACAACAAGTACATGGGCCTAATCAACCCTCAAGACCACATTAGAGAGTTTTTCACATTGAGTATGGAGTTCATCCATGAACAAACATATCTAATGAGATTGTTTCCTATGAGTCTAGGTGGACAAGCAGTTGAGTGGCTCTCTAAGTTACCACTTAGAACTAATTCATTTGAATAATTGATCTCAAATTTTTTCAACCAATAATCCTATAAAATTGAACATGAGGTGACCATTTTAGACTTGTGCAATACCAAAAAAAGGAATGGGTAGCATCCTTGAGTTTCCTAGAATGGCAGAGAAGAATATTTTCTAATTTCCTAAGAAGTTTGCCAAAAAAAGAGATGTACATCTTCATTAACAATTTGAATAATAAAATGAACTTCTAGTTACAACTCCAATGTCCTCCAATTTTTTTCAAAATGATTGAAAATGGTATTAAAATAGAAGATGATTTAGTAAGGAAGGGTGAACTAAAGCTATGGACAATAAAGGGTTTTCAAATAACAACAATACTTTCAACAATAAGCAATTTACCTCTTGGGGGGTCTTCGAGATATTCTCAGGCCCACCAACTTGGAAAGGAAACAAGTCTGACTCATTTTTATTATTTGAGGACTTTGAGGATTATTCACCATTGCTTGATGGTGACTGAGATGATCGTCCATCCCTCTACATTCTGCCAACTTAACATCCTACATATATTCCACCATTGCCAAGTTCCTGCCTATGCTTGAATTCAAACCCCTGCTTCCTCTTGTCTGCTATGCTCCCATATTGGAGTGAGTTTACCCTTTGACAAGTTTGTTTCTTTGGTTGATAAATAATATGCTGGTCTTCATTATTTGGGGTAAAGCCGATGAGGAAATCTTCTTTCCTGGGGATAAATAAAATTTTAGATCTTGATAAGGGAGTGTTTGTTATTTTTATCCTAGACCCTCTTGTGGACCATACTATTTCAATTATGCCTCTCACACTGGTTGGAAAATTTATAGGTCCAAGACTGAATATAGATATGGTTAGAGCCTTCACCACAAAGAAATAGAACCTAAAGGGACAAGTGGATATTGCGGCAATGCTGAAAGGTTTTTTCTCATTTGAATTCTCTAATGGTGAAGACTTGTTTAAGGTTCTCTACGGGGCCCCTAGATGTTGGGAAAGTCATCCCTGGCTTTGCAAAAATGGTCTAATAATCTATATTTTAATGATGACTTCTTTGTTTCAGCCCCTATTTGGGTCAGGCCCCTGGGACTTCCACTAGAATATTGGCATGAACATGTTTTTGTTGGTTTGGCGGCAGCGTTTGGAAAACTCTTGACTATTGATCTAATGACATTAGTGAGATCAAGTCTAGTTTATGCTAAAATCTATGTTAATGTTCACCAATCAGTGGATCTTCCTCATATTGTCATTGATGTCAACACAGTGATATTCTAGATATTAGCAGGAAAGTAGGTACAGTTTTGTTTTGCACACATGTTGTATTGTAGATTGGATTTTTTGTAGTTGATGGTATGTTCTTTGGTGTGTTATTAACCTATGGTTAACAGCGCAAAAAGAAATTCATTCATTTGTGAGAGTTATGAGCATTTTGGTGAAAGTAGTGTTTAGACAGTGTTTCTGTGAAGCGATGTTCAAAAATCGGAGGATATCTCTTAGCTGGGATGGAATCTAATTTTGCACAGTTAAAGGGATGTTGGAGACTCATTAATGATGACATGGTTCATAGCACAAACTTTGAGGATATGTTTGGAGAAAGTTATAGTATCTGGAAGCTGACAGTTTTATGTGAATTTTGTGTGTAGAATGTAGAATTTATTATTTTGTAATTGAGGACCGACTCATTTGTAATTATTTGAGTTTGGTATATAAGAAGGAATTTTTTCCTTGTTGTAATGTGTACTATGAAGATTGAGATGCGAATATATGCATGAAGTGAAGAAAAGAGCTAATTCAGTGATGAAGGAAGACTTGTGAGTACAGAGATCTGGAATTGTGATCTTGTGTAGCAGATAGTGCAGTTTTGGCATAGTGTGAAGGAGGTAATATATTTCATATTATTCTATTGAATAATTCTAAGATCTTTTGGACAGTGGGTTCAGAGATCTTGCCTTGAAGCTATTTCGGCAATGGGTCCTTCTGTCTTCCATAAACTCTTAACCGGGTTAGAATCTTTTAACAGGGATTCAAAATCTCCTAACAAGGATTTATATGTACTAAATGTATTTCATAAGACTCCTAACAGGGTCCATCCTCTAACAAGGAACTTTCATATTAGTGCATCATTTTGTGGGCATCATTCCCACCGGGGTTTACTCTTTTCAAGAGGTTCCCTAGTCAACATATCTTGTGTTATTGTGCAATTGTGTATGATTATCTTTCTATGGTTGATCAGTACATTGATTACATTGTTTAAAGTAGTTGAATAGATAAATTATTTGATAACTGATTCACCCCCCCCTCTTAGTTATCATGGGGATCTTTACTTTCTAACAATTGGTATCAGAGTAGCAGGTCCTTGAAAGAAAAGTTTAACAACTTAAGGAGATCCATGGTGAATTTCATAAAAGAAAGCCCTAAGTTTGATGGAGTAAATTTTGATAGCTGGAAAGAAAAGATGAAGACACATCTATTGCGTTTAGGACCAAGTTATTGGTTGATTACAAAGAATGAGAAGACTATCATTGAGGAAGACAATCTAGAGGCAGAAACTAAAGATGAACTAGATCTATTCATGTGTAACATACTTGCAAGAGAAGCACTTTTGTCAGCACTATCGGAGAATGAATATAGTCAGGTAAGATGTTTGAAAACATCTCATGCAATTTGGAAAGCTTTACATTCTACTTTTGAAGGTGATGAACATGCAAAGAAGGCTAGATTACATAATTGGATTTGTGCATTTGAAGATATTAGAATGATGGAAGATGAATCTATTAGAAGCTATATTGGTAGGATGTCTAAGATTGTAACAGGAATAAAGTCTTGTGGAGGTGATAAGATAAAGAATGAAGTGATATGGAAAATTTTGAGAACTTTGACGCCAGTATTCAAGAAGACAACGCAGATGATTGAACAAGTGATACCTTGTACATCGAACTTTTCAAGAGAGACTCTTCTTGGAAGATTAGAAACAACAGAGATGAACTTGAGATTATCAGGAGAGCTACCTAGAATGGAAAAAACATTCAGTGCTCTTAACATTAGACCTACAAGAAGTACTAGTGTGAATGGAGATTATGCCAGTAGTAGCAGATCCAAGGAAGATAAGAAGATTGAAGAAGCTATTGCATTACTTGTAAAAAGAGAACCAGATGGTAAGAAAATATTTAAATGTTGGACTTGTCAAGAATATGGTCATTTTGCATCAAAATGTCCTAAAAGAGTTAAGAAGTATAGAAGCAACTTTAAACCTAGGAGATCTAAAGAATGTTATTATGCTAATGATGAAGATCTTGAAGCAGGAATTGAAAAACATTTAAGTGACAGTGATAATGATAACTTTGAGGAAATAGGATTTGTAGCAATTAAAGAAGAAAGTTCTGAATTTGATAAAAGGGAAGAAAAAGCATTAGTTTCACAAGTTGAAAAGAAATCTGATTGGATTATAGATAGTGGTTGTTCACATCATATGACTAGAGATAAAAGAAAGTTTGTTAAGTTAGATAATTATGATGGAGGAATTGTTAGGGTTGGTAACAATGCACCTTGTTTGATTAATGGTATAGGATCTATTACTCTTGATGGAAAGACTAACACTGATGATGTTTACTTTGTTGATGGACTGAGACATAATCTACTAAGCGTTGGACAATTGGTTGATAAGGGTTATCAAGTTTGGTTTTCTGAGAAAACTTGTGTGACAAAAGATAAAGATGGAAATTTGATTGGAAAAGGATCCATAACCAGAGGTAATGTATTTTAGTTGAATCCCACTGAGATGACATGTTTGATAACTAGGATTGATGACAGTTGGTTATGGCATAAAAGGTTTTGTCATATAAACCTTGATAATATTGTCAAGGTGAGCACTAAACTTGCGGTAAGAGATTTACCTAGAATTATGAAACCTACTAACATGATTTGCAAAGAATGTATGATGGCAAAGAAGAAAAGGAGTTCATTTCCCAACAAGAAGTTCACATCGACAGAGAAGCTGGAGATTGTTCATACAGACTTGAGTGGTCCTACTAGGACTAGAGGATTCTATGGAGAAAGTTATTCTATGATTCTTGTTGATGATTTTACAAGAATGATGTGGATTGCATTTTTGAAAGAAAAATATGAAGCATTTGTAATTTAAGATCATGAAAAGAAAAATTGAGAATGAATCTGGAATGAAGATTAAGTGTCTAAGATCTGATAGAGGTGGTGAATTTACATCTAGAGAGTTTAACACCTTTTGTGAAATGAATGGTATTAAGAGACAAATTTCAGCCCCTAGAACACCAGAATAAAATGGTATTTCAGAAAGAAGGAACAGGTCAATAACTGAAGCAACAAGAGCTATGTTGTTTGAAAATGATTTGGCTAAGACTTTTTGGAGAGAAGCAGTGAACACAACAGTATAAACTATGAACAAAGTACAAATCAGAGCAGACAAAAACAAGACACCTTATGAATTATGGTTTGGACATACACCCTCAGTTAAGTATTTTAGAATTTTTGGAAGTAAATGTTATATAAAGAGAGATGATGATATAGGAAAGTTTGATCCTAGAAGTGATGAAGGAATATTTCTTAGATATTCTTTAAAAAGAAAAGCATATAGATGTTATAACAAAAGAACTAAGACTATTGTTGAAAGTGCAAATGTAAAAGTTGATGAGAAGTTTACAATTCAAGAAAGAATGCTTGATTATGAATCTGATGGAGAAGCACAACCTCAGCCTAACATTGAAAATGCAGAATTATTTTTTGAAACTAACAGTGATTTGCTGAATGAAAGTCATACTGAAGAAAATAGAGAAGAAAACAGAGAAGAAAGCAGAGAAGAATCTACAGTTGGAACAAGATCAGTAACTATGACACCTAACAGGTATACTTCAAGACATCACCCTATTGAGAAAGTTATTGAAAGTTTAGATAGAGGAGTTTTGACTCGAAATAAGGTACATTTATGTTTGATTTCTCAAATTGAACCTAAGACTACTAATGAAGCTTGTGAAGATGAACATTGGATTAATGTTATGAAAGAAGAACTAGAGCAGATTGAAAAAAATAAGACATGGGAATTGGTCCCTAGACCTGAAGACAAGAATGTGATTGGAACAAAGTGGGTATTCAGAAACAAGATGAACGAACAAGGAGAAGTGATAAGAAACAAAGCAAGATTGGTATGTAAAGGATATTCACAACAAGAAGGAATTGACTATGAAGAAACTTTTGCACCTATGGCCAGACTTGAAGCAGTGAGAATGTTTCTAGCATATGCAACTTACAAGAAATTTAGAGTGTATCAGATGGATGTGAAGTTAGCATTTTTGAATGGTGAATTGGAAGAAGAAGTCTACATTGAGCAGCTTGAAGGTTTTCCTTTGACAAAAGAAGGAGATATGGTATGTAAGTTAAAGAAAGCTTTATATGGATTAAAACAAGCACCTAGAACCTGGTATGCAAGATTGGATAAGTATTTATTGAAATTGGGATTTATAAAAGGAACAGTAGATAGTAACTTATAGACAAAAGAAATTGAGAATGGTTTGTTGGTTATAGTTATATTTGTTGATGATATTATCTTTGGAGGAGAAGATGAAGCTAGTGACAAATTTGCAGATGAAATGAAGACTGAATTTGAGATGAGCATGATTGGAGAAATGAAATATTTTTTGGGATTACAGATAACACAAAGCAAGGAAGGTATATTTGTAAGTCAGATTAAGTATTTGAATGACTTATTGAAAATATTTGGAATGGAAGATTCTAAACCTGTTGGAACACCTATGGTAACCAGACATAAATTATCTAGCAAAGATGAGACACCAGCAGTTGAGCAGAAAAAGTAGAGATCTATGATTGGAGGATTGCAGTACTTGACACATACAAGCCCTGATATAGCACATTTAGTTGGGATTGTAGCAAGATTTCAAGTAGAACCTAGAGAATCACATTATGCAGCAGTAAAGAGGATACTAAGATATCTGAAAGGAACAATGGATTATAGATTATGGTATGAGAATTCTGATGATTTTACTTTATGTGCCTATACTGATGTAGATTGGGGAGGTAGCGTTGATGACAAGAAAAGCACCAGTGGTGGAGCCTTTTTTCTTGGAGGAAAATTGGTCTCTTGGCTAAGTAAGAAGCAGAATTGTACTTCACAAAGCACAAAAGAAGCAGAATATGTTGCAGCAACAAATAATTGTAATCAGATTATTTGGATGAAGTAGATGTTGAAGGATATTGGAATAAAGTTTGATGAGCCTGTTGTTATACATTGTGATAACACTAGTACAGTGAGTATGTCAAAAAATCTTGTTTTACATTCTAAGACTAAACATATTGAGATCAAGTATCATGTTGTAAGAGAGAAAGTTACAGAAAAAAAAGTAAGATTGGAGTACATAAGTACAAAGGAGCAGATAGCAGATATATTTACAAAGCCTTTACCTAAGGATACATTTGTGTATCTAAGAGGTATGCTTGGGGTTATGCCCCAACCTATTTTTGAGAATTGATGCAGATGATTGCATCCATCCAGTGGTATATGAGCCCTATCTTTCTTCTAGATTGGATGTTGGAACTTCCTCTATGGGGGAGTTTATGAGCTGAGTCATGAGGACTCTTGTTATTGTATTTTTTTGAAAAGTGTCTTTTGACATTAAGTTTTTGTTGAATTAGTGATGGAATTTATGTCATTGATGTCAATGGGGGAGAGATATACATGAAAAACATTGTGGATTGTATGAGAGAGCTGAATAGGAAAATGAAGCAAGATTTAATTTGATATTTTGTAGTGATGTTGGATTTTTGGAAAATTGGATGTTTTTCATCTATGTTGCCATCAATGCCAATGGGGGAGATTGTTAGGAATGAATGAAAAGTATTTTGGTAGTCATTCTGTAGCAGTTGTTGTTGCATTCATGACTTGTATTGTCATTGATGTCAACATAGTGATATTCTGGATATTAGCAGGAAAGTAGGTACAGTTTTGTTTTGCACACATGTTGTATTGTAGATTAGTTTTTGCACAGTTGATGGTATGTTCTTTGGTGTGTTATTAACCTATGGTTAATAGTGCAAAAAGAAATTCATTCATTTGTGAGAGTTATGAGCATTTTGGTGAAAGCAGTGTTTAGACAGTGTTTCTGTGAAGCGATGTTCAGAAATCAGAGGATATCTCTTAGATGGGATGGAATATAATTTTGCATAGTTAAAGGAATGTTGGAGACTCATTAATTATGACATGGTTCATAGCACAAACTTCGAGGATATGTTTGGAGAAAGTTACAATATCTGGAAGCTGATAGTTTTATGTGAATTCTGTGTGTAGCTTGTAGAATTTGTTATTTTGTAATTGAGGACTGACTCATTTGTAATTATTTGAGTTTGGTATATAAGAAGGAATTTTTTCCTTGTTGTAATGTGTACTATGAAGATTGAGATGCGAATATATGCATGAAGTGAAGAAAAGAGCTAATTCAGTGATGAAGGAAGACTTGTGAGTACAGAGATCTAGAATTGTGATCTTGTGTAGCAGAGAGTGTAGTTTTGGCATAGTGTGAAGGAGGTAATATATTTCATATTATTCTATTGAATAATTCTAAGATCTTTTGGACAGTGGGTTCAGAGATCTTGCCTTGAAGCTGTTTGGGCAGTGGGTCCTTCTGTCTTCCATAAACTCTTAAGTAGGTTAGAATCTTTTAACAGGGATTCAAAATCTCCTAATAGGGATTTATATGTACTGAATATATTTCATAAGACTCCTAACAGGGTCCATCCTCTAACAAGGAACTTTCATATTAGTGCATCATTTTGTGGGCATCATTCCCACTGGGGTTTACTCTTTTCAAGAGGTTCCCTAGTCAACATATCTTGTGTTATTGTGCAATTGTGTATGATTATCTTTCTATGGTTGATCAGTACATTGATTACATTGTTTAAAGTAGTTGAATGGATAAATTATCTGATAACTGATTCACCCCCCCCCCTCTCAGTTATCTTGGGGATCTTTACTTTCTAACACTTGTCAAATTTGAATCTATCTATTCCTTTTTCCTATTTTATTTGTAAAAAATTGGTAATAGGGAAAAGAAATGTCCTCATAATCCATAAGAGGAAAATAAGACAAACCAAGAGAGGAAGAAGATATCGAATAAGGAATCTAGGGAAAAGAACCAAACATAAAATAATGAGGGGGATTTGAATAATAATCCCAAGATTTCCAACCAGATGGAAGGTAGCTCGAAGGAGGATGAGACTATCCCCCCAGTGACTAATATCCCTAAGGAGAAGGAGGATGTTAATCCTAAAAAATGTTGACATGGGGACTGTTAGCCTTGGTGTGGAGGCCTCTAAACAAGGTAAATACCCCAAGACAATGGAGGAAATAATCAATGAAAATGTAGACGATCATAATGGAGAGAAAAAGAGTAAAGGTAACAATATAAGTCATTCCCCTACCTTCAAGGTGGAAAGTGTGAGATCCCAGGAAGTGGAAGCCAATATTTCTATTTCTATCTCAAGGGTGGAGGATTCTTTCAAGGATCTTTTGGATTCATGATCCCATTTGAATTTTATGGATTCCCAAAAATGGAATATTCTAGATGGTAAAACACACAACGAAACTCTAGATAGTAATGGAAATAAACATCCCTTGTCACCTTCAGAGGAAAAAAGATGGAATGAAGATGTGCTAGAAAAACAATTTGTCTTTGAAGAAAAATAAGAAGATCCTTGGATCCCAGAGTGTGGTAAGAAGAAAAATAGAAATTCTATGAAGAAAGGGGAAAATCTCAACTAGGGAGGACCATAGTCTAATTCCTCTAAGAAAAATGAAAACCAAAGTCAAGGAGGAGTATAGATAAGATGACAATAGAAAGTTGTTGTTGGATCCCCAAAAGGAGATCCCAGAGGTAGAAAGTCAGTGAGAACTATTAGGCACTAGGAAGCAAAAGAAAATATTTCATATGGTTTCCAAATGACTATCTTAGAGGTATGCTCCCCAAACCGTAAATGAAGATCATTTCCTAGAATATTAGAGGATTTAATAGTTCTCATAAAAAAGATGTGTTGAGAAACTTGGTTAGAGATTGTAAGCCAAATATCTTGGTGATTCAAGAAACCAAAATGCTTAGACAAAAAGTGGAAAAGATTAAACCCATTCAAAATGGGGTAAGTCTGGGATGTAGTTCTAAGGGGGCTTTAGGTGGAGCTATGATTTTTTGGAACCAATCTTCTATCCATCGCTCCCCTATTCTTGTAGATAATAATATAATAGCAGTTAAGGTTACTCATATTAGAGACAATTTTTATTGGATTCTTTTTAATATCTATGTGCCCAATACAAAATTGAGAAGACAAAAGTTCTGGAAAAGATTGGAGGATATGAGAAATAATTTTTCAAAATGAGAGTTGGATGGTGATGGGAGATTTCAACACTCCGCTGAAATAAATTGAGAAATCAGGAGGTAATTCTTCTCAGTTGGATAACAGATTGGATCTAATGGATTATATTAATAATGAAGCTCTTCTAGATGTGGAATTAGAAGGTATATCCTACAATTGGTCTAATAGAAGAACTAGATCTAAGCTTATTCAGGTAAAGCTAAACAAAACTCTCATATCCATAGATTGGCTCTCAAGGTACTCTTGTTCTCTCTCTTCCTTGATTAGAATCGGGTCAGATCATTTTCCTATTTCCTTTATTGCTAATTCCTTTAGTGGTAAAATAAACTACCCTTTTAATTTTGAAAGAATAAGGATGTCTCACCCAAACCTAATTGAGAGGACTGATGAATGGTGGAAAATCAAAGTGGAAGGGTTAGCCATGTTTAGAGTTGCTAAGAAATTGAGCTATATTAAAAGGAAGGTTAAAGTTTGGAACAAAGAGGTCTTTGGAGATATTTTCTTAACTAAAGGTATAGTTCAACTAGACCTTAAAAATGTCTAAGATCAAATCCAAAGTGAGGGTCTTTCTGATGATCTCAAAACTCTTGAAAACAATCTGCTGGTGGACTATCATAATATTATTTCTAAGGAGGAAACATTTTGGAGGCAGAGATGGAGAGCTCTTTGGCTTAAATCATGAGACAAAAATACTAGATTCTTCCATATGACGACTTTGAAGCATAATGATACAAATAGGATCTCTTTCTTACATACCAATAAGGGTAAGTTAGAAAAGGAAGAAGCTATAAGAAAATAAATCCTTAATTTTTTTGCTAATCTTCTCTACCAGGATTCTAGTTTGAGTATTTTTTACCAGGAGAAACTTTTGTATGCCATTTCATGTATCATAAAAAATAATATCAATGAGAGTCTTAAGGCGATTCCTACAGAGAAAGAAATTAATAATGTTGTCTTCTCCTTTGAAGGAGAAAAAGCTCCTAGCCCTGATGGGTTCCCTATGTTTTTCTTCCAACACTATTGGGGAATTATGTGTAAGGATGTTTGTGTTGCGGTGAAGGAATTTTTTGGAACCCAATCTCTTCTAAAAGAGTTGAATTCTACTTTCCTAGTCTTGATCCCTAAAAAACTAGGTGTTAATAATGTGGAGGCATTTAGACCTATCAACATTTGTAACTCTTTGTATAAAATCATTTCTAAAGTTCTTACTTTGAGGTTTCTCTCTTTTCTCCCTACTATTATATCCCCCCAGTAGAATTGATTTGTTCCCAGAAGGAAAATCCTAGATTCAATAATTATTGTGCATGAGAATATACATTCTTTGGAAATGGCCAAAAAGTAGGGTTTCCTTATAAAATTAGACCTGTCAAAAGCTTATGATAGAGTGGACTGGACGTTCTTGATGAAGGTTCTGACTTCCTTTAGTTTTGATAACGGGGTGACTAAGTTAGTGAAGTAATTGGTCTCTTTGGTTTCTTCCTCTGTCATTATTGATGGTGGTTCTTCTAACTTATTTATACCTTCAAGAGGGTGACCCTATTGCTGCTATCCTATTTGCTATATTGGTAGAGAGCCTAGGTAGATATATTAGCAAAATGATGGGGGAAGGTTTGATCCTTGGTTCTTCAACCTTCATATGATAGATTGACTTGTTCTCATGAACAATTTGTCGATGATACAATAACTATGGGAACAACCACTATCAAAGAAGCTATAAATTTGAAAAATACTTTAACAACTTACACCAATGCTTCTGGTCAACTCATAAATTGGGATAAAAGTTCTATTTTTTTCATAAATACTCTATAAGAAAGGAAAAGAAGGATCTCTTCCATCTTGGGATGTGGTATTGGTTTGCTGCCTTCTACTTACCTTGGGCTGCCTTTGAGTACCAAGCCTCCTGATGCTTTATGGATATCTTTAGTTGAAAGATTCAACATGAAACTTGTAGGATGGAAAGGTGCTTTGTTAACTCAAGCTGGAAAAGTTCAACTTCTGAAACCTACCTTACATAATCTTCTTGTGTATATTATGAGCCTTTTTAAAATTCCTCAGAAATATGGAGAGATGATTGAAAGAATTCAAAAAAGATTTATGCGGTCTAGGGTGTTAGAAAATAAAAGAATGAGTCTAGTGGCATGGGAGAATATTTTTAAACCAAAAAGATTTGGAGGGCTTGGAATAAGGCATTAAACAAATCAATAAAGTTTTGTTGGCTAAACAAATATGGAGAATTTTTGGATAAAACAAAGAATGGAATTCTATTCTAAAGAAAAAATACCCGTTTAATCATCTGACTCTAGAAGATTTTATTCTGGCTCAAGAGGACATTCATGGATCTTATATTTGGAATAACATCTGGTATGCCAAGGATATGGTCGTTAAAGGTGTAAGGTGGAAACTTGGAGATGGCATGAAAATTAATTTTTTGGGAGGATTTTTGGTTGGAAGGGAATCTGCTCTCAAGTAACCAAGACTGGAAACATGGGATGGATGTATGCTATATGCCCACAGAGCCAAGCTAGATTGCCGCCAGAAGAAGATAGAATGTTTGGATGATGACGGCATGGCTATAGTTATTTCAGGGGTTCAGAGACCAGTATCTCTTCGCATGATATCCGCTATGCAACTTAAGCGGTGTATGCGGAAGGGTTGTCAGTTGTTTGCTATCTCTATTAATGATAGAGGGGATGAGGACGAGAGTGAGACTTCTCTTGATGACCATCCCATCCTCCAGGAATTTGCAGATGTTTTTCCATCAGAGTTTTCTTGAGAGTGCGACCGCACAAGAGTCCAATCCATTTTGGAAAGGGCTCTAAGCTTGCACCTCATTTTGTTGGTCCGTTTGAGATCCTAGAGAGGATAGGGCCTGTTGCTTATCGTCTAGCCTTGCCACCTAGCCTGTCACGCATCCACGATGTGTTCCATGTATCAGTTTTGCGAAAGTATATCTATGATGAGTCTCATATTATTGACTGGGATGCCTTGCAGGTGGAGTCAGATGGCCAGCTAGCACTAGAGCCCATTCGCATTTTGGCTCGTCGGACGTTGGTACTTCGAGGCAGAACGCTAGACCAGGTTAGGGTCCAGTGGGATTGCTATGATGAGGTTACAGCCTCATGGGAGGATGCAGCTCAGATGAGGGCCCAGTATCCGCACCTCTTTGATGAACTCCAGGAGGATGTTCATACCTAGAGGGGGTGGATGTGAGGTCCACTTTCGGCCCACATAGTGATCCTATGTTATTCATATTAGCTATCTTTTTGATTATGTTTCTTTCAGAGATACTTGGACTTTGTCGACTACTGTTATATTATGTTTGGACTCGTTGGACTATTCTTTTGATGATTCTGCATATGGGATCCATGATGTGTAGATTTGGTTTATGATTTTTATATGATGTTTCGTGATCCTGATGGTCTTGATGATATTTAAATTACGTTATGGAATTTCATTTGAAATGTGCAATCAAATCCTGAATATTATATGCAATTGACGTATGAGTTGAATTATGTAATTTAATGATTAAATTTTGCTATATCATATATGTTTATTTTAATGGTTTTCTTCCTTGAATTACTGATGCTGCATTTAGGTATTGCAGGTGGAAGGACCATGGAAACACATTCGGGGAAATCAAATTGAACGTAGGACAGCCAGTTAAACCAAGGCCCCGTCTATTAAGAGACCTGAGGCCTCGTTGTTAAGTAATTTATTTCGTAACAGTAATTTGAATGTTTGTATGTTATGTGTTGTTATTCTGGATGTACCTTTCGTGAAATGTTATTTTGTGAAGTGTCGTTTGACACCTATGTTCAATGTTATAAAGGTACGTCGTGTGTTGTGTGAGAGCACTTGCTAGGAGTTTTAGGGATATCTTAGCACTCCTTTCTACCATAGGAATCTTTGTGCAGTCTCATTCCCCATTTTCGATGTTATTTCTCGACATGGGTTTAGAGGGTTAATAATGGCCTTAGGAGATAGTTTTATGCTTAATTTGTTAACCCATTCCATGTATCCATGGGTTAGGGGTATTTTCACCTCTTTAGAAGCCTAAAAGTGACTTTAGGACCCTTTTTAAAATTTCATTTTCCTTCTTGAGCGAAAATTGCAACTTGCTTGTTTGAACCTTATTTATGAGGTTAGGTGTAGAAGCCCTATTTAGAGGAAATTTTGGCTTAGGGTGATTCATTCACCCATTCTCTATTTTTAGAGAGCTTTCAGAAAGTTAGAGGAAAAAAGGCTTGAAGCTTGGATTAGGGCTTAACAACATTCTACCATAGCTTGGATTTGAGGTAGGAATTCATGTGCTCTCTCTGTTTGTTTGAGATGTTTGTTATTATGATCATGTTCTTGGCTCCCCATGGTTGGTCATGGTGGAGGTTTGTTTTGTTTAGTGTTGTGTTTTAGCTCCCCATGGTTGGTCATGGTGAGAGCAAGCTTGCATATGTGTTTATCTTGTAATTGAATTTTTTGGGTTGTTTACTCTTAGATTCTCTCACCCTTGGGAGGGAAGAGAAATCAAGAGGGGGTGTGGGAATGGAGGCAACTCCATGTGTAGAGTCTCCTCCATGTGTGGGGAAGGATGAACCTTGGGTGAGTGATTTTCCCCAAGAGACCTTGCATGTAGCCTTTGTGGCAATGGGGGTATAAGGAGGGAAAATTGGCCTTGTGTGCCTTGTATGTATTTGAGAAATATGGGTCCATGTGTGGCCTTGTATATTATGCAATGGTAATCTCCATGGTTTTGTCTACCACACCCTACAAAGGAAATTCATGGGAATTCCTTAGTTTACTTCATGAGGGAATTTGGGAATTTTGTCCATGTTTGTTAAATCATGTTGTGATTGTGCGTATATGTTTGTAACCTGTTCAATGTGTTCTCCCCAAGCTCAGGGGTGGTCTCATGAGAGACCTTGGATGGGAGGTGAGCTCCCATGGTCTTTTCCTTGTTTTGTTTGCAATTGCAGATTTTGAAGTATGGATGCATGATGATAAAGAAGATAAAGACTTTTGCTTTGATGTGTTTGAATGAGGAATTCACTCTATGTTTGAAAGAGGAATTCACTCCATATTTTGATTTATCCTTGTAAATTTTGAATCATGTATTCAATCTCCCTTTGGAGCTCTTGTATATTGTATTTAGAAAGAAAAAACATGTTGCTATATTGATCTATCATTGCCAAATTTATGTTTTAGAAGATGCTTTCATTATGAAATTCATGTAAAGAAAAGCAAGCTTCATTTGAATATTGCAATGTTACTTTGTAACCAAGGAATGATTTGATAGTTTGTTTAGAAGATAAGTTAAATTAGTAGATTTTTAAGATAGTTTAGAATATTAATCATTATGTTATTTTGAGTTAATGTGTTATTAATAGATGGAATTTTTTTTATGAAAAGCAATTTTTATTACCAAAAAGTTAGTTTAGTTAGTAATTTAGTTGGTTGTTATAAAGTTAGTATAGTAGTTTATTAAGTTGTTAGTTAAATGGTGTTATTTAGTTATTTTTGTTTATAAGGGTTATTATTAATTTAAAAGATGTTATGTTGCTTTGTAATTTTCATTTATTAATTTGTTAATATTTTATAATTATTAATTAATAATATATTTAAATAATAAATAAATATAATTAATGTTTAAATCTTATAGTCTTTATTTTCTAATTTATTTTAAGATTAATGAATCGAATCATGTATATCCTATGTTTTCGAAGCAAACCGATTTAAGCTCCATGATCAGTATGGACTTAACTTAAACATTAGTTAATTGAATGACCTTCATATGGAATAACGTAAACATTAGACATTCATGTCCTCTTAGTCAACCGTTGAGATCTCTAGTTGACGAACGATAATTTTGATCGTCATGAAGATGGACGTATTTAACTTTTTTTTAATTTTCCTCTAGCATCCTTTATAGACAACATTGTCGAGGTTATTCACCTGATTCATTTTAACCTCGTCGTTGAACTCATTAACCCGCATCTTGTGTGTTGAAACTTATCACTTTAAAAAAATTTGTTGGTTGTGTTTTGTCCCAACTTTTGGGCATCACATGTATGCAAAGCTACTATTGGCAAAAAAGTCTCTAACTACTGGAGGGGAAATAGATGGATTAATACAGGGGATATTGATAGGAATCATGTGCCTATTAATAATTTGTTGCAAATCTGGTATGTGAAAGATGGAACTCAAGATGTTCTCATTTGGGCTTCTAATCCTGATGGGAACTTTTTTATTTCTTCTTCTTGTTCTCTATTTCATCTTGGACAATAGAGACCTCTATGTTCTAAGGTTTGGAATAAATTTCTCATCCCCAAGATTAATATCTTCTTCTGGTTGTTATCGCAAAATAAAAATCTTACTCTTGAAAATCTTTGTAAAAGGGGTTTTTGTTTGCCTAATAGATGCTTTCTTTGTATGGAAGATGTTGAATGATGTAATCATATAATGTTGCATTGCTCCTATGCCCACAAGGTGTGGGAAGTTATTGTCAGGAATTGGAACTTGTGTTGGTTTTTTCCCCTAACTTGGTAAGATTTTATCATCCAATGGAGTTGTCCCTTTCCTAACAAGATGGATAAATTTTTTTGGAACTTGCTTCTCCCTCACTTCAGCTGGCATATCTAGAAGGAAAGAAACAATAGGGTTTTTTGGGATAAGTATTCTAAACCTGAGGTGGTAGCTAATCAAATTTGAAGATCTCTTGAGGAGAACTTCAATCTTATTTTGTAGAGTAATCCTTCCATTATCTCTTCTAAGGAGGATCTTGATCAAATTAGTAAATGTCAGTTAGGAGACACTTCAAAAAATGTTCAGAATCCTAGAGAGAGCATTGAGTGGGCTGCCCACTAGAAGGATGGTATAATTTTTTTTTATGGGTTTGCTAAAGGAAACTCAGGAATGGAGGGAGGAGGTGGTATTATAAGAGATTGGGTTGGAAACAACATTGGTGTGGTGGCTATTCCTCCTAAAATAAAAAGAAATCATCTAGCAGAAACTATGATAACTCTTATTACGATCATGCTGGTTGAAGAGTTGGGCTGTAAGAAAATTTGGCTAGAAGGGGACTCTATGAATATTGTTAACTGCATCAAAGGAGTCAGTAAATCTTCATGGAATATTGATCATATCATTGAAAAAACTAAATTAATATCCCAAAGTTTCAAGGCTTTTCATATAACCCATGATTATCATGACACCAATAGAGTTGTGGATGGATTAGTTAATACTGGGGTTAGAAGTGACATCATCAAAAAATGGTATGGTGAGACTAATCTCAATGATGATATAATAAGTCTCATTAATTTTGAGAAGATTAGTCATAAAGAAGGAGTCCTTAGTTGTAATAATGATAATTATGAAAATGAGATTGCCTAAATATTCGAGAGACGTGAAGTGTCAGAAAGAGTGCATTTTCATAATTACAATTTTTTTCACACACACTTTGTGGGTGTTTAAGACTTATTTGGTTCTAGATTTTGTTTCCATTGTGCTCTGTGTGAAAGGGTTTGGCTCAAACTGTTTTTGCAACCAGGTGAAATTTCTAGAGATAGAAGAGATGGGAGGTGATCTCAAGAGGGAAGAGCCTTAAAAATGTAAATGGAAGGGGGAGAAAAAAGTCTAGAAAAAGCTTAGAAAAGGGGGGGTTGTGCCCTTTCTTAAGAAACTGCATGGTTGCGATAAGGAGATTACCAAAATTTTTGCTACAGGATGGAATAATGGTGTTGTGAACATTGCAGGTAAGTCCTTCACTTTATCCCTTAGTTTTATTGTGGAGATTACGGGTCTTCCTCTAACTATTATAGGGATAGGAGGATTGGTAATAAAAACCTGAGTGAATTCCCTGGAACTATTGAAGAAAGAGAAATGCTTGTTAAGGTAAAGGGTGATTATATAAAAATTGAGAGAATTAAAACTATTTGGGCCCAGGTTCTTAAGGTGATTATGGAACATTTCACTCTCAATGGTAGGTTAACTAGGGTGTATAATTACCATTTTGTTTTAATCAATTATTTCCATCATAAGAAGAGGATTTCTTTTCCTTTTCTTCTGCTTAGTTATCTAAATTAGAGCATAGAGTAAAATAGGAAGAAATCTAGTTCCCTTGTTCTCCATGATGGTTTTATATATCTTATATTTGAATATGCTAGAGACAAAATTGTTGAGACTTTTCCTGAAGAAGTTAAGGAAAATACTCAGAAAATAAAGGCTATCGAATCTGGTGAGGAGTTGTCTGGGAATAAGATTATAAAAAAACACATATCACAAGAAAATGAGAACACTATCTTTGATGATGAGAAGGGAATGCAGTCTGAGGATGATGAAGATGATGAACCCTCTGAGGAGGAAGATGTGGATAATAATGGTCAAAACAACAATGAGAAGGAAGACTTTGTTGAAGGTAATGAGGGTGACTATGATTTGAGTGCCCAAGATAATTGGGAGTACTCTTTGGATGAGAAAGGGAATAAATAATAGGAGGATAAATCGGGAGAGAATTTGTAGGTTCCTTTAGGCTATGAGGACCAGAATCATGAGATGGAGGATAGGGTGGATCATGGCAATGATGATGAGGAAAGAGATGATACAGAGAAAGAAGATAAATTTGAGACTAATCAAGAGGTTATCAATAATCAGATCACTATGATCAATGATACTTTGACTAATGTGGTAGTGACTACTATTAAATTTGTGGTGGATGATCATATGAAGAAAGACCTTGATTTTCAAACTAGTGGAAAATGTGTTGAAAATGATAGGAATAAGAATTCCCAGAGTAAAGCTAAGGCTACTTCCTTGGAGGAAGAGTATTTCAATTATAAAAAGGAAGCTACCATGGGAGTTCTGCAAGCTTCAAGGAATAGGGAAATGCTGGCCGTCAATCTGGGCAAATGGAAGTTCCATGTGTATGTGTGAAATTGTACTTGCCTGTGGACACAACACTTTAGTAAAACATTATTGGTTAACAAATCAAAAAATCTACAATAAAGACAAGTATCGTTAACCGGGCAATTTACTACCTTCTAGTAGATGCGAGTATGATATTCTCAGAAGTAACCAATCAGATCAGTGACAATGCAACATCTAAACGAAGGATTTGGATGATGAAAGCTATGAAAAATGGATGCAAATTATATTTTTGAATTTTTCTATGCAGTATGGATGAAAAACTGTGTGAAATGATATTAAACTAGATGAAAAATGAAGTGAAATCTATTCTAACAATGCTATGAGTGATATGAAAATAAAAACAATTTTAGCAAGAATCTCAAAAGTTGCAATCTCTCAATTCGCCAAATCGCATGTGCAAGATTCTCCAAATTCGTGCTCGTTTGTAAAGGACTAAGCCCCGTTTATATAGAAATCCAAGGTTTTTGAGAACTAATGGAAAACCAAAAATCTCTCCCTGATCAACTCAGATTGATTGTTGAGTTATCATAAAATTAGAAATAGTTAACTCACAAAATCATGCAAAATCAGCTTTTTAACTCAAATTTGGAGTTCAGATCACTCAAATCTTCTTTTCAACTCACAATCACATGTTGAGTCCAAAAAGTTAACAAATTGAGTTTATAATTGATTTAAGTTTAATTGCTTTTCTGATTGTGCATAGATAATTATGAATTTATTTAATATTCGATGTGTTTTATTCTCAACTTAACTAATTTTTGAATAAAAATAACTGATTTATGGGTTAATCAATTATTTAATCAAACTTTTTCCCAAAACTATATCACTAAATTTGACAACTTAATTTAATCAATTAAATAAACATTTAATCAATTATTTTTAGAAATTTTAATTTATTGTCAAATAAAAACAATATTAATTAGGAATAAATTCAATTAAATCTAATTAAATAATTAAGTGGTAGAATTAAATTCAATTAATTAAATATTTAACATATTCAATTAATTAACTTTAGGATAAACAAAATAATATCATTTATCACCAAATAATATTTAATCAGAGATAATTAGGATAAATTAGGAATATTTAGGAATATTCCCCAATGCAGAATTAAGAGAAGATCGATTAGGGTTTTCATGATTTGATGTGCAGATGTACCTTAGGTTAGGACTTGAGATTCGATTTTGATCAATTTGTCGATGTAGGAGGTCAATGGTCCTCGAGCCCATTTTTGGGGTATTACATTTTTCCGCTCTTGGAATTACTGTGCGAAGCGCAGTGGTTCAAAGATTAATCTATTTTTGATGATGTCCCGACTTAGTTATGTGGTGGAGAAACTGATCCTGAAAGATTAACCGATTCTGAGATAGAAATTGATTGAAAGTTTTGAAGATGTTGATTCATGTCTTGATTGACCAAAGAATCTAGATGATTTTAACGGTACCAACAATGAACCGGTGATTACGAAGTAGTGATACGATGCTTGATTCTGAACCTATGATTATGAGGAAGGGACTATCCTGACTCTAGACCTGATTGTCCAAAGGAATCAAAAGGATGCCAAATCTGAACATTTTAGTTACGAAGAATCAAGGAAACAACACTAATGAACCGATGGTTACAAAGAGCCCATACAGTTTACAAGATTAAGAGAACACCAGATTGATATGAATTTTGATTAATCTGATATGCCCTAAGCAATGTGCCCCGAGCGATGAGGAATTTAATGAGTCAGCAACTAGACATGGTTGTTGTCTTGATTGTTGAAGGAAATTTGATTGACAGATTTGATTAATGATGTGCAATACCATGCCCCCTTCGGGATGAAAATTGAAATCGGGCAAGAAAGCCAACATGAAATGATTAGAAGCAATATAATCGATTGTAGAAGTGGGTTTACACATCCGGGGACGCGTTCTACATTGTTTAAGGGTCTTGTTGACCAAGTTTGACTAGGTTTGACCATGAATTGACCATGGCTGACCAAGTTGAAATTTGAAGAATTTGATGTGAGATGATTAGTTAAGTTGAATACTGGATTTCTGTGATGTTACAAAGGTCAATTATGCAAGCTGTCGACCGTCCTGGGTCCAAAAAATTTAAATCATGATTTTCACAAAGTAAACGATCTTAGATTTCAATTTCAATCCCGAAAATGGGTTCATAATGTTGAAATTAGCCAAGGGTGTAATTTTCATGCAAAATGAAGCACTTTGAAAAATTAGGTCAAAATCTATATAAGGCCCAAAAGGGTAATTTTCAATTCATTTTAACCTTTTGACTTTATAAACTTGTGGAGCCCTTTGAGAGCCAAAATGCAAGTTCTTGTGTCATCTCATTGTTTTGAGTGCTCACGACGATTTGAGAGACCTCGACAGTATGGTAATCCGGTAAGTGGACCTCTGTGCCTCTTTATGAATTCAATTTGATATGTTTTTATGCTTTTTAGGATCTTTAGGATGAGTTTTTTATTTTTGAAATTTTGCTTCATGAGATGTCGTACGACAACCTGTGGGGAGTCATATGACATTCTAAGTCCAAATAGAGTGTCGTTTCTGTTGTAGTAGTTTGTCATATGGGAGATACCCATCTCTTGTATGACATTTCATCGGGTCCCTCAAGTATTGTGCGGGAACTTGTATAGTGTCGTGTACCCATGAAATGTCGTATGGGTAGCTGTTTATTGTCGTACAACAATTGACACTAGTCTGAATTGTCATATGGAAACCAGAGAGCATTTTTGAGGTCCTTAGGCCAATTTTTCAAAATTTTTGATTTCATAGCTGAATTCCATAGCCTTTAATGCACTTATTGATATGCTCATTTTCTCATTTTACGTGCATATAACCTTAGTTTTGAATAAAGTGCTGATAGTCCTCCCATTTTTGTACTTTGTAGGTCTTGTACCCAGATGTCCATGTTCATATTTCACATCTTGCAACACAAAGACTCTACTTGGCCTTACCTGACCCCATGAGAGTGCACCTTGCAACTTGTGGGTTTGAGTACCTTATCAGTTTTCCTGATATTCAGGTGAACCATGGTTTGATCACTACATTAGTAGAGAATTTTCATTCTAAGACGTAGACATTTCATCTTCCAACAGGGGAGATCACAGTTACCCTAGAGGATGTGTATAGGATTCTCCATATTCCCTTCCATGGCCCTTGCCTAGACTATATCAGTGTGGGTAACACAAAGTTACAGGCATTTCATACCTTGTTTGGTGCAGATGAGTAGATTGCGCAGCAGATCTCCTCAAAGGTTCTTGTACAATGTTATGGGCAAACTCATCATCTGGAGTGTATCATATTAGGGATGATCGGTGGGATCATTATGTCTGACTGTCAACAAAATGGTCTTCTAATGGGCTGGGCTCTGATGGTTCAGTGTTTGATGGCGAGTCCGACAGAGTTTGGATGGGGTCAGTGTTTGCTGGCACACATGTTCTTAGAGATGCATGAGATCATCTACCATGAGGGGAAGACGTTTGCATTAGGAGTGCTGGTGCTATAGATATATGCATGGGAGAACATTCTCATTTACAAACCTATTTATGGTAATGAGAGGAAGCCTCAAGAGCCTCTCATCTAGAGGTATTCTAGATTCATTACAGAAGTTTGGATGGGGTGCACGGAGTATTGCCACCAAGTTTTGGATGACATGAAAATAGTGACATGGAGGCCCTGCTTGTAGATCGAGGTGTAGCCTACAACTCGTGCTTAGTTCAGCTATTTTTCTCAGAGTTGGATATTGATAGGTCGGTCTACCATAGTCCTAGAGAGATTCTTGATCACTCGCATTTGGAGACAGTATGGGCTTATCCAAGATGAGCCACAAGAGTTCTCATCATACACATGATAGGTGCGAGATATCTGATTAGGATGGGCAACCCGGTTATCTTTTATAGTGTGCAACCTTAAGTATAGTGAGCTTCAAAGTAGGGATTGGGACTATCGACCTCAGGTAGTCGATGCAGGTGTGACTGATGCATACATTGCATATCTTGCAGAGCATCCTATTAGGCATTTCTCTGATCCTACAGAGCTCATCCTGATGATGGAGGATGCATAGGATATGATAGGTACCCCTATGGGTAGAGGACAAAGATGGAGGGAGGTCCAGATCCTGATCGTGCATCCTACACCACCGAGGTTGAAAGTGATTGTTACTCCTCTGAGATGCTCTTGACAGATGAGACCGCCACTCATACCATGAGCAATGCTAATAGCTAGAATGATAGTTTTACTATGTCGGTATAGTAGATCTGAGGGTGGGACACTGGGTGGAGTGGGAAACACTGTAGGTTCATATGAGGTACTAGGGGCACACCAGGATGCACCCATGGAGGAGGCACATGATGCCCTAGATTTTGACCTATGAGTTGAGGTTCGACACCCTAAGGTGAAAACTGATACAGGTGTTGGTGGAGGAGATGAGACTATGGAGGAGGTAGAGGTGGCAACCGAGGCAGATCTTGGACTGAGGCAGACACCTCAGGATATCATTAGGTGGGTATGTCACCAGCTCCAAGATCAGAGAGCACATAGCTTATCATTGGAGGTACAACTATGTGAGCAGGATAGATAGTTGAGAGAGAGGGATGCTGAGGTTAGGCAGTTGTAGGCTAAGGTGATCCACTAGATAGGTCATGCATCATACTATGTATCAGCATACTTTTCAATTGTGCCACCTGCACAGTGAGTGACATCCTACTTCCAGTACATGCTAGCATTAGAGAGAGCCAGAGTGCTGTGTGCCAATCCACCACTTGATGCACCTGCAGGAGGAGGGGCATTTCCTGATGTCAAGGACCAAGCTGATAGCTGATTCATGATTGTTCCTCAATTTTTGACATTTTTGATCTTTTGTACCAGATAGCTCATTGAAGCTCATTATTATTTTTGTATCATGTGCCAATAGTGCACCCCTATACTATATCAAGATTTATATATATATCTGAGATTATTCGCAGTGGTTTAGACTTCATTGCACTTATCATTTTGATTTATGATGTACTATCATGTGGTGTAATTGTATGAAATGTTTCCTTTTCACTGTTGAATGCCATGAATATGTAATGAATGTTTACTTTTGGATGGATGAATATGAAATGCAAAATTCAATGATAGATGGTAGATGTATAAATGAAATGTATGATTCTTTTTATGTTTTTATGGATGCACATGTATGTATGCAATGGATATGAGATGTTATCCAACGATACACATGATACTTTTTTGTAGGTATATGAAGAGTTCAAGTGCTCAGTCATTGTCAAAATGGATGTGTAACCTAGAATGGTGACTCCTTGCTGATTCATTTGAGGGACCTTCATGTGGCACTCAGTCCTCAAGACGTGTTTTTAGTGTGATTTTTGAGAATATCAAACAACATGCTTCATTCAGATTATGAGAAAGATGAAACCATGTAGAATGTAAATGCAAATGTAATGCAAGACCTAGGACTTAGTCACAGATCATATGTTGGTTTTTATCATCATTGAATATTTTTAGGTAATATCGAAGAGTCGATACAATGTCCACTAGTTAGGCAACCATGAACATATGAATATTGACTTTTAGTTTTGAAATGTCAAATTTAGATATAAGCATCAAGGCACAAAATCCAGGATGACCAAAATATGATGTTCATTTTTATTTAGCAATTTGTATAAGCATCAGAACATAAACATTGTGATGACTTGAATACGCTTTGCATTAAAACAAACCAAGCAATGGTGAGATCATTCTAATTCCAATGTGAACTACCCACAGTGACCCTTTATCATTCACATCCTTGGGTAGTATCCTTGTTCATAGTAGGAGTAAGAAATCACTCAAAAAGAAAAAGCTAGATCCAACTTCCCTGAAGCATCTGGGTATCAATGGTCAAGGTACATGTGGCCATCCAATTATGATGGAGGCACTTATAGTGGACACCAATTCAATCCAAAATTTCCAAAGTTATTAGATTTTTACTTACAAACAGAAGACACAGAAAAGATTATGCCCCCAGTCATCACTCTCTAAATCCCATAAAGTGTTGGCAAGTTGTCTATACTAAAGTATATGACCAGATATAGTGTTTTCATTATGGCAACAATGTCATATAGTAGTTTGGAGTCAGCACACTAAGTGTAAAGATCAGAAACTAGTTAAGTGTTGAAGACTGGACAACATCAGAGTTCCTGCAGCTCAGAGCACCTGTGCCCATGTGAATAGATGAATTATGGTATGCACCCTAGAAGTTAAGGTTGTTAGACTATAATTATTCTTATTCTAAGAGCGCATAAGTAAATATGAAAAGATGTGAAAGTTACAGTCAGTTGAAGTTGCACAGCTAGTGTGTGCCAGTAGAGAACAGAGCATAGAGCTGACAGTAACTATTTTGGTTTACGATTGTAAATTAATGTTGTAAAGGCTATGTGCCCATTGTATTTAGGTTTTTGACATATGTATATGTACAATTGTAAGCACACTTAAGCCAATTCATTTGGAAGCGTTATTTGTAATTAGTTATAGGGTTGACCTAATTGTATAATTGGTATGAGTGTACAAATATAAGGTGCACCCATTGTATTCGGTATGGAAGTGAAAATAGAGTTGTGAGAAGTAGAGAAGAGGTATGTGAAGAGAGCATATGATGTAATAGAGCTTTGCAAGAGGTCAAAGCATCAATGCACCAAAGGAATTGATCTGAAAAGCAGTGTCACAGTAACAGTTCACATGCATATATAGTGTGTATTTGATTCAGAAGGTTGTAGCCTTCATCATTTGAGCAGTGAGCTCTAGGATAGTTAGTCCACTCCCTTAACAAGGATCATTGTAAAGGACTTCTAATAGGGTCTGACCCTTAACAAGGTCTACTATACTAAAAACATTGTAAAGCTACTCCTAACAGGGTAAAGGATCTTCTAACAAGGATCACAAAACACTAGTGCAAAATATTAGTGGGTATCAAGTCCCACTGGGGTTTTTAACTATTTGGGTTTCCCTGTAACCATATTGGTGTCATGTGTTGATTTCATGTTTCATGTTTATGTGAATGTTTAATTTAGTACTTAAGCATTTATAATTTAGTATTTAGATTAAAGTGAAAAGTTAAAATACAGTGAACACTGATTCACCCCCCCTCTCAGTGTTCCCATTCCTAACAATTGGTATCAGAGCCCTGGTCCTTAGCAAAGAAGTTTAACCACTTGAGGAGATCATGGAAAAAGAAGATTTGAAGAATAATCTTGAAGTAGCTCTTGCAGACCTGGACAACTCATAAAGAGAAATTGAAAAACTAAAAGAAAAAGTTAGTGATGCTCAATTAGTTATCAAGAAACTAAGAAAGGATTTGAAGGGATGCTCTCATAGTGATCTTGAAGAAAAAATCAAGAATTTTAATGAAGAAAATGCATCCTTAGTGAGTCAGCTTGAAGAACCTGATGAAAAACTAATGAAAAATCAAGATGTCTACAATGAACAAGTAAAGGAGAACCTTCAACTCAATGAAGAGTTAAGGGAAGCAAATTTGGAAATCATGGATCTGAAGAATTGTAAAGCAAGATTGGAGTCTAAATTGAAAGATGCAAAGAACCACATTGAAAAATTTCACACCAGTTCTAATTTGATAGAATCTCAGTTGTATGCAAGAAGAGTCAAAGGAGACACTAGCTATATTGGATACAATGAAACACAAAATCAGATTGATAAGATGCGATCAAGAAAGGAGACACAAAAAGAATCTACTGATATTGAGAAGATTGAAGATCAAACCAAAGACAATGGTAGTCCTCCTAAAAATGAGTGCAAGCCTGTTGAACACACCTTTTTTGCATGTAACAAGCATGGAAAAATTGAAATAAACTGTACAGAGGTAAAACCTTTTAATGGTTATTGTTATACATGTAATAGATTTGGTCATAGAGCCATAAATTGCAAGACTAGTAAGAAGAATAGGATTCAACATGATCAAAGAAATTAGAATCAGACCAATGCAAGAAGTTCTCAAAATGTTACATGTCAGATATGTAACTATAATGGTCATACAACAAAACAATGTAGAATGGTGACTCATGTCAATGCACCAAGGAATAATAGACCTCCAGTGATTTGTCACACCTATAACAAGGCTGGACATATCTCAAAGTTTTTTAGATCAAGGACATAAGGTCAGGAAAGCCCTAAAAAGGCTGAAGAACCAGTTTTGGATCTTGAAGTAGAAGTCAAGTTTGTGAAGGCCTCAGAAGATGCAAGCATGATTTGGTCAGATGGAAAGAAAGAAAATGTTGATGGTAATGTATTGGATGCATCCCTAGTGGACGCACCCTCTACATCTACATGAATGGTCCTCAAGGTCATAGGGGGAGCTAATTTAGCTCTAGACCCCTGCATGGCTGGTATACTCATCCTCAGAGTATGCACCTTTGGACTTAAGCCTTTGAAGTGTATAGGAATCATTGTGCAAGAGCACACATGCTGATTGTTAGTGGAACTCAAGTTTGAAAATTTGAAGTGACAACTTGGTTTACGTGAGTTGCATTAATGGAAAAATTCTTACTTTAACTACACAAGAAGTTGTTTATTCACTCATTGCATTCATACTTAGAGTGATTGGAGAGAAGATTGAGCCTTGGAAGTTCTTGTGAAGAGTTGGAGATTAAGTTATCAGTGATTGTAGTGCATTTGATCGGTTGCAAGAAACCTTAGCTCATTGCACTGATTCGAAAGCCATCAAAACATCTCAAAGATCATTTGGAAAGTGAATATCAAGTAAGTCATGGCCACTCCTATTGTTTTTGATGTTGCTGAGAAGAAGAGGTATGTTTTCAAGAGGCACCCATTTAAATCAACCGTAGATGATTTAGAGGGAGCATTCTCCTGCACACCGATGGGTGTCATGCATGTAGAAGACATAAGGGCTTACATCTATTGTAAGAAGGAACCTGTTGGACTGGATAGGTTAAGGGTGCACATGGACACAATGTTGAAACTAGATAAAATGTTCATGGATGAATACACTAAATGGAATGATCACCCCATTGTTGAATATGCCATGACATATGAGTTCTATGAGGAAGAATGGATAAAGATATTGTTGAGCAGAATCCATGATGATTTGTTTTGGATTGGAGATGTACCAGTGAGAATCATAGGAGACTTGATTCATGAGATAACATGCCTCTCTAAGGTAGGCACCATCCTTCATGTGGGTAAGGATGTTAGGAAAATGGTGGAGCAAGTGTGTAAATCCAAAAGTAATAAGCATAGAATGACCATTGAGCCTATAGAGCAACCAGACATCAAGTTGATATCAATGATACTTGGTTATAGGTTTCATCATACCAGCAGGGTGAATAGTGTGTTTGCGGCACTATTCTAGCAGCCATCCATCTTGTGCAAGAATATGGAGAGTTCAACTTGTGTGAGATCTTGCATGCATAGTTGATAAACAACATTAGGGCTATCAAACATGACAAGACTAAGGTATTCAAGTTTGGGTCCCTTATCATCTATATGTACCTTCATATAGTTGGTAAAGTGTCAGACTTGTATCTAAACAAGTCCATTCCTACCATGCCACAAATATCAAACAAAGAATGCACTGAAAGCACACTTAGAGATTTCATTACCTTGGAATTGAAGACCTTCAGAGCAAGGATGCAGATGAGGTATAGGATTCCTGAAAGTATTGTGGAGAAGTATAAAGATTCAATATGCTTCATGGTGGAGATTGATACTACATGTATGGAAGATGTGGAACCTAGGACTAAGTGGATTCATCCACTTGGGTATGAGGTTGAAGAATGAGTTCTTGAAGCTTATGCATAGGTACTACTATCAGCCCCAAAGGATGCCAATGAACCTAGGTGGGGAACCTATGAAGAAAAGACTAGAGAAGTTGATGCTAAGCTAAATAGTGCTACAACAAAAAGAAAGGTTGAAAAGGTCACATCAAAGATCCTAAGAATACATGGTTTATCACAAGAAGACCTTGATAAAGAAAGGGATGAGAAGATTTCCCTAGAATTGAAAGGTGTAGCAGAAGAAAAAGAATATCCTAAGTTGAAAAAGATAAAAATTGAGAAAGATGATAGTCAGAAGGATAAGGAAGATAGTACTCCTTCTACACCCAAAGATACTCCTCAAGAGTATAAGCCTTTATTCGAGAGGAAGAAAGAAGCAAGAACTAGTCATCCATCCTCGTGAGCATTAAGGAGCAAGAAAAACACTCAAGCACCTCCTCAGGAAGGATTCAGACCTAGCCTCAAAGTTCTATATGAGATTGATAAGTCTGAAATTCATGGTATGATTATCAAACATATGATAAAATTCAAAAAGATAGTTCTTGAATTAAAAACAAAAATACCAGATAATGTATGGGACATTCTAGAAAATCTTAAAAGACAAGAAAATGAAGAAGACCTAAGGATCAAGGAAAAAGTGGTAGAAGACACTCTGCCTGTATGTTCTAAAGAAGAAATAGATCTAATATTGAATTTGGTAAAGCCACACCTTAGAACAAAGATGAGGACTCTTCACATCATGAATAAAGATTATGAGTTGATTACGAAGGAAACAAAGCAAGCCTTTGAAAAGGTGTTACTAGAGCAACATATCAAACCACCTACTACGCCCATCACTCATGCATCCATTAAGGAAGATAAAGTGGCAGAGCCCACTAATGTACCAATGACAGGTCCTCAGGACTTAGTGCCAATAGCAGAAACTCAAATAGAAGTAGATCAGTCTGTGCCTATGATAGAATCACCCAAAGATAGCATAATTATCATAGATAATGTGGAAATAGCCATGGCAGCTACTGATAAGCAGTTGGACAAGTTTGAGGAAGCATTTATCAGCATTGAGGAAGCAAAAATCTTATGTAGCAATACCCCTCCCACTCAGTAAGAAGAAGTAATCATAGAAAATATATCTGATGAGAAAGAAGAAAAGAAAGGAGTAGAGGTAGAAAAGAAAGATGAATCTTCTATTGATTTGGTCAAGGTGAAGCAAGAGGTGATGGATAGCACTCCCATCACTCCCTCCTCATCATTGTTGTCAAATTTGACACCAGACACAAGCAGTTTGGACTCCTAGAAGGAAGAAGACCCAATTAAGTTCAGTGTCCTGGCTATGGAGAAGGCTAAGGAGAAGAAAGTAATGAGGAATCCTCTCTTGGTGGAATCAGTAAATATTTTGAACATTTTTCTACCAGAGGATAAGAAAATGGTAAATGTACATTCAGTTGATGATGTGAGCATAGTCATCTCAAATTTCAAGGTGAATTTCTCAAGCCTAGAAGAATCTGCGGCCATAGTAGCAGAGGAGAAGTACTTAAAGAAGAGACTCAATGAGCTCATGAGTAATTTTGCACTAGACTTAAACTCTCTTAAGTCTAGCTAGACATCATTGAAGGAGTTTGCAGATCAAGGAAGGAAAGTCATTGCAGTATCCATGGATCAGGATAATTTCACTGATGCCCATCTTAAGGAGATCAAAGATGCAGAGGAAATGATTGAGAAGATAAAGAATTTAGTGTTAGATACTTCCACTAATGTGAACATGTGTAGCAATGTCTATCAAGGTCAGTTAGAAATAATTGAGAAGGTAGAGAAAGAAATGGAGAAGATAAGGTCTAGACAGACTCAATTGAGGAACGCTCTTGTGCCCTCACTAGACATTCTTAGTCAAAACATAAAGGAGATTGATGCGACCATGATAACCTATGATCAAGGTCTGAGCATAGAATTGGAGAAGATGGAGAAGCTTCAATATGCATTATGTGCCCATCTATAAATAGTCATTTCTCTGATAACCTTTTGGAAGAAGGAGATCCAAAAACTCAAGATTGCATATCTGGATGTTTTCCCTCAGTGAGTGTATGTAGATAAAGTTTTTTTTTATGCACCTTTGTCATTAATGTCAAAGGGGGAGTTGTATAGAATATGGAGTACATATATGTATAGGGAGATATAAGAGTTTGTATAAAATGTATAGAAGACAAAAGTTTTTTGTGTAAAGGATTAGTTAGAGACTTGGCCATGTTCCTTTGTTGCCATCAATGAAAAAGGGGGAGATTGTTGGAAAGTTGTCTATACTTAATTATATGACTAGATATAGTGTTGTCATTATGGAAACAAAGTCATATAGTAGTTTGGAGTTAGCGCACTAAGTTTAAAGATCAAAAATCAGTTATGTGTTGAAGACTGGACATCATCAGAGTTCCTGTAGCTCAGAGCACCTGCGCCCATGCGTATAGATGAATTATGGTATGCACCCTAGAAGTTGAGGTTTTTAGACTATACTTATGCTTAGTCTAAGAGTGCATAAGTAAATATGCAAAGATGTGAAAGTTACAGTTAGTTGAAGTTGCACAACCAGTGTGTGCCAGCAGAGAAGAGAGAATAGAGCCGACAGTGACTATTTTGGTTTGCAATTGTAAATTAATGTTGTAAAGGCTATGCACCCATTGTATTTAGGTTTCTGACATATGTATATGTACAATTGTAAGCACGCTTAAGCCAATTCATTTGGAAGTGTTATTTGTAATTAGTTATAGGGCCAACCTAATTGTATAATTGGTATGAGCGCATAAATATAAGGTGCGCCCATTGTATTTGGTATGGAAGTGAAAATAGAGTTGTGAGAAGCGGAGCAGAGGTATGTGAAGAGAGCATATGATGTAATAGAGCTTTGCAAGAGGACAAAGCATCAAAACACCAAAGGAATTGATCTAACAAGCAGTGTCACAGTAATAGTTCACATGTAGATATAGTGTGTATCTGATTCAAAAGGTTGTAGCCTTCATCATTTGAGCAGTGAGCTCTAGGACAATGAGTCCACTCCCCTAATAGGGATCATTGTAAAAGACTCCTAATAGGGTCTGACCCTTAACAAGGTCTACTGTACTAAAAGCATTCTAAAGCTACTCCTAACAGGGTAAAGGATCTTCTAACAAGGATCACAAAACACTAGTGCAAAATATTAGTGGGTATCAAGTCCCACCGGGGTTTTTACCTATTTGGGTTTCCCCGTAACCATATTGGTGTCATGTGTTGATTTCATGTTTCATGTTTATGTGAATGTTTAATTCAGTACTTAAGCATTTATAATTTAGTATTCAGATTAAAGTGAAAAGTTAAAATACAGTGAACACTGATTCACCCCCCCCTCTAAGTGTTCCCATTCCTAACATAAAGGACATCATCAAGGAGCTCAAAGGGACAAAATATGAAAAAATCTCAATGTGAATTAGTTAGCATACAATACGATTAAAGAATTTGTGTAAAGATTGTTTTTTTTGTTGTTGTAGATCATTTGATGTCTTTGTTGGTTGCAAAATCCTTTTCTGGTAGGGAGACAGACAAAGTGACTCAATTATAGCTTTGAAGAACTTTGACTGGATATGACTTGTCTGACGTATATTGAGGACCATAGGATATGACATTGTTTGCCCTAAAGTTTGAAACATTGATAGGATAAAAATACATTTGTTGTTTGGTTTAAGAGACCAACTTTATTGAAAACTGGATGCAAAAGCAAACAAGGAGATATGTACAAACTAAAACAGTACTGAAAGCTGGGAAATACCAAGATTGCACTGATAGATGGAGCAATTTGATACAAGTGGCACCTGTTTGTCATGTTTTCACCATCTTGGCTGAGATTCTATTTTTGCTACCAAGGCGCTTGTTTACTAGGTTTTCACCAAGGCACTTTTTCTTTTTCTTATTTTTTTTGTATTTTTCATCTTTTCAATTTTTTTTTGTATTTTTCCATTTTGTATTTTTTTTGTGAACCATCAAGGCACCCATTTGTCGGGTTTTCATCATCTTGTCAGAGATTCTATTTTTGCTACCAAGGCGCCTATTCACTAGGTTTTCACCAAGGCACTTTTTCTTTTTCTTATTTTTTTTGTATTTTTCATCTTTTCAATTTTTTAAATATTTTTCCATTTTTGATTTTTGATTATGTCCCCAGTCATCACTCTCTAAATCCCATAAAGGACATCATCGAGGAGCTCAAAGGGATAGAATATGCAGAAATCTCAATGTGAATCAGTTAGCATACAAGAAGATTAAAGAATTTGTGCAAATATTGTTTTGTTTGTTGTTGTAGTTCATTTGATGTCTTTGTTGGTTGCAAAATCCTTTTCTAGTAGGGAGATAGACAAAGTGACTCGATTATAGCTTTGAAGAACTTTGACTGGATATGAGTTGTCTGAGGTATATTGAGGACCATAGGATATGACATTGTTTTCCCCCAAGTTTAAAACATATATAGGATACAAACACATTTGTTGTTTGGTGCAAGAGACCGACTTTATTGAAAATAGGATGTGAAAGAAAACAAGGAGATATGTAAAAACTAAAGCAGTACTGAAAGATGGGAAATACCAAGATTGCGCTGATAGATAGAGCAATTTGATACAAGTGGCACCCATTTGTTGGGTTTTCACCATCTTGGCAGAGATTCTATTTTTGCTACTAAGGCGCCTGTTTATTAGGTTTTCACCAAGGCACTTTTTATTTTTCTTTTTATTTTTTGTATTTTTCATCTTTTCAATTTTTTTTTGTATTTTTCCTTTTTTTATTTTTTTTGTGAACCGTCAAGGTGCCTATTGCTAGGTTTTCACCAGGATGATCATTTTTCAAGACTTTTTCTGATTTTTTAGACTTTTTAAGGATATTTTTGTAGACTAAATGTCTTAGGCATAGAATTCCTTTAGATGGAGAATGTTGATTGGTTCTCGAAGCTATTCTCCTTTAGTTGTTGAGAGTTGATATGCTCCAGAGCCAAAAGTAGTCATGATAACAAAGGGACCCAGCCAGTTGGGTTCAAACTTCCCCTTGCATTCTCGATGGGATTGATTTTTAGTATTCTCCCTCAAGACTAGATCGCCAACCTAAAATTCTCTGTGTCTAAATTTCTTGTTGTAGCCTCTAGAAATTCATTTATGATATAATCTGAGATGATCATACGCATCTTGTCTACACTCATCTAGTAGTTCAAGCTCTTGTAATCTAGACACTCTGTAATCATCATTAGTTACAAGAGCATGCATTCTGATTCTTAGTGATGAGATTTCAACCTCAATAGGTAGTACTGTTTCAACCCCATATACTAAAGTGAAAGGAGTAGCCCTAGTGGGCAGTCTGATACTTGTTCTGTAGGCCCAAAGAGCTAGATTTATCATAAGGTGCCAGCCTCTTCCTATCTCATTGATTGTGCAATGTAGGATTTTCAACAATTTCTTATTAGATGCTTCAACTTGTCCATTCCCTTGTGGATAGTAAATGGATGACCAATGTTGAGTGATCTTGAATTTAGAGCATAAGGAATCTAGGTCCTTGTTCTTGAATTGGCCTCCATTATCTATGATGATGGAGTATGGTATACCATATCTACAAATGATTTAATTCAGTATGAACATAGCAATTTGTTTGCCAGTGGCTTGTGTCAAAGGAACTGCTTCTACCCACTTTGTGAAGTAATCTATTGCTATTATGATATGGGTGTGACCATTTGATGAATGCGGATAAATAGCCCCTATGAGATCAAACACCCATTGGTGAAAAGGCCATTATATTATAAAGGGAATCAAATCTCTCCCTAGTGCATAAATCAAATTACCATGGACCTAGCATTTCTAACAATTCTTAGCATATTTTATGGCCTCTTTTTCCATGTTTGGCCAATAGTAACCTGCCCTAATGAGTTTTCAAGCTAGTGTCAAACCATTGGAATGTGATCCAAAAATACCTTCGTGGACTTCCTCTAATGCGCATTGTGACTCTTCACATTCTAAACACCTAAGAAGTGTACCATCTAGACTTCATTTGTATAAATCATTACCAATGATGACATACTATGATGCGTTTCAGATAAGGTAATGTTTTTCATGATGGTTAAAGGTATCGGGATGATTTGGTCTCAGAGGTAGGAGTATATATTTTTGTAGTGGGATGAATTATGAGCAATAACATTGTAGATCATGTGGGTTTCTAGAAAATCATAGGTGGGGAATGACAGTGCTTCCACCAGGAACTCCTAGCATAGCTCATGTTTGGGCTGGTTTAGTAAAGATGATAGTGTTGCCATAGTGTCAGTAGCCTTGTTCTCCATTCTAGGAATCTATTCAAATGTGATAGATATGAAATATTTCTTTAAATCATCTACCATGCACTTGTATGGAATACATTTCTCATCTTTTGTTTGATAAACATCATTGACTTGGTGTATGACCAGTTGTGAGTCTCCATGAATGTGTAGTTCTATTACTCTCCATTCAATCACTATTTTTATACCATTTAGTAAAGCTTCATATTTAGCTATGTTGTTGGTACATGGGAACTTGACTTTGAATGCCTTTGGAATGGAGTAACCCTATGGTGTTATGAACAATATGCTTGCTCCAGATCGATTCTGTGTGTAGGATCCATCAAAGAATAACTACCACATTCTAAAAGATAGGTGCATGATAGAGGAATCAGGAAATTCTATTTGCATTGGTTGGTCATAAAAAATTGGTGCTTTAGCTAATTGATCTGCAATGACTTGTCCTTTGATAGCTTTTCTTTCAACATACTCGATGTCAAATTCTCTTAGTAGCATTACCAATTTGGCTAGTCTACCCGTGAGGGCAGCCTTGCTCAATAAGTACTTCAATGGATCAATCTTTGTTATTAATTGTGTATTATGAGATAACATGTAGTGTCTCAACTTCTGTGATGCAAAGATGACAACTAGACACACTTTTTCTATCATGGAATAGTTCTTTTCATAAGCTACCAGTGTTCTGCTGATGTAGTAGATAGCTCTTTCCTTCTTATTCTTATCATGTTGTGCTAGAAATGCCCCTACTGAAGTATCTATAGCGAAGACACACAAGATTAAAGGCTTCCCCTGCATAGGAGGCATGAGAATTGGTGGATTTTCCAAGTATTGTTTGATATGATTGAAGTTCTTTTCACATTCTTCGTTCCATGCAAAGGTCACACCTTTATGCAATGTCTTTGTAAAAGGTTGTGATATGTCTGACATATGAAGCATCTAATTGACTGTACCCTTCCTTGTAAGGTCCTCATTTGACTGATATTCTTAGGAGGTTGCATCTCCATGATGGCTTTGACTTTTGTTGGATCCACTTCAATACCTTTCTTTGAAACAATGTACCCTAGAAGTTTTCCTAAAGTGACACCAAAAGCACATTTCTTAGGATTTAGTTGGAGACTAAATTTTTCCATTCTATCCAGTATTGTACCCAAGTCAGCTAGGTGTTCATAGCATTTTATTGATTTAGCCAAATTGTCATCAACATAGTCTTCCATGTTTTTATGCATCATATCGTGAAAGATAGATGTCATAGCTCTCTGATATGTAGCACCAATGTTCTTAAGACCAAATGGCATGACGTTCAAAAAAAAGTATCCCATGCACAAGTAAAATCCGTATTCTCTTGAGCTTTTGGAGCTATCTTGATTTGGTTGTATCCATAGAAACCATCCATTAAAGAATACATTTCAAAGCTTGCAATCATGTCCACTATCATAACAATGTTTGGTAGTTGAAAATAATCCTTAGGGCACACTTTTTTTACATCTCCAAAGTCTATGCATACTCTAATTGATTTATCTGGTTTTGACACTGGAACAATGTTTGAGATCCATTCTGCATAATCAATGACTCAGATAAATCCAGCTTTTAACAATTTCTCTAACTCAGCTTTGGCAAGGAGTGCCATATGAGGATGCATTTTACACAACTTTTTCTTGATTGGTTTGACTCCTGGAGTGATAGAGAGATGATGCATGATGAGATTAGGATCTAATCTAGGCATATCTGAGTATTTCCATGCAAAGTTGATTTTCTTTTCTATTAAGAATTTTGTGAGTGCTTGTTTTTCTTCTTCTGATAGAGATTATGCTACATGAATCAACTAAGGTTCCTCTACTATGCCCAAATTGATAGGCTGAGTCAGTTCTATCAATGCTGGAGATCTATCTTGTAAGTGACTCAAAAGGACATCAAATATCTCATCCTTAGGCACCTTAGAAAGGTTTTCACCTTCGGATACATCTTTTGTTTTTACTATTTTAGGTTATGAGACTGCCACATAGTGGTTTTCACCCTCATAACTCTTTTTCTTTTTTCTTTTATTCTTTTGACTAAGATATTTAATATCTGACTCTATCATGCTGATGCTAGGTTTGCTGATGGAAGTCATCATGGGTTCTACTACATTTAGGTAGCATGCGAGAGCATAGTTTATTTAGAAAGTATGGAGGTCTTGGCTTGGATCATTTGATGTTTTTTCAATAAGCTTAGGATGTTGGATAGTAAGTGCAGGAAAGGATTGAGTAATGGTGTTTATGCATACAGTGTTTTCATTATTGGCTCTGACTCGACTCTCAAATTCAAGGATGATATTACTACTTAGAATGTTTAGTTCGTTAAGCGTCTCAACATCATCATTTGATCCTGCATTAGTGATAAGTGAATCAGACTCATGAGGTCTATCATTTCATTCTAGACTCATTTTGGATGTAGGTGCATATCGGTGAATGACATCTATGTGTTTTTCTATTATAAGCTCATCTCCTTTTGGAACAATTCCCCATTCATAGTCATTTGATTCTTCATCTAGATCCTTGGGAAAATCAAGAATATGTGTGAAATCAAGATGGATTCCCCAAGAAAGATTACCTTCAGAGTCTAAGCAGAATTCATATTCATGGGACTCTATCTTAGAATCACTGTTGTGTCCCAAATGTTCAACTATTGTGATAGGTTCACCTTCTTGCTCTTTTTTAGAATCAGTCGGTTCTTGTGTGGCGACTGTCTCTTATTTAGTAGTAGGTTCTTGTGTATCTACTACGTTGATTCTTTTAGGTTCCTTTTCATTTTAAAGAAGATATAAGATATGTTGAGGTATACGTTCATAAGGAAAAACATCAGTTGAATTTGAATCATCACTATTTGAGCATTTTGTTTCTTCCTTTTGCTAAATATCTGTCTTTGGTTCTATCTGTTCTAGGACATGTGTAGAGCTTCCACTAAGATGGAAAGGTTTCTTATGATAACCTATACCTGTAGTATCCTTGGTTGTTCTCCCATAGTGGTCAATGGGCCTAATGATGCCTTTGCCTCTTGTTCCTAGAGGCCCTTTTCCTATGTATCCCATTTTAGACATTAGCTTGTGACCCGGTCCATATGATTTTGTAAGAATCTTAGGTATTTTAGAGTCACATTTTTGAAATGTCTATGATTGAGACTCATCTTTGTATAGCTAGGCTAATATAGCCTCTTCCTTATCTGATTCTTGTTTGGAAACCTGTTCTGTGATGAAACTCCCATTGAAGATAACTTGAGGTTCTTTGGTTGTAGGCCGTGCTTTCTCTGAAGGCTATCCATAAGACTTAGGTGAAAGTGGGAGATATGTGAGAGATAAGGCTGGTTCCATTATGTATTCTCCCATGCTTGTGTCTTTGATCTTGACTCCTTTTGATAGGTCTTCCATTTTAGATGTAGATGCTACATCTATTTATTTGGTAGAAGACTCTCTGTTATGTGGAATAATTTTATCTACACTTTCTTTCAAAGCATTGCAAGATGCCGATGTGTCTGTAGGCATAGTAACTTCTACTCCATCATAGGGAAATTTGAGACATTGATGGAATACCTTGCATCTCATGAATCTAGGGCCTTCCTAGAAGAATGTTATAGGCCAAGGGGAGATCTAGCACTTGACAGGTGATATCTCTGATGATAGGTCCTATTCTGATAGGTAGCACAATGAATCCTTTGGAATTTATTTCTTGTTCGTCATATGATTTTATGGTTATCTTCTTTTTAGGATCAATAGTGTCTTCTGACAATCCCAATTGTGTAACCAATTTGTAGGAACAAATATTTAGACCGGCGCCTCAATCTATCAACACACATTTGACATGACGGTTTTGGATTAAGACATCAATATGCAAGGGCTGGTTATGTGGGTGACTCAGTGAGTTATCATCTTATTCTAAAAAGGATATGTACTAAGGGGATGTCAAGTAACCCACTATTGTTTGGAATCTATCAAGATCAAGATCTTCAGGAACATTAGAGCCAATTAGAGCTTTGTCCAGAATTGCACGATCAATAGGAGAGATGTAGAGCAACTCGAATATGGAGATTTTGGCATTAGTGTGTTGCAGTTGCTGGATGATACTATATGATATCTCTTTGGAATCTTTATAATTTGAACATTTGGAAGTAGTCCTTTATTTAGATGTAGATGCAAGATTAAATGGTACCTTTGGGGCATTTTATGAACTCAAGTTTTGTCCTTGGAGATTTACTTGAGCTTGAGATTGAGTAACTGCATTAGCTGTCTTGTTATCTCTGTCCTTTTTGACAATGGTGATGACATTACAGTGTTCAGATAGGCATGGTTCTACCATATTGATGACATCATTGTTACTAGAGTAAGTGTAATTGACTTTAGCACCCATGTTAGGTTTAGAAGACAAATCTCCTTGATTATGCTTCGGAAAAGGTTTTGTGAATGCTGTATGATAGTTATTGGATTTATGGTTGTCAATAAAAATTTCTAAAATGTCAATTTTATCTTGAATGAGATGTTTTAGACACATGTAGTTATTGGCTTTATGATCTTTGTTCCAATGGAAGTCACAAAAATCGGTCTCCTTCCACCACTTAGGTTTGATTTTGGGGTCATATGGTTTGATCTCAGGTAACTTGATGATATTGTTTGTTAAGAGAGTTTTCATGGAAGATTCCAAGGACTCACCCTAAGGAGTGAACTCGAGCTTTGGTTTTGTAACCCATGGTTTATAGTTATTTGACTTTTTAGCAGGTTCAGTTGCCTTCATTTTTGAAGCTTTTATGGCTTGGGTGCCAATAGTCAGATTAAATGCTAGTGCTTTAGGTGGATCACTGATATGATCAACAACACCATCTGTGACAATATTTTTGTTTTTGTTCCAGATTTTTCCCTTATCTTTGTTGTTGGAACTAGAACCTAAATCATACTTGTTTTCCTTATGAAGTGATGTCTCCCTTTTGAACAAGCACATTTTTGATCTTTATGGAATTTTATACCATCTTATAAAAAGAGGTATAATTTTGTATTTGAAGGTGATAATTAATTTTCAAAAATAGATTATTGATAAAGATTTCTAGCTTTTCATTCTCCAGAATTGGTCGGGCATGGAGTGAAAACTTCTTCCTCCAATGTCTGAGGAAGGTCAGGAAGGGTTCTCCTAAATTTTGTTTCAGATTGCAAATGTCAATCATGGTGACTGGATGTTGGATATTTTAGGAGTATTGCTGATAGAACAATTTGATTAACTCCTCAAGGTCTTAATAGTTGGAAGCATCTTAGAGAACCAGTTGATGGCTGCTCCTCTTAAAGATTGGGGGAAGAGATGTATTAGGAATGTAGGTTCATGCATGAATTCCATGGCCAAGGTGCAAAAATCTTTGACATAATCTTGAGGATTTGAGTTTCCATCATATTTTTCATACTTTAAGAGTTTTACCCCTTTAGGGAATGGTGGCATATACAAGTTACGATCGAATGAAAAAGGACATAGGGCATCCATAGAGAATTCCTTGGGTTTTTTTTCTCTTTTTCCAGCTGGTTTAGTTTAACTTGCATTACATGCATCTATTTCATCATAGTAGTAATGGGTGTTTCTTCCTCACGCCTGATGATATTGTCAATGTTGAAGCTTGGAGGAAGTTTGGCCCCTTGTTGGGCTAATTCAAGGAAATATGCCTCTTTGTCTTCTTATAAGAAGTGTTTCATCATTTTCTTGAAGACATCATCATTCTGATATTGGGAAATTTCAGAGGGTGTAGGTTCTTGATCCACACCATGTTCATATTGGTGACCTTGGGAGCCTTGGTTTTCTCCACCTTGAGACATAGTAGCACTTTGATTAGGATCAGGTATTGATACTGGAGGGGTTGTATTATATTATTTCAAGCGCAAATTTCCAAGGGCATCTTCTTCATAAAGATTCATATCATAAGGTTGATAAAATGTTTGAGAAAGAATATAAGATGATGGTGAGATCTTTGGTTCTTCAATTGGTTTTCTATGTGAGGAAGCTCTAGTTTCCACTATTACACTGGGATGAATAATTAGATCAATATATGACAACTAAGAGATAGTCTGATTTAGGAAAGATCAAGTGACACAACCTTGTCAAGATTGGTTTTTGAAAAGATAGATTGGGCATAAATGAGGGATATTGTGCCTGAGATGTATGGGTAGATGCCCAAAAGATGGTGGACATGAATTCACAACACTTAGCCGTTTGAAATATTGAATTGGGGTTTATTTTGATAAGATTTTGACACAAGATGAGACAAGATTCAAACTGATCAATCAGATGACAAATCAAGCTTAATTGGTCACTTTTAGGAAAATAAGATGATTTTGCTTTTGCTCTACTCTGTTCCTTACACCGTGAGAATTTAAAAAAAATTTGGATAGTAATTACTGGTTGATTGAATTTCTGACAAGATTTTAACTTTCTGGCAATTTTTGATAAACTATCGTATGATAGTATCCAAGCTCGTATGACATAGAAAGGGGTCTGGCACAAAAATTTCAAGGGCTCATACTACAAATGATAGCAGGATTTTCTTTTGCTGCAGTTTTGAAACAATTCTATTACGATACAGTAAGGCTTCCCGTACAACTTTTCAGGGGTTTTGATATGACAACTGATAGGTTTGAGCAATTTTCATATGACAATTGTAGGCTTAAGATGAAAATGTTCACCAGAAAAGGATTCTACTTAGGATTTTCAAGTTTTTCAAGATTTTTGGTGTTTTTGGTCTCAAATATTTTACAATTTTCTCTATCCAGGTTTTAAAGATCTCTGTATTGGATTGTCATAGGTTGTTTATCATAGCAATAGGCTCACAATCATAGAAAATAGAAGGGAACTGACTCAATGAATCAATCACACATATCTTACCCTAGCTAGGAAAAGGGATGTATTACTTTCTCGTTGACTTAGGAACACACTCAGAGACTCCTCAGAATATGCAGGTCCAACAACATGCAATGGATGTTGAAGCCCATATTAGTTGAGTTGAAGCATCAAAGAGGGCTTGATATGATGAGTGTCTTGGGGTGATTACTATTCACCTTGCACAAGCACTACAAATCCTTTAGGGGTGGATTGGTAGAAAACTAGCTTAGGATTTTAATCAAGGCATCCATTCACAACTGTCTCCCATAGTCCCACAAGTAGGATTTAGGCTGTTAACCCTATGAGCACTCTGATTAGTGTAGTCTCACAAGCAAGATTTAAGTGGCTCCGCTCTACACAAAATCAAAGCGTGTTCATGGAATGAATCCAAGGAACAAGCACAACTATGTCTTCCGAGGCTTTAATCTCAAAGAAGCATCAAATTTTATAGTGGGGTGGAAGAGTCAGTTTAAGACTTGTCTCTACTTGGGTCATTCCCGAGAGCTTTTTACCTCTCTGACAGGCCCTCTAAAGGTTTAAAGAAAATGTGATATTGGGGACCACAAGATCTGGGTTTCTGATTCTCTGAAAGAGAAGAGTATAATCCCCTAACCTTGTCCTTTTCCCTATCCAAAACATGTCAAGAAGAGTTAATCTAGAGACAGTATGCAAACTGGCACTAGGGAAGATACCTTTTGGGTTTCTAATTCTCTTAAGATAGATAAGAGCATAATCCCCTCAATATCTACCTCAATGGCAATAAGCACATATACCTAATTAGATAGATTCCTATGAAAAAATGAGATCTAAACAAATAGAATATTTTCTCATAGAAGATTAGGCAACCTGCAAAACCACTTGTCAGAAATCTTGTTGGATTGAGCATCTTTGACAAGCGATTCTCTAAAAAAGGGGTTATCTACAAACAAGGGTTTGGAAGTCAAGACAAGAAGAGGCTAAAGAATATGTTTTATGCTATGTCTTCATCTTTCATCCTACAAAGATGTGTTAGGCTATAAAGATGATCAAATAATAAAAAGTATCAATTATTAGGGTTAGCTGTTAGCCAAAATCTAAAATCAAAAGTCCCAAAAATTGCCTAAAATATCATACAACAATTGAAACCTGGTGTCAAAACTTGTACGATAATATATCAATTCTCATTTGACACTCTATGTACAATACGATTCTAGGTTCTTGTACATAAGACAATCCAAAGCTCATACGAAAATATGTAACAACCGATACAACAATGCAAACTATCATCTATTGTATGACAACCAAAATGTTCTGATACGACAATCTACAAGTGTCGTATGAGATTGTACATAATAACAATTAAAAATCAAAGCTTGAATTTGAAATGTCAGAAAAATGAAAACTTGATAATGGAAACCAGTTGTCAGGCCCCACGGTGGGCGCCATAAATGTGTGTGTGAAATTGTACCTACCTGTGGACACAACACTTCAGTAAAACATTATTGGTTAACAAATCAAAAAATATGCAATAAATACAAGTATCATTAACTAGATGATTTATTGCCTTCTAATAGATGTGAGTATGATATTCTCAGAAGTAACTGAGATCAATGACAATGCAACATCTAAACGAAGGATTTGAATGATGAAAGCTATGAAAAATGGATGCAAATTAAGCTATATTTTTGAATTTTTCTATGCAATATGGATGAAAAACTGTGTGAAATGATATAAAGCTAGATGAAAAATGAATTGAAATCTATTCTAACAATTCTATGAATGATATGAAAATAAAAACAATGTTAGCAAGAATCTCAAAAGTTGCAATCTCTCAATTCGCCAAATCGCACGTGCAAGATTCTCCAAATTCGTGGTCATTTGTAAAGGACTGAGCCTCATTCATATAGAAATCCAAGGTTTTTGAGAACTCATGGAAAACCAAAAATCTCTCCCTGATCAACTCAGATTGATTGTTGAGTTATTAGAAAATTAGAAATAGTTAACTCACAAAATCATGCAAAATCAACTTTTTAACTCAAATTTGGAGTTCAGATCACTCAAATATGCTTTTCAACTCACAATCACATGTTGAGACCAAAAAGTTAACAAATTGAGTTTAATACTTGATTTAAAGTTTAACTTCTTTTCTGATTGTGCATGGATAATTATGAATTTATTTAATATTCCATGTGTTTTATTCTCGACTTAACTGATTTTTGAATAAAAATAACTGATTTATGGGTTAATCAATTATTTAATCAAACTTTATTCCAAAACTATATCATTAAATTTGACAACTTGATTTAATCAATTAAATAAATATTCAATCAATTATTTTTAGAAATTTTGATTTATTGTCAAATAAAAACAATATTAATTAGGAACAAATTCAATTAAATCCAATTAAATAATTAAGTGGCATAATTAAATTTAATTAATTAAATATTCAACAGATTCAATTAATTAACTGTAGGATAAATAAAATAATATCATTTATCACCAAATAATATTTAATCAGAGATAATTAGGATAAATTAGGAATATTCCTTGATGCAGAATTAAGAGAAGATCGATTAGGGTTTCAATGATTTGATGTGTAGATTTGCCTTAGGTTAGGACTTTAGAGTTGATTTCGATTGATTTGTCGATGTAGGAGGTCAATGGTCTTAAAGCCAATTTTTGGGGTATTACACCATGAAACTAAAGAGCCGAGCCTCAAGTATAGAGTGCTTGATGCTAAATTTGATACTTTGGAGAAGATTGTGGATAAGATGAAGAATGATAAGGATGTGGATAATAACAAAGGTAAAAAAAATTTGATTGAGGGTGTGACTTATATTAATAATAATGAGATATTGGAAGAGAAAATTTTGAATGTCATCGATGAGAAGCTTCTTACCATCAATGGAAGAGTGAAAAGTAATGATGAAATGCTCAGGAAGATCCTGTCCCATAGCAATGAAGGGCTCAATGCAAATATCATAAATCTCAATGCTTCATATTCGATGCCGGATGGGAATTTTTAGGAAAAGAATGCTATTGTGGTGGAAGATGAACTTGAAGGTCACAGTGGTCAGGCTTCTGGACCGGGGACTAGAACCAGAGCCAGTTTGAAAAAGAAGATGGATCATCTTCCTAAAGAGTTGGTGAATCTTAAAGACTCAATTCAGAAGTTCTAGACTTTACAATAGGTTACCGATGGCTCCCTTAATTTATTGGACTAATTTCTTTGGCTAGATGTTCCTTTTTGTTGTCTGCTAGTAGTTTTACTGGAGGTTGTTTCTTCTTTTTTTTCTAGTGGTTATTTGTGTTGATCTGAATATCTTTTAGGTTGTTCTATGGGTCTTCCTATCCCTTGTGGCAAACATTTTATGTTTGTCATTCTAGTAATGCTTATATTTTTCTCTAGCTTGTAAAGGGTTTTAGGGCCCCTTCAAAACCTCCTTTTACCTTAATAAAAAATAACCCATCAACCAATAACAACAATGATAAATCTAATTTTTGGTTGAAAAATAATAACAAGAACCTAGTAAATGATGGAGTGGTAGAAGTAATCAACATTAAACCTAAACCATTCTATATTTATAGTGGTTCCAACAATCAAGAAAACAACATCAATCCACCGAAAAATACCTCTTTCAAAAAAAAAAACCAAGGTAACAATATATTAAGGCCAAAATTCATGTCCCAATTTGCCTCACCTAGAGGGAAATTTACTCCATTGGGATAACCTCTTGAGACAACTCTAAAAATACTCATTGTAAAAAATATTATAAATTTACCTGAGCCAAGAGGTTATGAACCCCAAGTTAAACCCTCATGGTGGAATGAGTCACATCATTATGACTATCATCAAAATAAAAGACACAATATTAATGATTGTATGGGATTGAAACATGTTATCCAAGATCTCACTGATAATGGAACTATTGAAGTGGAAGGACCCAAGAACAACAAAGATCAACCTTTAAAACCCCTTTCTTTAATAATGAGAAATGTGAATCTTTAAATGCAAACCAAAATAATAAGAAAGGAAAAAACAAGGTGAATTTTCCTCACACTTATGATAACACTATCAATGCTCTATCTGGTTTCAACAATACCATCAATGTTATAGTGATCAAAGATAAACAAGAAAAAGAGCCTACCAATGTTGTTACTAGGGGGCAAGCATCCAAAGTTACTTTACATGGAACATCCACCAAGATAACCATGCCTTATTTTTCATCTTCTCCATCATGAAAATATGATATAGTCGATCAACTTCAAAAAACTCCAACAAAAATATCAATCTTGGAGTTGTTGAATCTTTCACCATCTCATAAATAAATTTTGGAAAAGGCCTTAGTTGATATGACAGTTCCTAACAATTTGGACATAGAATAATTTTAGATAATGGTTGGTCATCTAACTGCACCACATTTTCTATCCTTTTCCAAGAAATATGACATGTCATCGAACCATCCACAAAATTTTCCATTGCATATTTAAGTCCTCATCCACAAGCATCGGGTTAAAAGAATCTTGATATATAGAGGAGATGACTTGAATATATGTACTCTAAACTTGGAAAAATCCTTAGGATATTCTCAAAATGTTATGGATCCAAAAAGAAAGATAACAATTAAATCCTATGATGATGTATAAAGGTATTCCAAGGGTATAGTCATCTTACCAATCTGAGTAGGCCCAATAAAAAAATAGTGTGCCAAGTGTTAGACCACAAATTCACCTATAACATGTTTTTTGGTAGGCCATGAATTCATTAAGATGCAAGAGGTTCCTTCCACATATGACTAATTCTTGAAGTTTCCCTACATTGGTCAAGAGATAACAATCAACAGTGACCTCAATCCTTTCCAATATTGTAAAAATGTGAAACCAATTACAAAATCCTTTGTGCTACATAATAGTGAGGTATCTATATCAGGTTCACCCAAAGAACAAGCTAAAGAAGAGAATCCTAATACAAGTTTGATATCAAAAGGAAAGGAAGAGGATGATGAAAAATATAATCTCACTATTTCAAATGGTGAAGGTGTTAGTCCCTCCACATAAAACAAGGGTAAAATAAATAAATTAATCTTCAAAATTAAAATGATGAAAGCCCTAGTTCTTCTAGTGAAAATATCTCAAACAAAGAATAAAAAGAATCAAGGTCTTTAAAATTAGAAGAGGGGAAGGAAAAGGAAACACATTATCTAAAGATGGATACATTGATGAAATAATTTGAGAATAAATTGAAGCTTCATCACAATAGAGTGGGAGAATATTCCTTATCCATGGTGAATTTACCACTTTCTACTAAATATCATGGCAAACCCTCTACTTCAAAAGAACAAACATCTTCTGAGAGGTATAATGCCAATTTTGTAAGGGATAGCACACCATTAGGAGTAGAAGAAGATAATGAAATTATAAATTTATTATAAAAGGATGAAGAAGAATCAAATGAAAGGGTCCAACACATTAGCATTCCCACACATCAATATTGGGAAAGGTTTTGAAATAATGCAAAAGATGGGTTACCAAGGAATGGGTCCTCTTGGAAGGAGAAAAGAAGGATTTTAGAACATATACAAACCACTTGGAGGTCTATTCAAGAGAAAAATGGAGTAGGGTACCTTAAACTAGTACATAATAAATATAACAACCCTCACATTCATGAAAAAAATTGCAAGTTGAGTTCGTATAGTGATGAAGACTCCACTAATTAGGAATGTGAATCATTATCATAGGAATCATGCCATGGTAAAAAGTTTATGTAATCAACTCTTATCCACCTACATCCAAAGAAGCACAAAGTTCAAATCAAGAGTGGGTAGGAGATCCATATAGAGCTACATTCTTAGAGGGATAAATATTTAGGTTTATATTAAAAGAGTTAGATTCAAAATACATTCAAGATTACTCTAGTGAGGAAGAACAAGATCCAAATTCTATGGAACATATCTAGAAAGCACATGTTATATACCTTTAAGATATAATGTATAAACCAAAGTATAACGAAGATAGGACCCTGACCCCAATGGACCTAAACCCAAAAAATGACACTTTACCCTTAATCCATACCGAACTCATTGATTGGGATCGAACCAAGCCAAATGAACTAGACACATTATAAAATGAATATTCCTTTGCCTTGTACCTTAATGTGGTTGAACCATATTCCACCAAAGAATCATATCAAGAGGTAGAAATAAGGGAAAATATCAAGTTACTTAGTAAAAAAATAAAAGAAAAAATCAAATATCTAGTGGTGAAAAACACCATGTGGTAGTGCTAGATCAAGAAAAAGTAAAAATAAAATATGAATCCAAAGGTTAAAACCTAATTGAGGCATCTAAGGATGAGAAAATTTATACTTTACCTGAACACCATGAAGAAAGGTTATCCATCTTTATTTAATTGATAGAAAAAGTGAACATTGGAATAGAGGAAGAACCCACGATTACCAATTTAGTAGTATCTTTATATAAAGAAGAAAAGGAAACAATTTATAGAATTCTTAAAGGAAAGGAAAATCAATTTCACATGGTCATATGCTAACATGCTAGGGTTAGATCCAAAATTGATAATGCACCATCTCAACATAGCTCTAGGAGTTAAGCCTGTAAAACAAATATTGATAAAAATGAACCCTCATATAGCCTTGTTAGTCAATGCAGAATTGAAGAATCTCTTGGATCCTAGCTTCATTAGATCCATTGCATATGCTGAGTGGATTTTAAATATTTTACCTATTTCAAAACCTAAAAAGGGTATAAGGGTATGTATGGATTTACAAGATCTCAATAAGTCATGTCCCAAAGATAATTTTCCTATTTCAATCATTGATAATATTGTAGATCTGACAAAAGGACATTCTATGTTGTCATTAATGGATGGATTTTCCAAGTATAACCAAGTTAAAATTGTACTAGAAGATCAAGATGAAACATCTTATACATATGCACAAGGTACATTTTGTTGGAACGTGATGCCCTTTGGTCTCAAAAATCCTAGAGCTACTTACCAAAGAGAAATGACAATAATTTACCATGACATGATGCATACATTTATGGAGAGTCACATGGATGATATTTTAGCTAAATTATAAACAAGTGAGGACCATTTACCCATCCTAGATAAAATATTCACAAGGCTAGAAAAATTCAAAGTTATACTAAACCCAAAAAAATGTACATATGGGGTGAAATCAGGAAAGCTCCTTGGTTATATTGTATCAAAAAAAGGAATAGAAGTTGATCCTCCCAAGGTAAAGTCCATCATGGAAATGGGACCTCCAAGAAACATAAGTCAATTTAGGTCATTACAAGGAATAATTAAATCCATAAGAATGTTCATATCACAGCTAGATGAAAAATGTGATTCCTTCACTCAATTTCTCCATAAAGACATTCTTTCAAGTGGGATTCCAAGTGTGATGAGGCCTTTGATATTTTGAAGAAATACTTGATGGATAATCCAATATTAATGGCTCCAATAGTAGGAAAACCTTTGTAACTCTATAATTCAACAATGGATAATTCATTAGGAGCCTTGTTAGCCCAAGAATATGAGAAAGGAAAAGAGAAGGCTATTTAGTTCCTCATTAGAACTTTGGTCAAGTATGAGCTCAACTACACCTTTATAGAGAGAGCATCTCTAATGATGGTTTTTTCTTCTCAAAAACTAAGACATTAAATGATATTACATCAAGTCAAGTTAATTGCTAAGATAGATCCTTTGAAATATCTTCTTAATAAATCATCTCTAACAAGAAGGTTAGCCAAATTTTTCATTCTTCTATGTGAATTTGATATAGAGTATATGGATCAAAGAGATATAAAAGGCCAAGTCATAGAAGATCAACTAGCTGAAGCACATTTATCTAGTGAAGAACCAATGATACAAGTAGAATTTCTAGATGCAAACATTCTTATATTTTTACCTCAAACATGGACACTTTATTTTCATGGTTAAAATACTCAACATGGCTCAGGGGCATAAATTATCTTTATTACACCTCAAGGATACACTATACTAAAATCCTACAAGATTTTATTTCCATGCACTAACAACATAGTAGAATATAAAACACTTGTGATAGGAATAAATATGGCTTTGGAATGGAGAATTATAAAACTATAGATCTATGGATACTCTCAACTAGTTATCAACCAAATAAATGATGAATACCAAACCGAGGATGATAGAATTATGCCTTATAAAAGGATGGCTAATGATCTTAAGAACTATTTTGTGATGATCATGTTTGAGAAAATACCAAGAGTTGAGAATAAAGCAGCAAATTCCATGGCTAAATTAGCTTCACTTCTACAAGTACCTGATCATAATGCAATATATGAATTCTTGGTGGAAGAATTAGTAAAACCTTCCTATGACCATCCTGAATCCCAAATCATATGCCTACATGTGGATCTTGAATCTACTTGGTATGGTCCTATTTACACTTACCTACAATACAACACCATACTCTTGAACCAATCTTGTAATGAAAAAAGAAATTTCATATGCCAAGCCTCACACTATACTCTTATATCTGGCACATTGTATTATAAAGGTCTTGATGGGATGTTACTTAGATGTTTAGGGAGTGAGGAATATAAAATGGCCTTACATAAGATTCATGAGGGTATTTGTGGATCACACTCAAGTGGGTTTACCTTAGCTAAGAAACTCATTAGGATAGGGTACTATTAGCCAACAATGGAGAAAGATACATGCCAGTTTGTGAAAACTTGTCAAAAGTTTCAATTCCATGGAAATTTGATGCATGTACCAAATCAAAAGTTACATCCTATGAGTACACCTTCTCCCTTTTATCAATGGGGTTTTTATTTGATTAGAATGATATATCCTCCCTCATCAAATGGTCATAAGTACATAAGAATAAGAACATAACATTTTACCAAATGGGTTGAATTTGTACCTATATCAACTACTATAAGAAAAAAAATATCAATATTTATCTTGAATTACATAATTTACAGCTATGGTATCCCTTTTTCCACCATAACAGAAAATGGGAAACAATTAAAGAACAAGGATGTAAAAGAGTTATGTGAGAAGTTTCATAATATACAACATTTATCTTCCATTTATTACCCATAAGGAAATGGACAAGAAGAGGCTCCCAATAAAAATATCCTTACTTGATCCTTAAAAATACAATTGATGACTTAGGTAGAGATTGGCATATTCAGTTAAATCCAACATTGTGGGCTTATAGGACCAGCATCAGAACACCTAGAAGAGCTACACCCTTTTATCTAGTATGTGGATCTGAAATAATATTAACTTTAGAGGTAGAGATTCCATCACTTAGTGTTTTATTACATGGCATATTGATAGATGAAGATTGTAGAGTTTCTAGTTTGTAAGAACTAGAACTTCTTGAAAAACATCAACACCAAGCATATGACCACCTAAAGGTTTATCAAAAGATGATGTCAATAAACTACAATAAGAAAATCAAACCTAGAGAGTTTCAATTTGGTGATATATTTCTAAGATAAAACCCAAGGAATTAACAAGAAAGAGAAAAGAAAGACAAATTTGTAGAAAATTGTCTAGGACCCTTTGTTATCACATCATCCTATGGATCATGAACTTATAAACTAGCCACATGTGAGGGAGAAGAATATTATGAACCTATTAATAGTTGTGTGATGATATTATTCACCTTCATGAAATTACAAGATTAACTAAGAACAACAAGAATTAGAGTGAGAACTAATCTAATCAATGCACAATTAATCTATCAACATCTCATGGATCTCTAGAAAGAAGTGGTAAGTGAGCTCTTAGCTGCAAATCCTCACTAGTGACACCTCTAAAATGAGAATAATGCTGCTATGATGCTTCTAAATGCTTATTCTATGATGAATTTATGCTTAATCTAGCTCCATTGATAACAATGCAATGATAAAATGCTAAAATGATAAATCTAAATGCTCAAATGCTTCAATTGCTCTTAGAAATGATCTCAATTGACTATAGTAACAATGCTTTTCAATTGAAATTCTAAGATGAAAATGCTCTCCAAAATGCTTCATACTTATAGTAATTTCCCAAGGGTAGGGGGTAGAGTGAGTTGATCATGGTTATGCTTGGGTAAGGTCAATTGGCTTTGCTTTGTCCATAAATGGGGGGACAAGGAGGGGATAGTCATTTAAATGGTTTCAAAAGGCTGGACCATTTCAACAAAAGTGAGCGATTTGTGTCCATTTTGTCTCCAATTTGCTTTGTTGAGGGAAATTATGATTTATTAATTAATTAAAGTAATTAAATTTAGCCATGAAGGGTAAGAGGTTCATTTTGATTTTTGCTTTCAACAACTATGTCATTAATTGAATTTAATCAATTTCGTAGTGTTTTTACCCTTTTCAAGCTTTATTTAATCATTTAATCATTTAATTGAATTTTCCTTTGATTTGAATTGCCTTTGTTCCATTTATTGATTTTTCGTGCTATTTTGATGATTTGATGCACCTTTTGATTGATTTAAGCCTTTGACCAATTTTTCATGTCTACAAATGCCCCTCTTTGAGTCGATGTGTGAAGAACACCGATTCAAAGATTCTTTATGTCCTGATTGCGATTCCCTATGTGATTGATTGCTGCCTCTTGATACAAAAATTTTTATGATGCCCCACTGATTTCATGATGTATGATTGCGACTTTGACTTGATACCCTTATTGCCCCCTCAAAAATTAAAACATATGAACTGCGTGATTTGAAAATGATTATTGACGTTTGATATAGCAAATATGTTTTAGTTTTTGACTATTGATGATATCCCACGATGTATGATTATGCCCTAGTTTAATTTGATATGCTAAGAGAAGTCAATGGCTAATTTCAAGTTCAAAATTAGGTCAAAAATACCTTAAATAGGTTAAGAACCCTCTTTTACCATTCATTTTTACTTTTTACCCTTGGTGATTTTGCTCTGATTCTCTAGCGATTTCGAGATGGTTGTGTCGATTCGGGAGCATAGATTCGAGAGATGCTGGAGATATGTGAGACCACCTGATTATGCACCTCCAGTAAGTCATTACAAACTTTGATCTTGCATTTATTGATCATTTATTAAGCATTTATTGAAATTTCATGTTTCATCATTGCTTTGCATTCGAGAAATCATGCCTAGGATAGAATTGATTGTCGCCTAGGGTCTTTTTCTATCACTTCCATGGTTTTTATTATCACCTCTGCGTAATATTCTCTCACCTAGAAGACAATTAAGTCTTTCCTAGTAGGATAAAACTGTTGCCTTGCCCCAGGGAAAAATACCCATTTTCGAATAGGTTATCACCTACCCTAAACCTAACCATTTAACTCTCACCTAAGGAAAACTCTCTGTCATGGTGTCAAATTCACTGTCGCGTATAGAAAATTTGTCACTTGGCAGAATAATAAAGTCGCTTAGGGCCAAATTAAGTCACGCCTAGGTTAAAATGTCACCTGACAGCATAAAAATCACGCTTGATGTATTTTTTGCAAAATTTCTGTACTTTTTACATATGTGTTGATCATATCTGATGAACAATTTGATAACCCCCTGATGAGAAAGTAAGATAATTAGTGTAGGTCAATGATTGTCAACAAAACAATGGTTTGGATATCAGGATAGTAGTACTTTAAAATATGATTTGTCAATCTGATTTGAATATTAACTGATAGGATAAATCAATTAGTGTGAAAACCAATATGATTTGAGACTGTCACTTCATTCTCAGGATACAAAGAAATGAACGATGATACTTTAGTGTGATTACTTGATACTTTTGATTGACTTGAGATAATTCCTTGGTACAATGTACTGAGATTATTCCTTTACCTTGCTAACAGGATCATTATCCTACTTTATATGTTTGTTCAGTTGCATCATGGGTTATTGACTTAGGTCAGAGGCTCACAGCAGCTGAGTTCCAAGTTATCGAGAGATGTGGTTTGAGTTTCCTCCTTGATCTCCCACGGTTCCATCTGAACCATGGTTTATTGACTGTAGTGGCAAAGTGATGGCACTCCAACCACAACACATTCCACTTGCCATACGGAGAGATGATGATCACGCCAGAGGATGTGTATCGATTATTGCGGATTCCTTGTAGGGGTGAGTTGGTCTACTATGACTCTACATATGATTCCTCTGTCTGCCGATGAGTATTCAGGGACAACACTATTGGAGATGGGGATACTATTACATGGCCTCAGTTTGCCTCTTTTCTAAAATTACCAATAGTTTTGGGTGCCTTGATTGGCGGTCTACTTCTTCCTGACCGGCGAGGTCACAATTTTTCAATCGGTTGGGACCAGATTATAGAGGATTTACTTGCTCATCCTTGACGGTTTGATTGGGGTTCTTGCATCTTGGCACAGTTGTATCATGATTTACATGAGGTAGTTTATCGGGGTAGTGCATCATTATCTGCGGGTGTTATTGTTCTGCAGTTGTGGATATGGGAACATCTTCCCATTACTAGGCCTATTTCTGATAGAGTTCAACCTCAGGGATATCCCTATGCTTTCTTATATACAGGCATGGTCATACAGCATCATATGGGTCATTTGGATTACTGGCAATGTTAGATTGATGATCTGGATCAGGTTATATGGCATCCTTATCTCGATTGTGATCATTGGAGAGAGGATGGTGATGAGTTACCATATATGTTTGCCCCTCACTGGATGATTGGGCGCACTCCCACCACTATTGAGTGCTTCTGCTTTGGCAGAGTTTTGAGACAGTATGGGTGGATTCAGGATATGCCTTAGGGCAATGCATTATATGCTCAAGTACAGGTAGAGATCTCTCTATGGGGTCCATGTATTGATTATCAGTTTGCATTAGGTCAGATTGTGGGTATGACTATTTGCAGATGGGAGATACTTCCTGGTATGGCTGATGCTGGGATGTCACACGAGTATGTGGATTGGTGGTCTTGCCACAGGTTTCCTCGATTTACTGATCTGGCTGAGCCTATTCCTGGATGCTGTGATGGTGAGAGGGGTGGTAGACATCAGAGAGGTCGAGGACATAGACATCCTTGGGTTGCTACAGGGGGAGATCAGGTGAGATGAGATCCGGGTCATGATAGATAGGATAGAGCACAGGATGATGCAACTGTTAGACAGCCTAGAGAAGATAGACATGATAGAGTGCATAGACATCAGAGAGCTTAGAGACATGCATAGATTGATGCAGTTAGGTAGATTCCTGGGATATTAGATCCCTTAGTTCAGTTACAGAGAGTGGCCTTAGCACAGCCTGATGGTGATGTGGCTCATCAGGATCAGGCACAACAGGATGATGCATAGCAGGATGATGGGGCTCCACAGATGCCTCCACTAGCTGGACAGCCACAGGGTGCACAGGGTGATCACATGGATGGATTAGAGTGAGGTTTACAGTCTATGAGGATAGAGATATCCACTGTTGTGGGTCGATTGGACTAGGTTGCTTCTTTATTACAATAGCTTGTATCTGTCATGGTTGTTCAGAGGCAGGATGGAGTGGGTACATCACAGGCTCCTCCCCCACATGATAGTAGAGGGCCAGATGGATCTGGTGCTACAGGCTCTTGAGTGATATGATGACAGATTTTACTCAATGTTGTTGGTCCATCCTTTATGTTATTCTCATTTATCAGAACATTTGATAGATCACTTTGATGATACCTTGACATATTTGATGTATGGGATCCACCTTTTTGATGATGATATATGATGATATACTTCTTGATTCTCTTTGATGAGTTTGATCATAAGATTATCTTTTATGCAGCTATATGATGTTTGATTTATGCATTTACTTGAATTCATGCTATGAATGCAGTATCTTATTTTATGATATATATAGATGTATGCAAAGATGTATGAATTTGGTGATACTCTTCTGTTGTTCATGTATGGATGTAATATGTTTAATGAAAATGCACATTTATGTTCCTATGTTTTTTTGATTTTTCCATGTATGCCAGTTTATCCTTAACTATATGAGTGCACATGATGTATGGATGATTTTTCATTGTAAATGTGGATAATGAATAATGCTCAATGCGTGTATGCAAAAGATAATCTCATTTTCTTTATTGTGTTTTATCAAGAACAAACATTATTATTGAACCCCTTTTGCGTAAATGTTTTAACTACCCAAGATTATTGATGTACCCCCTCGTTCCCTTGGAAAAGTAACCATAAACACATGCATTTGATCAAACAAGACAATGAAATTAATCTAACAAGATAATGCAATGAATCTAATATGCCTTGCAATGCAACCTAAGTGTCACCAGCTTTTAGCAAATAAATGCCTTGAGGATAAATTTTCATCATTGAGCATTTTGGGACCGAAAAGTTGATACAATCACCACTGCCCATTGGCATGATGATATGAATACCACTTTTTTTGTTTTTCTCATTTTGGTAACCTCATTGTTGGACCAAGTACAACCCTCACTAGTTGGATGACCAAACTATGGGAGTCTAAATACCGGTGTCAATGGATTCAATGTTGCAAGTGGATTTTTGGTATTAAGATATAGAAAATATAAATAGCCAAGGGATCTATTTGCGTAAACAAACAAAGGTCAATCTATCTGCTTATGAGATAGTCCTCGATGGTTCTTTGATGACCATGTCTTTAGACAACTTCTCATAAGGTGACGAATCTTCCTCCAAACAGTTACTCAAAGGCAATAAAATATCATATCTCTATCATTGCTAATACCATCACTTAGCTAAAGAGACTTGATATAAATCAATCGATATAAGCAAACCAGATTTTTAACCAACTTTCAAAAGAATCTTTCAAGTGTTTTGCATTGTTTCTTGATTTTAAAATAGTATTTCCAAGTACCTTGATCATTAATAATGTTTGATTTTTATTTAATCCCGAATAATAAAGTCAATTAAGGCTCAAGGATTTTGTTGTGGTAATCAATTTCTTGGTTTATGAACAATGATATCTATCAAAGGTTCACAAAAATATGCTTCTTTCTTCTGAAATTCAGATCTCGCTCTCTCTCTTTTTGACTCTGACTGAATGTTGTTCGTTTGAATCCTTTTTACATACCAACTTTCTGATATGCTCTTTGTTGCCCCCAAGTGTTTGAATATACTCGTTTTGACAAGTTTGGGCAATGCAAATGATGAAGCTACAAAGCTTTATTAGGACTATGTACAAATGATAGATGCAATGAAGGTTTGGACAAATGGGATGATGAGATGCATTATGTACAAATGCAACCTAGGAAAGACCAACTGAAGGGAACCAAAGGCGCTTGTTTACCAAGTTTTCACCCTTTGGATGGATCAAGCTCTTTTTTATTTTATTTTTTTTTGCAAGCTTTTTCTCTCTTTTTTTGCTACCAAGGTGCCTATTTACTAGGTTTTCACGAGGGCACTTTCTTCGTTTTCAATTTTTTTTGTATTTTTTGTATTTATTTATATCAGGGCGCCTATTTACTAGGTTTTCACCAAGACCATCATTTTGAATGTTTTTCCCTTTCTTCATGCTCAATTTTCTCAATGTTTTTATCCTTTTGTGCTTTTTAAATGTTTTTGGTGTTTTCAAGACCTCTTTTGAACTATGTACAATAAAATAGGATGCTCTCTCATCTGATACTCTTTATACTCTTTCATCTACCTCATGTATAGAACCTTTTAAGATGAATACTATTAATAGGTTCTTGAAGTTCCTCTCCGTCACAATTTGATAATTTATAGGTTCCTGTGCCAAATGAATATATTATGATAAATGGGCCTAGCCAATTAGCCTCCCATTTGCCTTTCTTTTCCCTCTCAACTTGATTCTTTGGATTCTCTCTCAACACCAAGTCTCCTACCTGAAAAACTCTCAGTTTGATATGTTTATTATAGTTCCTTGAGATTCTATTTTGGTACACTTTCAGGTGCTCATAAGCTTGTGTTTGATGTTCTTCAAGTAACTCCAATTGTTGAAGTCTAGCAACCCTATAGTCCTCATCTATGATCAATCCTTGTAACGACACTCGTAGAGACGGGATTTCAACCTCTAATGGTAGAACTACTTCAGTCCCATAGACTAGTGAGAATGGCGTGGCTCCAGTGGGTGTTCTTATGCTGGTTCTATAGGCCCATAATGTTGGATTAATTTGCATATGCCAATCCCTTCCTACTTTGTTGACCAACCTTTTCAAGATCTTCGATATATTCTTATTTGTGGCTTCGACTTGCCTATTTCCCTGAGGGTAATAAATTGATGATGAATGGTGAGTGATATGAAATGTAGCACATAGTTCATCAACATCTTTATTCTTGAATTATTTTCCATTATCTATTATTATGGCATGAGGAATACCACATCGGAAAATGATATGATTCAAGATAAACATGGAAATTTTCTTTCCTGTTGCCATTATCAATGGAACCACTTCAACCCACTTGGTGAAATATTCTGTTGCGGTTATGATATGTTTGTGCCCATTTGAAGAAGGTGGATTTATGATGCTAATTAAGTCAAACCCCCATTGATAGAAAGGCCATGGTGTGACAAATGGATGCAATTCTTGTGTCGGTGCATGTATCATTTCGCCATGATATTGGCATTTGCTGCATATCTTCACAAAGTGGCAAGCATCCTTTTCCAATGTCTTCCAAAAATACCCTAAGCGAAGGATTTTCTTAGCTAGATTTAACCCGCTTGAGTGCAACCCGCAAATGCCTTCGTGAACCTCTCGTAAAGCTAACTTAGACTCTTCTTCCTCTAAACACCTAAGTAACGTCCTATCTAGACCCTTATGATACAATGTTTCGGAAAGGATTAAGTAACGGGAGGCTTGGCATATGAAATTGCATTTTTGAGCACGAGTTTGGTCTAAGGGTAGCACTTGGTCTTTAAGGTAGGTATATATAGGTCCATACCAAGGGGAGTCATGTCCATGTAAGAGGGAAACAATTTGGGTTTCGGGGAGGTCAAATGCTGGTTTTACCAAATCTTCCACCAAGAACTCATACTTCTCATTTTGATCTAGTTTTTGTAACAAAGAAGCCAAGGTAGCCATGGCATCAGCTGCTCTATTTTTCTCTTTAGGAATCTATTCAAAGGTGATCAATGCAAAGTATTTCTTCCATCCATCAATCATAGTCTTATAAGGCATCAACTTTTCATCCTTAGTGTTATATTCATTGTTGACTTGATTAATGATGAGTTGAGAATCCCCATAAATTTGTAGCTCTTTTATATTCCATTCTAAGGCCATTTTGATGCCTATGACTAGTGCTTCATATTCTGCTATATTATTTGTACATGGAAACATAATCTTGTAGGATTTGGGAATGGTGTAACCTTGAGGAGTTACCAATAATATGCCGGCCCCGGATTCTCCTTGAGTATAGGATCCATCAAAGTATAACTTCCACGTTTTTGCCTCTATGTTGATAATGGCAGAATTTAGAAATTCCACTTGAATAGTCTGTGTAGAAGTCATGGGATTTTCAGCTAAATGATCTGCTATCACTTGTCCTTTGATTGCCTTTCTATCGATGTATTTGATGTTGAATTCACTCAATGTCATCACCCATTTAGCTATTCTACATGTTAAGGCTGTTTTACTTAACAAATATTTGAGAGGGTCTATCTTGGCAATCAACTTGACCTTATGCATCAACATATAATGTCTCAACTTTTGAGATGCAAACACCACTGCTAGACAAGCTCTTTCCATAAATGTGTAATTAAGCTCATATTTTATCAACGTTCTACTCAAATAGTAGATAGCTCTTTCCTTTCCTTGTGCATCCTCTTGTGCCAAAAGTACCCCTAAGGATCTTTTCATAGCAGATATGTAGAGAAGTAATGCTTTGCCCTTGATTGGTGACATGAGAATGGGCAGATTTATCAGATAAGTCTTCAGCAATGTGAAAGCTTGATCACATTTGACATCCCATATAAATATAGTATCCTTATGTAGCAACTTGGTGAAAGAATGACATTTTTCAGCCAATTGGGAGATAAACCTTCATATGGATTGGATTTTGCCCTGCAAGGATCTCATTTGGCTGATATTCTTAGGTATCTCCATGTCCATTATAGCTTGTACTTTCTCGGGATCCACTTCAATCCCTTTGGCGGAAACTATATAACCTAGTAACTTGCCGGATTGTACTCCGAAGGCACATTTCTTTGGGTTTAATCTGACCTTGAATTGCTCCAACCTAACAAATATCTTTTTCAAAATGTGGAGGTGTTCTTCTCTTTTGTGGGATTTTTCCAATATATCATCCACATAGTCTTCTAAAAATGTGTGCATCATGTCATGGAAGATAGTTGTCATGGCCCTTTGATATGTAGCTCTGGCATTTTTAAGACCGAAGGGCATGACATTCCAACAAAAAGTACCCCAAGGGAAAGTAAATGTTGTCTTTTCTTGGTCTTCAGGTGCAATTTTGATCTGATTATACCCGCTAAAACCATCCATTAATGAGTACATTGAGTGTCCTGCCATCAAATCCACTATGGCATCTATGCTCGGAAGTGGGAAATCATCTTTAGGGAAAGCAAGATTTAGATCTCTAAAATCTGTACACACACGAATGGATTTATCATGGTTTGTGACTGGTACAATGTTGGAGATCCATTCAGCATATGCTATTGCTCTTATGAACCCTACTTTCAACAATTTTTCCAATTCTGCCTTGACCAAAAGAGCTATGTGGGGGTGCATTTTTCTCAACTTTTGCTTAACGGGCTTTACCCCTGGTCAAACATTCAGATGATGCATTATAAAGTCAGGATCTAATCTGGGCATGTTAGCATATGACCATGCAAAGTTTACTTGTTATTCTTGGAAGAATTTTATGAAGTCTTCTCTTTCTAGAGGTGTGAGTGATGCTGCCAAGTGTATGAACTTTGGATCTAATTCTATCCCAATATTGATCTTTTCTGTTGGCTCTATGAGTATAGGTGACCTTTCCTCTTCATGTTCGGGCAAAGTGTCCAATCTCTCTTCCTTTGGTGCCACAATTGGGTTTTCACCAAAAGAAACATCTTTTAATTTTATTTTTTTGGTTCTAATGGTGCCACAATTGGGTTTTCACCAATAGAACTTTTCATTTTTTTACTATTTTTTTAAATTTTTTTCTTTTGACTAAGAGATTGAACCCCTGCTGCTATCATTATGTCCATATTGAATTCATTGGTGAAAGAGGGTTCAATCGCATTAAGGTAGTGATTCATTGCTTGGTCATTGGGAAAGTAAAGTAGGTCATTTGGTTCGGTTTGGTCCCAATCAATGAGGTGCAGATTTATCAAAAGTAAGGGTTCATTGGGTAAAATGTCATCAATAGGCATTATGGACATGACTTTGTTTGAGGGTTCGTACATTGTATCATTTAGATATATGACGTGCGCTTCCTCAAGATGATCCATGGAAGAAGGGTCAAAGTCCCCTTCACTCGACTCCTCATCAACTTCTATGGGAAACAACATGGGAAAAGCCACAAGCGGGTTAAAACTAACGTTTGAATCTCCCTCCTTTGAAGGTATCCAAAATGTTTCTATCCATGCTCCATTGGTAGGTACTTGCTCGATATTAGGCCTTTGAATAGGAGGTTCTTCACTAATTTGAGCTTCTTGCCTTGGAATTTTTGCATAAGTATGTATAGCAATCACTTCCTTGTCATGACATGATTCATCTGATAAAGTATCCCATTCATAATCCTAAGAGTCATCACTATCTCCTTCGGATTCTAAGGCATTGATGTGAGGAGAAAAATCTTGCATTGGGCTTGAACTTTCTCCTTTGCATTGAAAACCTACTCCAGATTTTTCATGACTTGCCCTCCAAATGGGTTCTATAGGTTCCAATAATCCCCTATTTCTTTGGCCTAAGGGTCCTCTTCCCTTGTATCCCATCTTTTGCATTATATCAAACCCTTTTCCATATTGCTCAGTTTGTATCTTTACATGCTGAATTCTTTCCATGGGAGTGTTGGAAGTATCTTCCTCATCATGGTAAAGCCATTGAAGGACGTCATCTTCTTCCTTATCCCATGCTGCTTTGTTATCTTCCCTTACAAAATAGGAATTATACTTATGTTCTTTTGATGGTTTACCATGTGATTTTGGAGATGTGGGCATGTCAAATAGAGAAACAGAATATTCCCCTATCCCTTTTGAACTAATCTTGCATTGTTTTTCAAAGTTGTTCATCATTTCACTCACATGTTGGTAATGATCTTTCTTGGCTTTTTCCTTTTCTTCTTTGGTAGGTTTATAGATTACTATTTCCAATTTAGGTGCCATGTATGAACTTTCCGTTGCATTTGGGCCGTCGTAGCTCACTTTTTCCTTTCCCTTAGTTGATGTCACTGAGCTAGCTTGAGGAGGGTGTGGAGTAACATTTATTGTTAGTTCCTTCATTTTAACATCTTCAATTGTGGTTTCTTGAATAATTCCTTCCCGATTATGTGGAATATATAACTCATGAGGAGGTTTGAGTGCATTGCAATATTGGAATGGGTTAGAGTCTCCTCCAACTGTGATTTCTTCACCCATGTACGGAAATTTTATGCATTGGTGGTACATGGATGGGACTGCTTGCATCTCATGAATCCATGGTCTACCCAACAAAATATTATAAGTTAATTTCATGTCTAGCACTTGGCAATTGGTGTCCTTCTTGACAGGTCCCACTTGGATGGGCAATACAATCATGCCCTTAGAAGCTCTTTCAGCTTCATCATAAGCTTTAATGGTGATTTTCTTTGTAGGGTCAATGCAAGACTCAGATAGACCTAAGGATTTGACAAGACTTAATGTGCAAATGTTGAGACCAGCCCCTCCATCAATGAGAGCTATTTTGACTCTATGCCTTTCGATTAAGACCTCTATATGCAATGGTAGATTTTGAGGATGGGTTATAGACATGTCATCTTGATCGGAAAATGAAAGACAATGAGGTGCTACAAGATGAGCTACCATATGTTGAAACCTTTCTGTCTCTAAGTTAGTAGGAACATGTGTCTCTACAAGAGCTTTTTCCAAAATCTCCTTATGGTTTGGTGACAACTTCAATAATTCTAAGATAGAGATTTGTGCTAGAGTACGTTGCAATTGATCAACCAAACTATAAGGCCTTGCTGCTATAGAAGACTGTTTGACTACAATGTTGGATGGTGGGATGTTAGTGCTTTGAGGAGCTATCCCTTGTAGGGTTATTCTAGAATTCTGCCCTCTTGTAATGACATTTGATTCTTACTTTCGAGGTTTTTCATTAACTATTATAGCATTAACAATATGATCATAAGGTGGCACAAAGTTGAGATTATTGGCACTTTGCTTCTTGTTATTTGATGACTCTCCCTTATCATGTTTGTAAAAAGGTTGTTTGAATGCCATATGATCTTCATTATTGGGAGGTCCGTCAATGGTGATCATGCTGTTATCAATTAAATCTTGCACTACATTTTTTAATTGCAGACATTCATTTGTTGTGTGTCCTTGAATTCTATGATACTCACAATGAGTATCGACACTCCACCAACCAGGCTTATTATTTGGCTCATAAGGCTTAATTTTGGGTAGAGTAATGACATTATTAGCCATGAGAACCTTTAATGCCTTTTCAAGGGGTTCACCCAAGGGTGTGAAGTTCTTTGTGGGGGTTGGCCTCAAGTATTTATCAAATTTAGTATTCCTTGAATTATCTCCTTGATTTCCATTGTTGGTGTGATTGTTGTTGGATGGTGCATTAGAGCTCTGATTGGTATTGTTCACTTGATTAGGTGTCCTTGTAAGAGAAAAGGGGACCACCTTCAAGTTGCTAGATTCAACTACTCCATCATTCACAATTCCTTTATTGTTATTCTTATAATGACTGTTACTCTTAAACCAATGATTCTTCTGATTATTGCCATTGTTGCCATTGTTGCCACTGTTGGGGTTGTTCTTATTATCTTTGTACAGTTTGAGTTCTCCACTTTTGACCAACACTTCCTCTATGGTTACTCCATTTTCAATTAGATCTTGGAAGGTCTTTGGACATTGCATTCATAAGTGGTAGTTTAACTCATTACTCAAACTATTTATGAAGATATCCATCTTCTCTTTTTCAGGCAAACTTCTAGGATATCTTGCAAAAACTATCCTCCACCTTTGTAGAAAAGTGAGGAAGGCCTCTCCATCTTTTTGTTTTATGTTGCATAACATTATCATCATGACATCATGTTTAATGTTATATGAGTAATGAGCCACAAATTTTGATGCTAACTCTTCAAAGGTTTTAATGCCGGAGGGTAACTTAGAAAACCACTCCATAGCCATGCCTCCTAAGCTTTGTGGAAATAATCTCATTAAATATGTGGTATCATGCATGAAATCTAAGCTCAACGCACAAAACTCCTATAAGTAATCTTGAGGATCCGTTGTTCCTTCATACTTGTCGTATTTAGGAAACACAACATTGATCGGGAATGGCACCATAACCAAGCTTTTATCAAATGGGAATGGGCACAATGCTTCTATAGAGAAAGGCTTGGGAGATTCACTTTGCTTGATGTTGTCTAGTTGCATTTGAAATGCCTTGAATTGTTTGTTCATGATGTCTAAGGTACTTTCCTCAACTTCCGGTGTTTTAAGTTGGTTGACATCAAAGTCACGGGGAAGCTTGAGACCTTTTTGTGCTAAGTCTATGAAATGTTTTTCTCTATCTAGATCCATTGCCTTTTCCATGAGCTTTTTGAAATAAGGACATTGAACAGCCTCACTAACTTTTTCATCTATGGCATCTTCTGCCATTAGTTTGGTGTTATTTTGAGTATGAGTTTGGTTAACTCCATGAGCACTTGGATCTACTCCTTCATTGTTGGTATTTCCTTGGTTATTAATATTGCTCTGGTTATTCATGTCATTGCCTCCACTATTGGCATTACCTTGGTTGGTGAAATCAATGCCACTATTATCCTTACCACCCAAACTACCTTGATACATCATGTTGTCTTCTTTTTCTTGTTCGGGTGACTTTTGTGGTACCCTAGGAGTAGTTTCATCTCCAGGATAAGGGAGCTCTTGTCTCAAATAAGTCCTGTCAGCTTGCAAGGTTTGCTTGATGTAATATGATCTAGTGAATGCCGACATGAACCTTGGATGCAAGTTAAGACTACTTGGATCTAATCCTTTGTAAAATTTTGACAGATATGTGAAACATGATTTTTGACCAGACTGTAAGTTGGATCAGCGAAAACTCGAAAAAGGGTATTCAAATTGATATTCAAAAAATTTTGATTCTTCTTGGAAGTACTCTCTGTTTGACCTTTTTGTTTTCTAGGCGTGACTAAAACAAGCTCAGGCGTGTCTGAAACCTGTCTAGGTGTATACTGATTTGGTAAAGGTGGTACCCTGTAGGTTCTTAGGTGATACTTTACTATTTCCAAGTGGATTTTTAGTTTATTCAGGCGTGTCTCAAATGTCTCTAAGCGTGACTTTAGTGTGTATACGTATGTTTAAGAAAGTCATAGGCGTGACTAAAAGTCTGACAGGTGAGTGTATTTTGTGTACAGGCGACACTTCTCTGACCAGGGTATAATTTTTTAATTTTTAAAAACTTTTGAGCAGATATTTTTGAAAATTTCTTGTTTTGAAAATTGAAAACAAACGCAACACCCACATAAATGTCTCTAAACAACAACTAATGTGTATATTCTTGAATGTTTTCACAAGTATATCACAAGAATGAATTCCAAACAACCTACCTAGAGTCAAATTGGTTTGTAAACATGGCTCTACAAGGTGGCCTTTCTAATTTAGCTGGGATTTAATAAATGTTCCACTCAAATGAATTAAAATCTCTCATCCCCCAAGTATGTTAAGGGGCTTTCCACACACACCGAGGCACAATTTTGCACAATCCAAAAAGACTACTAGAGGAAGTTCGAGAAGATTAAAATCCCTTTGTCATGCACCCCATTAAGGATGCATGTGTTTCATTTTATAGTGGGTCAGATTCTCACGGCAAAAGCAAGTGTATCCCACTTTGGGCTGTCCCTCTCACTAGCCTCGCTAAGGCAAATTTGGGAGGTGGGCCCACTAAATCTCTAGCATGTTCATTTTGCAAGTAAGGCATATTTTGAATTTTAAGTAAAGTTTTTGGGAGTTTGTTTCACCAAGAAGGTGAAGAGCATATCCCTAACTTTCCTTTTGATTCTCAAACACTTCAAACACTTAGTTCTTTTTCAACCTCTTGACAAGGAGGTTCTTAGAATTGAAATGTGTGGTTCAATTTCTTCCCTATTAAAGCTAGGTTTAAATGACAATGCCACAAGTTAAGGGAATGCAAGCTTGTTTGAGTAGAATACCTTTCCTTGTAGCTAGCAAAAGGCTAGGGGCATTTTTGAGTTGCTGATTTTCATTTTTCACTTACTCACCTTGGCAATTTGCTCCAACTCCCTCCTCCAAAAAGTTAGTCCAACACAACCAATTCACAATGAGGGGAAACCAAACTTGCATGTAATCAACTAAAAAATTTTAATGAAAGAAGCTTTAATCTCAAGGTTCATAAATCCAATTTAGAGACACAAATTTATGCTTATAAGCTTCAATCACAGCTAAATATTTCTCATATACCTGGACATCCTCATCTAGTGTGGATTCAAGGACAGCCTTTGTATGGACTTGATTCTCCTTCTTTATTTTCTTTGCCAATGCTTTTCCCTCCTTGTTGAACCTGCTTTCTGGCTTTTTCACTCTCGGATGTCTACTCATTTACTGGTTAACAACAACCAGAGAGAGTCAAATTTTCAAATTTTATCAAATTGAACGTGAAAATAGAAAATTAAACGTAGGTGACATCCTCCAGCTAGTAGGCGTGAATAAATCACTCAGAGGTGTGACTTTATTGATCAGAAGCAACACTTCTCAGTGCACAAGCGACATTAATAATAGCACAGACGGTAAATCTATTATGCAAAGCGTAAACAGAATCCTAAATACGTAGCAAATAGTCAATGCAGAGCGACATCCAAAGCTTTTAAAGAAATAAAGATATTATCACAAGCCTAACATTAACGATCAAAGGCATGATAATCTCAATTATTACGCGATAGCAAATTTCTCCTTAAGCGTGATATTAAGTGTAAAGCGCAATGCAAAGAGGAAATTAAAGCAACAAAAAATAAGTGATACGCGATACTTCCCTGTGTTTAGGTGTGATTTGAAGCCGTAAAGGCTGAATGCTTTGCCATTCTGGGCATGAGTTTCCAGCTAATAGGCGTAAGATCAGGCTTCCGAAGTGACACTGTAAGGATTCTAAGCATGAATAGATCTCCCGTAGGCGTGACTTTAGAAAATTCCTGCAGAAAACACACGGAAACTAGACAAAAATGTATGCAAAGATGATTTAAATAACAAATTTGTTAGTATTTGAGGCTCAATGCCCCATGGTGGGTGCCATTTGTGTGATGATATCATTCACCTTCATGAAATTACAAGATTAACTAAGAACAACAAGAATTAGAGTGAGAACTAATCTAATCAATGCACAATTAATCTATCAACATCTCATGGATCTCTAGAAAGAAGTGGTAAGTGAGCTCTCAGCTGCAAATCCTCACTAGTGACACCTCTAAAATGAGAATAATGCTGCTATGATGCTTCTAAATGCTTATTCTATGATGAATTTATGCTTAATCTAGCTCCATTGATAACAATGCAATGATAAAATGCTAAAATGATAACTCTAAATGCTCAAATGCTTCAATTTCTCTTAGAAATGATCTCAATTGACTATAGTAACAATGCTTTTCAATTGAAATTCTAAGATGGAAATGCTCTCCAAAATGCTTCATACTTATATTAATTTCCCAAGGGTAGGGGGAAGAGTGAGTTGATCATGGTTATGCTTGGGTAAGGTCAATTGGCTTTGCTTTGTCCATAAATGGGGGGACAAGGAGGGGATAGTCATTTAAATAGATTCAAAAGGCTAGACCATTTCAACAAAAGTGAGCGATTTGTGTCCATTTTGTCTCCAATTTGCTTTGTTGAGGGAAATTATGATTTATTAATTAATTAAAGTAATTAAATTTAGCCATGAAGGGTAAGAGGTTCATTTTGATTTTTGCTTTCAACAACTATGTCATTAATTGAATCTAATCAATTTCGTAGTGTTTTTACCCTTTTCAAGCTTTATTTAATCATTTAATCATTTAATTGAATTTTCCTTTGATTTGAATTGCCTTTGTTCCATTTATTGATTTTTCCTGCTATTTTGATGATTTGATGCACCTTTTGATTGATTTAAGCCTTTGACCAATTTTCCATGTCTACAATAGTATCCATCTTAAGAGGTTCTATACCTGATCAATTAAAAGAGAATCATGAAAGAGTATCAATTTGTACAATAGTAAGTGATCCTGGAAAAAATCTAAAAACAAATAATATGAAGCTTGAAAAAAGTCAAAAACAATAAAAATAGATCTTGAACAAAGCATAAACAATGGAAAAATTCTTGGAAAAATGTATTCTTGGTGAAAACTTGGCAAATAGGCATCTTGATACTACCTAAAAATTAGAAAAAGTCCAAAAAAATCATTATCTTGGTGAAAACCTTACAAACACGGGCCTTGATAATATAAAAAATATATAAAAAATCAAAAATAAAAATTGAAAAAGAAAAAGAAAAGTACCTTGGTGGAAACTTGGCAAATAGGCGCCTTGGTAGAAAAAAAAATTAAAAAAGAAAAAGAAAAAATACAATAAATCTAAGTAGTGAAAACTTGGAAAATAGGTGCTACTTGCTTTAAGTTAAGCCCCTTTATCTATCAAGCATTAAATTTGCATTTATTCCATCCTTGTATATATCCACTTGCATTCTATCATTTGTGTACAGAGTCATAATAAACCCTCAAATCTTCTTTTCTCAACAAAGATTTCATTATGATTTGGAAATTTGTCTTAGTCCATCATTGTAGTTAGATCAAACTGGGAGAAAAATCTAAATTTAATGAGCTCATCCAAACAAACACAAGCATGACACAAACACACTTAATCAACATCAAGGATCATGATGTTTGAATCTTTTTGATTGATTCAAAACTTCAAATTTTAAAAATCCAAGTAGTTAATCAAAATCAAAAGTGACACATCCAATCCAATTGAAACATCAAATCAAACAACTTAAAAAGATCAAAATGGTAAAAATCGATAAAAATATTCTAAAAATATGAATCAACTAACAAAAGAAAAGATATTCAAATGATTATTTCTTGGTTTTTGATAAATCACTTCTTTTAGAAACTCAAGGATGTCTTTTGACTAGAAGGGCGATGATTAAACCTGATATTTTATTTGTTTTCTTCTTGTAAGATTAATTCATAGAAGTATGCAAATTTGTCTAAAGACACGGTGATCAAAGAATCATCGAGGATACTTGCATATGAAAGGGATTAATTCTCTATCTATTTACGCAAAAGGATGCTCAGGCCATATAGGTTTTTCATACCTTAATGCCAGGATCCACTTGCAACATTTAATCCAAAGAAAGTGGTATTCATATCATCACCGTTGAAATATAACCCATGAGGGTTGTACCAATTTTGATGTTCCAAAAATAGCTCAATGATGATAATAGAAAAATAAATGATCCAGTGAAAAGTGAAAACAATTTAGTTGCATTTTTATATTGCATTCATGTTAGCTTAATCTTGCACTTTTAATTTTTATGGGATTTCTTATTGTAGGGTCGAATATAATCAAAGGTAAAATCATCAAAATTATCCTTTAGGTCGAATATATTGGACTTTAACAAAAATAATGCATATCATGTAGGTTCATTATGTGTATTTAAGTAAATCGTTAATCATTATCACTAAGTGTATTTCATTTTCATTTAGATTCATTTATCTAAGTTAGATGCATTTCACTTGCATTTAGGTACATTTCATTTGCATATTAAGATCATATAATTAATCATTACATAAGTTTCATATTAGGTGCATTACATTAATCATTAAATCATTCATAAGCATATCATTATACATTATCCTTAAGTTATACAATCATTTAGGTTGCATTCATTATCCATTATTCATTATCATTTAAGGGCATCACATAGTCATTTAGGTAGCATTTGATTAAGATCATGAAAATCATTAACATCATTATATGTACATAAGCATTGCATGAGCATAAACATGTAGAACTATTACATTGCATCCATAGAAATAAACCATCATATAAGCATTAACCATGTAATTAATTTATTCATTTATACATCTATTCAAGGAAATTCCATGTACATCCATACATACGCATCAAAAGTAAAGTAAAGAGCATCCATATAATCTTGCATGGAAAAATATAAAAACATGCATATAGATAAAACCATATAGAACTACATCCACCAACATCATGTATATAGACCATCATAATCATAATGTCTAGTATGTAATGATATCACATGAGAAAATCATAAATATCAAGAGGGATAAGAAAGCTATATCAACTATCCATAATCAATGTCCAAATATCAATAACATCATCAAAGTTTGGATCATGAGAATCAAGAGACTAGTATACATTGAAGATCATGCTCCAATCTAATTAGAAAGGTGTGATCTAACTTTTTCCATCACCTATACCTATATCTGCACCTGCACCTACACCTAAAGAGGGACCACTACTAATACTACTATCTAGATCACTTGGTGGTCTAGATGATGAATATGTCCCTATAAATGGTCCTATTTGAATGGGTGTTTGGCTAGTCTGACCTTGTTGTATAACCTAAATTTGGGCTACTCTTATGGCTAAACTATGACTAAAAATCATAGCCTATGCAACCTAACTTTGTAATGATTTCATCACTTCCCACACCATATGAGTATCATAACTATGAGTAGTAGGAACAACAAGAGGAACTTGAACAACTGGGGAAACTGGTTGCACTACCTATCTCATTGCATGAGGACCCTGACTTGTCCATCCCTAAAATAGTATGAATCTCTATCTTAGAGGAACTTTTCCACCACCTCATCCACCATCCCTACCACCACCACCCACACCTCCAGGAGAAACCATTTCACCTCTTTCATGAACCACTCTACGAGAAATGCCACCAACAAATCTACTAGCTCTACCTAATCAAGGACCTTTATCTCTGACCCCTCAAACTATAGAACCCCTTTTCTGAGGTCTCTTATCCTCATCCTCATCCTCATCCTCATCCTCATTCTCATCCTCATCCTCATTCTCATCCTCATCCTCATCCTCATCCTCATCCTCATCCTCATCCTCATCCTCATCCTCATCCTCATCCTCATCCTCATCCTCATCCTCATCCTCATCATGATCATGATCATGATCATGATCATGATCATCATCATCACCTGGTCAGAATTAGGCTCATCAATGTCAGGGATTGGTTCTTCTAGATCAGTGAATTTGTGGAAAGGATGTATTGCTAGCCATTTTCCATACTCTATCATGGTCCCCGCATCTAGTGTTTCTAATCTAGAGTCCCATAGTATAAGATAAAGTCCCTCAATCTCCTAAAGAGAAGTCCTATAATTGACACATGGTCCCCACAATGATCTCTCTTCCTACACTCAGGCATAAAATGCAAGAACCTATGGCATCCACTATACTCTACCAAATTTTCTAAAAAATGACATGAATAGAAATATCTCAATTAAAAATGGGGTATGACCATTCAACCATCATGACCTAAACATGAAAGGAATCTCAGCCAAATCCTCTACCCATGGCTCACATCCAATATACAGATACCATTAAACTTCATTAAGATCATTGAGAATCCATTGTCGATACTATAATTTTAATAGATGAGGCTAGACAATAACTCCATAATAAGAATGTATGTAGGGTTGTCCCACTAGGTGAACTCTGTCAACAACCAGCCTAGCTTTCAGGAGGTTCCCCCAAGCCCATACATGTAAGAGAACTGCTATTGCAAAAAGTGTTGCACTATGCCTATACACCACCTGATATAAATTATGATATATATGTTCTAAACCACAAGATCCCCATGAAAATCTATGAGGATGCACAATAATATGCTCTAGGATCCTTCCCCAACCAATGATGAATCCTCATGCTCTCCTATTTGGCATCAAGAATCCACTAGTGGAAGCTGCCAAAATTGATGGAAGTGCATCATATCTCTTCCTCATCACTCTCCATGGAAAATTTTGATCACAAATCATGTCATCTTGAAACACGTGTTTACATGCCTCGCCATCATATACTTAATCATAGTAGATGAGCTCACCCATCACTAAGATCCGCAAAATCTAATATACATCCTCGGGTGTAATAGTCATCTCCCTCTAAGAAAAATGGAACATATTATAGTATGAATGTCACATCTCAAAAATTTCTTTCAATAACCCCATGTTCACATAGAATTAGATCATATCAAGAAAATACAAGAGACTACATCTATTAATTTAATACGTCAATCAACAACTGTTAGCTCAAGAATTATCTCAAAAGGTTGAGGATATTGAACCCTCATGTTAAGTTTCCAAAATGAAAACTATTTATATAGTAAAAAATTTACCAATCAGTCAAGTCATTGTGTTGATCATCAAGTGTTAATCAGATTATCCTATTATGTAGTTTCTTGAGTGAGATTTACAAAAATCTTGTTGAGTGCATCAACTTTTGTTCCTCTAGATCTTAAGGACATAAAAACATCAACCTATCTATCCTATCTAATTGACATAAAAAAAATATCAACTAAGTGATTAGGGGTGACATCAAATAAATTGATGTCAAATCAGAATTAAAATATCATCAATCTATCTGAAACATCATTAACATCGCTCGAATCGAGAAATCAATCACAAAATGATGAGTTGCCAATCAAAAAATGAAAAGATGAAACTTTCAAGGTGAAGGCGACATTTTATGCTGCATAGGTGACAAAACACCTAGGCGATGCAAGAATTTGCATACGTGACATAAAATTGTGCTTAGGCAACACAATAAGGTATATGAGACATTTTGCATCATAGGTAACATAATAAAATATAGAGGCTATAGTAAAAAGGGAAAGAGCGCATTAGCATGCATATGTGATGCAACATTTTGCATACACAACACAAGAATACTTAAAGTACCCTAGCCTAGGTGACAAAATAGGAAGTATAGATGATACAAAAAAATACAATGGTGAAAAAAGAAGTGTAGGTGACAAAACTTGAAAAAATTGAAAAAAATTATAATGTGATGCTAAAATCAATCAAATTTGACCCAAAAATTCATAAAAATGATGAAACACAAGGCAATGATTGATCACTCACTGGAGGTCCATACATTGGCGGCCTTTGAAAGTGTCTACCCTTCTCTAACTGGTGCTCCCAATCAATATGACCATCTTTGTTGTGAGAGAGTAAAAATGGGCTCAAAGAGGAAAAGACAAAGGTGAGAGTGAAAAAGAGTGGGTAAAAAGTAATTTTAACCCTATTAATGTCAAATTTGAACTTCTAGAGGGTTATTTTTACCAATTTTCATAAAAATGAGGCATTTAATCAAAATTTTCATTGGAGCATCATTCGAATTCAATGTTCTAAATCAAGAAACAGATTGAAATTAGAATCTCATTAAAATTTTGAAAAATCATAAAACTTTATGAAAACCATAAAAAACATTCGTAATTATTTTGATTCATTTCTTGAGGGGTATACTATTATCAGGATGCAAAATCATAAAAATCAGAACAATTTTCAAAATTAGTGACATTGGACATCGAAAAATCAAAATTAAAATTAAGGCATCAAAATTAATAAAAAAAAATCAAATCAGGGGTTTATATCAAAGTTATAACATCGCAGTGGAAACATCATATCATCAAATCAATCAAATTTGCATCTTGGCATCATATGATCAAAGCATTTTTGAAATCATCATCATCATCAGACATCAGATTTTCTTTGAACCAACATGCTTCACACATTGATTAAAAGATGGGCAATTGTATACACCTAAAAATGGTAAAAGAAAACATCAATTAAATTCAAGCCATTGGGATTAATCAATTAACTATGTAATTTAATTAATCATTTAAATATATAGTTCATTAATTAATTAAATCCAACCACATTAATAAATAATGCATGGATAATTAATTAATTCTTTTAAATTAATTCCCTCCTAAATTCTCTCACATACAACTACATGACAACATTGAATTGACCAATGAGAGAGGAGGAATAAGAACACATGGATTACTAATAGGCTTTGCTATCCTGACCATCCAATCTTGAGAATAAATCTTGTCCCTTCAAATTGGACACATTATCAAAATTAAGCCCAACTCTACCTTGATCATGGTTACCTAAACTCACCCCCTCTACCTTGAGAAATCCTATAAATAGGATGCACAATTGGAGTTAAAGATCCATCTTCATTTTAGAGAAAGTACATTGTAGTCCTTTTTATTTCATAGATCATTGAGAGAGTTGTTATTGTGTCAAATTTAGTTTAGAATAATTTCATTGCATCATATCTTAATTTAAAAATCACAGCTTAATCTCATGTTCTTGATTATTTAGGATATAATTGCATCTCATATCATTTAAATTCTCTTTTCTTAGGTTGTCACTTAAGGATCTATTGCAGCTAAGAGCATAATTCAAGTCCCTAAGATTAGAGATCCATAGAATGCTCTTGATTTGTTTCATTTCAATTAGCTTAATTTATATATCTTAGATTTGAATTGAAAGAATGTCAAACTAATGTTCTATGAAGGTTTGTAATTGCATATTTACACACATAGTTGACACTTTGTGACATTAGTTATTTTTGACGTGGAAAAGAAATTTTTTTTGTTTCAAAGCCTCATTTGAAACATATTATTTTGGTTGTATTATTGTTTAAGCTCGCCCTTGGAAGACCTCTTATAACTATTGAATCCGTGACTAAAGAATCATATTTGTGATAGTTGAAACTTTGAATCATTGGCTAAGGAAATGATGGTCATTTTTGAACTTGTCGATAGTTTGAGGAGGTAGTATGAGATAGTTTGATCATTAAAAATATAATTGATTTTTGTTCTCCAGTAACCAGTGTTCTCTTTTCTTTATTCTCTGTTAGTATTTTTAAAGTATTTTTTAAGATGGTTGGTTTTTTTTGTTTGCTAATGTAATCTCATAAACCCTAGTTATGAATTCTTCATTTTACAGCCTTGTTTTGGTTTATTGTTAAACATTTAGGGCATGACAGTTTGTTTCTTTATTAAGGGTTTCTTTGTATCAGTTACATTGTCAAAATGTGTTCAACTTTTTACAAACCCTAGTACGGGTTCTTGCAAAATATACCAGTTTAGTGTTAAGACCTTAATTAGTTTATATCCTCTATTTTTGGCATGTTTAATTAGTAAATTTTTTTCTCTTTTGGTAAGGCTATGGGCTTATAATATTTTTGTATATACTTCCTTTGGTCTGTATGGTTCAAGATCTAGGTTTTGGAAACCCAAATTTGAGAGTCCCTTTTACTCTAATTATTATCATAATCTTGTATTCAACATTGTCATTTGATCTTTGATGTTTTGAGATTACAATGTTTAGTCTTCTAACCCTAGTTTGGGTTTGTTACCTTGTTTCTCAAAGAATATTTGTTAATTGGATTATATATTATGAAAATGAATAACGATTCAGTTGGAAATATCAGAGTAGTTTGAAGAAGTTATATTCTTTTGTTTAAAGATAAATTAGAGCACAGTTTTAGTGTTCAATTATCATGACAATTTTGATCAGTTTATAAACAAAAGGCATTATAAATTTATCATATTAAAGGAATTCAATAGTGATAGAGGTAGATAGTATGGTGTATTGAATGAAAGAACATATCTTTCTTTTATGTACTTTGATTATATAGAAACATATTGAAAAATATATAAAGATTTATAATTAATCCATATAATTATGGGTGGTCCCACAAAAGTGGTTCCCACTTTTTGGCCAATTTTGACACTGAAATGAATATTCTGAAAAAGAACTTCACTTTCGAGCGCATATTACTACAAAATCGTTAAGAATTTGAAGGTGATGTAAACTAGTAATTTTTAGATTTTTCTTTCTAATTTATAATTATATATATATTTTTTAAAATTGCAATTGATTTGTGTCCATTTTCCCTTCTTCTTCAAAAAAATGTTTATATGAAAAATTAACATTTTAAAGAGTGAGAGTCACTTGTTTCGATATAATTTTTTTAAAAAAAATGATAATAACATAATTCTTTAAGGTTATATTTTTAACATCAATATATAGAGGATGTAATTGGTTTCATTTAATTTGGATCAAAATTGTATATTTTAGAGTTATGAAATGACATTAATTGTAATTTAGACATAGGTTTCTTCGGTTCGATCTAACTTGATTTGTATACATGGAAATTAATTTTCTCTTTTTTTTTTGATACAAAGGTAACACAAATACCTATGGGATACATATTTTTCATAATTTTATTTTCCTAATTTACTATTTTTCCCGAATCATCAAAGGGAGAGGTTGTGAAATGGTTAGACAACCTATGTTTAACTAAACTAAAAATAGAAAGTCACAATGAACACAATATATATGTTAAAATTATAGTCATTTGAAAGGTTGTTCAAGGTAGCATAATTTGAGATTTTTTGTTTCAAAAGATTGTCTTATTTGGCCATCGATTGAAACCTCCAAAGGGCAAAATTTTGTAGAATTTGGCTTCCCTTAGCTAAAAACTTTTTTTTTTTTCACCTTTGAACAAACACCCCTTCATTCAAAAAGGGTCAAATACCTTCATTCGAAGGGGTGTTCGAATGAACACCCCCCAACAAAACATGACCATTTTGGCAACCCCAATTTTTTTCCAAGGGGAGTTCGAGTGAACCCCCTCAGGGGTGTTCGTTCAAAGCCTTGTCAACAACCTTTTTATTTTAATGTATTTTTTATTTTTTATTTTGGTATATAAAAGTGTTTTTTTTTTTGTTTTTAAAACAAGACAATTTCTTTGATTCACTTTTTTATAATAGAAACATAGGAAACATAAGGGGAGAAAGTTTATTGCATCTGGCAATTTTTTCGAAGGAGTTTTTTTGAAGAACAAAGATGGGAAACAAGAAGACAAGGAACACTAAATTTGAAAGAAAAAGGTCAAATCATGAAGCTTCATTGGCATATTATTATAAAATTAAAGAAGGTACACATCTCTAATTTTAGATGTATGAGTTTTATATGTCTCTAGTTTCAATTTTTTGTAATTTTCTAATTTGATTCATTTTCATACATGTAGCTCGCAATCAACAATTACAAAATGAAGGATAAGCTCAGGTAGGAGGGTCAAACCAAGTTGAACAAATGGATGTTGGAGAAGGTTCATAATCATTCCCTATAGAAGCTCAAGCAATGAAAATTGGAGAATGATTAGGACCAGTTTCTCCTACTGGTATGGATGAACACATAAATCTATCTCAAATTGTGAAGAAAAAAAATTAATTATATAAACTTAGATCATTTACTTGCAATGGATGTGGAGAAATTAAGATCACTTGCTAATATTAAACCCTTAAGTCTTTCTAAGAAGACTAATTTGAATAAGATAGCAAGGGAAATAACAACTAGATTTGAAAATCTTGAAACACTTGAACAAGCCCAATCTCTTTCTCTTGTTCTTATAGAAAAAATGTTGCAAGAGCCGTTAAAATTGTTGGGTGTGACACAACAACAAAAAAGAGAAAAATTTCTAACATGCAAAGTGATATTATTTAAAATGTTAAGAAAGTTTTGAGCTCTGTAGGGAAGCAATGTCTAACTAAAGATAAGACCACTATAGGAAGAGTGATGTTGACATCCATTGTAGATAACACTATACCTCGAAATAGACAAATATCTTAAGTTTCATCTCAGATTGGCTCTAGTAGGAAAATAATATCAAAATATGTTAAGAGGAGAATTCTTTTGGATGATAGCTCATTGGAAAGCAATAGGGAAATTATTTGTAGAGCTCCTCATTATAATAGGATTGAGGAGGGAATCAAGAATTTGGTCATTCCATTTTGGAATGATAATACCCATCACTCACCAAACACTAGAGATGTTATTAGACATAGGGTTAGAGATAATGAATATGAACATCATACAAAACATTGGATGGACACAACACAACATGAAATGTGTGTCTTATTTCATATCAAATCCTAATATAAAGATTGGGAAAACACTATTTGAAAGATTGAAGCCATATTATGTGAGGAGAAACAAAGTGTTTGAAACTTGTTGTTATCATATTGAATTTGATCTCCATTATCAAGTTTTCTAAAAGTTTATCTAGAAGACACTTATGGCTTTCAAAAGGCTCCTCCTAGTAGACAAAGTGAGTCCATCTTATCCATTTTATGTGATAAAATAGATGATGTAATTGGTCAAATAAATTGCATAAAAGGAATATGTGAAACATGTGCTGATTTGGCTATTTTCCCTTTGAAAAATCAAGACATTGATGTGACAAAGATGATAAATTGCAAGTGTTACAAATATGTAAGGAATGAAACAAAATTTGGGAAATAATCCAAAATGTTAGAATTTGTTGAAGAGGAGATAACTATTGGAGCATTTATGGAGAAATTTAAAAAATTGATTCAACCATACATTCATCATGTTTTTTTTGCAAAGTGGCATGCACAATAATTCCAAACACTGAGGCATAATTTCCCACTTGGAACTATTCTATCAGTTGTTGATTCTGTCGAAAACTATTCCTTTGTTCATCAAAAGGCCATTCAATCAGAATACTATTTTTAAAAGCAGGTTACTATTATGATACATGGGTGTTATCGTCATGTACAATTAGATTTGGTTGGTGTTTAGAGCACATTTGAAGAAAATTTTATCAAGAAAGAATATCACTTTTACATAAGTGATGATAACATACATGATATTTATTATGTAGAACACTGTTTCAAGAAGTGTTTTGCAAATTTGAAAGAAAGGGGCATAAATATTGATAAACATTATGTTTGGTCAGATGGGTGTACCACACAGTTCAAATCATCCAAACCATTTTATGTACTTTTTTGATATCATCATAATGAAAACATACCACATTTATGGAGTTTCTTTGAGAGTGGACATGACAAAGGTGAACATGATGGTGCTGGATCTTGCATCAAACATTCTCTATGAAAGTATCAAATGAATTATAAGGGTGTTCACATAAATAATGCACATGATGTTGTTGAATGGTGCAAGACACATTTTGCATCAAACGAGTTTGGGTCATCATCAAGAATGAGTCAAGTGGTATCATATAGAGTATTTTGGGAGATAATAGGTATACACATATTTAATATATTTTAACTATATTTTCTTGTTTAAATTTTACATGTCCTTTATTCAAAAATTTAAAATGAAATTCATATTTTTTCTCATTTTTATGTTAAATATATACATGTATTTAGGTGTGGATAGAAAAAATATGCATGGTTGCAAGAGGATATAAAAGAAACAATCTCTGCATTCAGTTATGAGTACACATTTTTGCAAATTGGACATTGTACACTACATACTACTCATGTTTTTGTTGTCAATGCATTGTTGAAAACTATTCAGAATGCATCAACCAGGAATGTGGATATACATAGGTGCGTGGAATTTGGTGCCACTTGTTGTTACTAATACAATTAATGGAGATGAAGATGATAAATTTGATGACATACCTTTGATTTCTACTGATTATGACTATATTTCAGGATTGATCAAAATTGGTAAGTATTTAATAGTTTAAGTTACACATACATGTATGTACATATATATCTATCCATCTAAAATGAAGTATTTTCTCTCACACGTATACATATTTTTTGTGCAGATGTCTTTTTTTTTTAATTGCTAAAAGGCTCGAAGGCCAATAATTGTATTGATTTTTAATAACCTATATACATTCCCAGCTCACTAGGGGTGCCAGTAAGAAAGAGTTGGGAGGAGAAAACCTTCTTGCCCCAAATTTATTTATAAAAATGTTTAACAGTAAAAATCAGAGTAAAGTACAAATGTTAGATACATATATCATAATAGAAAAATCAATGTTGTATTTTGATTGAGACTACAAATATCATATGATCTAAAACCAGCCTCTTTGATCCATTATGGCCCCAAGATCAACCTGTGTCCTGCAAATTCTCATACTTTTGGCTAAGATCATTTTTAATTTTACTTGTATAGATATGCAAAATAAATCAATTTTGAAATGATGTTACATCATATTTCTAATATAACTACATTGGCTCATAGACATGCTATTTAAACTATTTATAAGTGTGTTATACATGTTCATTTAGAGATAAATTTGTCAAATGAGTGAGTTATAATCAATATTAATCTTAGTCAGAGGATATGATTCTTAGTAAAACTCTATATGCATTGTTACTTTAAGCTAAAAGATGTTTATAGGGATATGATTATGTAATAAATTAGTTTATATGAGATAATATACATGTTAATGCATCTTACTACAACCAACCCCATAAATATGTATATTCCATATTTATGTTGTTGATCCCCTTGGTTGTCTTTAGATTTAGCTACCTTGTTTTTACTAATCTTATTTATTTTAATTCCTCCTATCTTCAATATCTTAGAATATAATTTTATACATTTCTTACTGCTATCATATTATAACTATATATCCTACTAGTGAATATACTACTACCTTGTAAAAACAAATATGATATTAGGAAAAAATGATAAATTGTACCAAATATATTATACCAGATTACTAAAGCAATTTTAAGGTACCTTTTAATCTAACATATGAATATATAATATAGAAACCAAACGTTCTAGTTGTAACCATGGTAGAATGATTTAGATATTAACCATCATAACTGAAACTCTTAGAAAAACTTTCTAAAATTACCCGTTCTACTCCTTCATCTATCCTTATATATGGAGGAGGTGAAGTAGATTTGAGCATAGTATTTGTCTACAATTTTGTATATATATAATATATATAAGTGTGTGTGTGTGTGTGTGTGTGTGTGTCTATATATATATATATATATATATATATATATATTATCACCCTTTACCATATACAAGGATAAGCCAAGGAAATAGAGCCTCTAATCTCAGAAAGGGCATTATATTTTGTTAAGACTATGGACTATTACCCATGAAAAATAGAGATTACCAATAAAACATAGAACAATATGTATAAGTATTATTAGATTTTTTTTCCTCACAAAAAATTTATCTACTGAGATAAGAAAAATAAGGTTTGTGAGATGTAGAAAACCAAAGTATAATAGTACCATCTTAAATCCCCACCCAATATCTAGTTTAGGATTTTCCACTCTGTAGTATCAAGTTTGTACAAGCTTTGTATTAACAATACTAGAGCCTACTAAAAATACTGAGGACACACTATATATAAATTTTAAACATGAAACTTCTAACAAATATGTCAAGTTCTATAGATGATAATGATTTCCTCCTTTGAAGCCTCAGATTCCTCCTCCATGGTGGTAGTACCAAGTTTTCCTAGCTTCATACCTTGGCTACATTTAGTGTCCAATGGGAGAAATGATCCTAAGATCATTGATATCCTCATTGTTATAGTGAGGGGGAATATCATAACTCTTCGCATTTTAGTAATCCAAAAGCCACTCTGTTTCTGCTGGTTCATTGTTAACATCTTTCATCTAAAACCTAAGGTTTCTTTCCATCATTGTCCAATGTAAATCAAAAGAGCTTTATCTTTAAATTCTAGAATTGGCCAATGGATACATGCATCCAATTATTGTATATTATCTACATTGGTTCTCATATAAACTTCTGGGTATGGGATCTGGTGATTGACATCAATACTAAAGACTGCTATCTCAAGCCCTCTCATAATTTCTTTAATGAAAATCATTTTTGATGCCTGCATGATTTCTTCTTTGGGTAGATTAGATAGGGAGAGAAGAGATATAAACATACCTACAACTTTCCCATTAACTATGATGGAAAATTCATTGTTGAAGAGTGATTCACTCATTATCTTCTCTATAACTCATCTGGATGTTACTTTGAGAGGATTGAGGATCTTGATCCAATTTTCAGGGTGGATTTTTCTATTAAAGGCCATCTGCCTATTATCCTTGAGAGGGATTGTCATTACATTGGTTTCCATGGGTTCCACAGAAGCAATTGGTGATAAACCAATCTTAGAACTAGAAGATAAGTGATGATATTTTAGTTAGAAGAAGTATACTCCAATAGCTAGCTAAAGAAAATTGGCCAAGAAAATGCTATAAAATATCATAATCATTATTGTGAAAGGTTCTGTAAGTAAGAAAAGTTGAAATCCTCTCAAGAGAAAGATAACATTAGGACCAAAACAATCATGGAGGATCGGTGGTTAAGTGGGCTAGCATTATAATAAAGGATCTAAGATGGTGAGAAAATGTAGGGAAATGAGGATATGAATATCATAGAGAGAAAATCCAAGAAGCATGGAGCCTCTGGATGTAGCCGAGGGAAGGTTGGAAATAAAAAATTGGCCAAAATGGACTTCATCATTAAATGATGAAAGGGATGAATGCCATGATTAATGACAAAAAATACCTAAACACCTAGATAGATGTAAAATATATAATCAAGACAAGGGATGGGGGTGTGTCACAATCTCTCCTAAACAAAAACCATATCCACCAAAATCTATAAGCATATTTGGTGCAAGAGCAGCCATGGGTTGACTATTTCAATCCTCTTTCTATTTTTTTGTGTAATCCCTTAGAGGCATGTGTATATTTTATAAGGTCATGTAGACCACAATGTGTGAGTCCAATAGGGAATCTAGGTCAAGTTAGGTCCTAAGTTTTTAGGATATTGCATTTTGTGGCTTAAGTGTTTAGAAGCCTCTTGTCTGGTTTGTTGGATTTTGATGATGTCATCATGATATCATCAGGTCTAGGATGTGCTAAGAGTCATATTAGAACCTATAATGGAGTCTTGGATAATCTTGGAGACAAGAAAAGTAATATTTGCACAAAATTGTAAAACTTGCTAAAATGTTGCAAAAGTTACTTAGCAACTTTTGCAACTTTTCAAAGTTGCTCGAACAACTTTTTCCTAACATACCCTAATGACTTGGAAGTACCCTAATGGAAAGAAAAGGTGATGGTTTTCATATTTAAGACACATTTTTACCTATTCCCAAGGTTGGATGTTAGATGTATGGATTCTAGCTTTGAGAAATACAACAATGCATGAATTTATGTGAATCTTGGTAGTTATAGAGTTGCAGAAGTATGTTTTTGGATTGAAATGTGAACTGTAACCCATGGATGGATTAGAGTATTATCTTTCCTTGCATTTTGTGTCATTATTTTAGTATTTTTTGATTTTTTAATTAGTCTGTATAAATTCTTTGTGTTTTTACCTGTTCACTGGTTCAAACCAGGCAGTTGTTAGAGATGGAGACCTAGCTCACTATCCCACTGTTCAATCTATATGAATTCTTGGGGATAGTGATTAGAATCCATGTACATATATTTTACAAAAGCATGGGCCCTCAAATGCATGTGAAACATTTTAAAATTCTTTCCCTAGGTGAGCATGTGGTGAGCTAGGCTAGGGAAGACTAAGTTGCAACATTGATATCTTGCATGAGTGTTTAACAAGATATGAATTAGGGATTGGAGGTAAAAGGTAGAGATTACCAAGATTTGGTGAAGAGGAGAGGGTATATCCAATCCATTTTTTTGCCCAATACTTGCAGACAATCCAAGAAGCTAGAAAAGTCCTAAAACCCTCCCAAAACTTTCATTTTTGGGTTAGGGCATTGTACGGAAGGGAAGAACCCTAAAACCTCATAAATATGTGAGAGGTTGACCATTGAAGCAATAATCCAAAAGAAAGTTGTAGGTTCCTTTGGAAAAGTCTTTATGTAAGGTCCTATTTTCTTGGAGTAGGATACCTAATAGGGCTACAACCTATTAGGCCTAATTTGAGATAAATTAAAGGAATCAGTAAAGGAGATAGATAAAGAGGGACTTCATAAACCCCTAAATGTATAAAGTGTAGTGTATATGAACATCTCCTCATCTCTACAAGAGTTGATATCAACATTTGAGGTGGAAAGTCCTTAGATGGGATTAAGGGCTAGTGTGTAGGAAAGCTAAAGAACCACCAAGAACTTAGCAAGTCTTGGTAGTCATTTCATGATAGTTGGGTTGGTCAGTTGGCTAGGGGAGAAAGACCCTAGAGGAGATCCTATAGGTTAGTAGGTATCAAGAGAGAGCACCTCAAGGTCATTTGTAAGACCTAAGCATTATCTTGTGATTGGCTCATCCAACCTCCCTATCAGATTGGTATCAGAGCCCCACAAGATTTGGGATAAATAAGTGCATGTCAGAGTGTGAATCTACTGGATCCTCTAAGATGGTGACCAATTTAGAATTGGCCAAGAAGGTCAAAGACTGAGAGGAAGAAAATAGATAGTTGAGAGAAAGATTGGACCAAATAGCCAAGAATTTGGAAGCAGTAGAAGATAGGACATAAGAAGTAAATTAAAAGATATATGAGAAGGAAGGGAAGGACAAGGTAGTAGAGGATGAAGAGCCTACACATGATCTAGTGGAGGAAAAAGATCCTTTCCTAAACACCTTGAAGGCCCTAAGTGGCAAAGCATTAGAGGGTGTACCACTTTTTAGTGGACAAATGGAGCCAGACTTAGTCATTGATTGGATAGAAGGCATGGAAAACCACTTTGAGTGTGATGGAATAAGTGATGTAGGGGCATTCTTGGGTACTCAAAAAATATGCATGGTGATGTGTTGAATTGGTTCTGTGTTACTCGATTGTAGCTTTAAATGATAGTCTCAATTATTGAAGGAATCTCGGTCACTGAAGGAACTTAGTGAAACCTTTGGCACTTAGTGGAACTTGTGCTCAGTGATGCCTGTAGTGCTCAGTTAATGTGTTTCTTGGTGATGCTTGGCATGCTTAGTTGTTTCACTGGTGCTCAGTTGTTTCTCTAGTGCTTGGTAGTTCTAGTTTATCGATTGGAGTTCTTGGAGATTTGGTTAGCCAAATTGGTGCATTTATTATTGGTAGTTTTTGTTATATTCTCCTATGTAGATCTAGAGGCTGACATGGAGAATTAATTATTTGTAAGGATATTTGAGAGCTGACTATTGTTGCATTTAATATTTGTTTGTAATAGAAGCTAAATTGGCTTAGGATTTAATTATTTATTACAGTCGACTTGTGGTTGAGGAAATGTATTTAAGGAGTGTTTAGGTAGATGTTTAAAGTAAGTCAGTGGAAGTTAGTGAGCAGATAGAAGGATAGCATTTGGATCCTGTGAGATCTTGAAGATTAGATTATTATCTGATAGTTGTAATAGAAGATCTAGTGGTTTACATGCTTGGAGACAAGGAGATTTCTTGGAGGCTTGCAAGCTCAAGCTTAGATCTTCCTTAGCATTTCCATTAGTTGTTGATTTATTTCAGAGCTAGAATAGCTAGGAGATAGCATTAATACTTTGTGATTATATTTGGTCGTAACCCAGAAGGCCTTACAACCGGGCATGTTAATGAAAATTATGTTGAAACATTGTCTTGTTGTGTTATTCCATATTGTTGGTGTTTGGATAGAAGTTTGGACAGTCCTTAATTGGATCCTCCCTCCTTGTACCACATCAGGTGGTATCAGAGCTTGAAGTTCTTGAGTGTATAAACCGATCTCTGAGTTGAGGTTGTTTGCACCAGGTCCTTGGTTGGTGATTTATTGCTTTGGGTTTTTGAAGATTGTGAAGGCTTCCTTTGAGAATATTGGACCCTAAAGCGATTGTAGATATCTATGATGCTTTGGAATTGAAGATTGCAAAGAAAGTTAAAGTTGATTTCAGATTTGAGATGGAAATGATGAAGAATGACATGATTGATGAGGTCATGAGAGCTATTATTGGTATGCCGAGGAATCTTGGTATAGAAGATGGTTATGAGGAAGTTGTTGAAGACTTTGAAGGTGCTGGATCTAGTGGAGATGACTGGAGAGATAGATTTGGCGAAGATAGAATAGTCAGTTACCTAGATCTGGAGCTCAGTTAAGTACTAGTTACTGAATGAAAGTTTCTAATTTATCTGGTACTTTGAGACCCAAGGATTTAATTGATTGGATTGGTGAATTAGAAGATTTATTTAAGATTAAAGAAATTGAAGATCCTCTTAAAGTAAGATTGGCACAAACTAAGTTGAAAGGACATGCTTCTCTTTGGTGGAAAGAATTACAAAGAGATAGAGAGGATGAAGGTGAAATGAAGATCGATCTATGGAGGTTGATGGTGACTAAATTGAAAGCTAAGTTTATACCTTTCAACTATGAGCTTGAATTTTTTAAGAAGTTACAGAATCTGAAGAAAAAAGATTTGACTATGGAGGACTATACCGAGGAGTTCTATAAGTTGAGTATTTGGTCTGAACATAGAGAACCTGGTAAGGAAAATGTAGCTTGATATGTGAATGGTTTGAGATTCAATATTTAGGATGAGCTTGGTATGCTAAATATTGATTTAGTTGAAGATGCTTATCAGTATGCTTTGAAGGATGCAAATAAGTTGAAAAGGAGACAACATAGTAATCCTTGAGGGAAGGAGAATATTGATCACTTAATGAAGGATAAATTGACTATTAAAGATGAACTGAAACCTGTGGAGCTGAAAAAGAAGACAGGTAGGGTTATCTTTAAGGGCACTTGTTATAATTGTGGTGAGGAAGGACATAGATCTTTTGAGTGTACACAGAAGAAGTTTGGTGATTGAAGGAATTCTTTAGTAAATGAGAACATTCAGAATGAACCTAAATCTAACAACTTGCTAAATTAGAGAACATTGCTCGGTGCAAAGGAGGAACCTTTTCAAAGGATTAATTTGTTCAGAACTCGGTGCAAGTCAGGAGGTAAACTTTGTGATGTAATTGTGGATAGTGGTAGTACTAATAACCTTGTAGTTGAGGATATGGTTCAAAAACTTGGTTTGAAGAGAATGAGACATCCTTATCCTTATAGGATTGGCTGGTAACAAGATGTTTATGCTCTGGAAGTAAGGGAGCAATGTTTTGTTGATTTTTAGATTGGCTAGTATAGGGATCAAGTGTTGTGTGATATTGTGGAGATGAATAGTTGTCATATATTGCTTGGTAGACCTTGGCAGTATGATTGCAGAGCTATGTATGATTTTTTCAAGAATGTGTTTATTGTTGAGAAGAATAACATGAAGATTTCCATGATGCCTTTGCTAGATATAAAAACAATTGGTAGGAGAAAACTGAGATTTGGTAGCTGAGATGAGTTGAAGAATTCTAAAAGGATGGATCACTATGGAGAACAAGCCTGTGTGTTATCAAGGAAAGACTTGAAAAGACAAAGGAAGCAAAAGTGGAAGAGTGTACAAGGTGAAGAGTTGAAGGGATTGTATGTGAAGAACCAGTTCGGGGTTTATGTGCTAAATCCTAGAAGATGTTCTTCCACCCTATGAGAACATATTTTCAAACTTGGGGTGTCTGATGCAGGGGCATTCTTGGGTACTCAAAAAATCTGCATGGTGGTGTGTTGAATTGGTTATGTGTTACTCAGTTGTAGCTTTAACCGATGGTCTCGATTATTGAAGGAAGCCTAGCTGCTGAAGGAACTTGGTGAAATCTCTAGCGCTTGGTGCAACTTGTGCTCGACGATGACTATGGTGCTCAATTGATGTATTGCTTGATGATTCTTGGCATGCTCAACTATTTCATTGGTGCTTGGTTGTTTCTCTGGTGCACGGTAGTTCTGGTTTACCGACTAGAGTTCTTGGAGATTTGATTGGCCGACTTGGTGCATTTATTATTGGTAGCTTTTTTTGTATTCTCCTATGTAGATTTAGAGATCGACATAGAGAATTAATTATTTGTAAGGCTATTTGAGAGCCGATTGTTGTTGCATTTAATATTTGTTTGTAATAGAAGCCGACTTGGCTTAGGAGTTAATTATTTCTTCCAGGCAACTTGTGGTTGAGGAAATATATTTAAGGATTGTTTGGGTAGATATTTAGAGTAAGTCAATGGAAGTCAGTGAGCAAATAGAAGGACAACATTTGGATCCTATGAGATCTTGAAGATTAGATTGTTATCTAATAGTAATATAGCAGAGCTAGTGGTTTTCATGCTTGGAGACAAGGAGATTGCTTAGAGGCTTGTGAGCTCAAGTTTTGATCTGCCTTAGGGTTTCCATCAGTTTCTAATTTGTTTTAGAGTTGGACTAGGTAGGAGATAATAGAAATACTTTGTGATTGTATTTGGCCCTAGCTTGGAAGGCCTTACAGCCGGGCATGTTAATGAAAATTTTGTTGAAACATCATCTTGTTGTGTTATTCTGCATTGTTGGTGTTTAGATGTAAGTTTGGAGAGTCCTTAATTGGAACCTCCCTCCTTGTACTACATCAATAAGTGAAGCTCAGAAGGTGAGAGAAGCTAAGTCAAGGCTTAGAGGCTCTACTCTTACATGGTGGAATTTTGTTCAAATAGAGAGGGAAAAATAAGAGAAAAATCCCATAGCCACATGAAGAGGAATGGTAGGAAATTTTAGGGAAACCTATATGCCAGAGGATTATGAAATCCAGTTACACAAAAGGAGATAAAGTCTAAGACAAAAGGAGACTAATGTTAACACTTACACTGAGGAGTTTTGAAATTTGTGCCTAAGGTCCAAGGTGGTGGAAGATGAAAGTATTAAGGCTGCTAGATATCTTAATAGCTTGAAGTGGTCCATTCAAGAGGAGATGAGTCTCCTAAATCCTAAAATAGTACACCGGTGCTATCAATTGGCACTAAAGATAGAGGATAAGAGTAGAAGGAAGAAAGACTATAGCTCAAGGAATAGAGGCAGAGGTAGAGACAAAAGAGGTCATAGAGGTGGTCACCAAGGAAGATGGACTGATTAGAGGATCCAAGGAGAGTTTAAACTTGTTGATAAAAATGGTGAGAAAAGTTCTAGATGAAGTTATGGAAAAGGTAGAGGCACTCATGGAGGTTCTAATAGAGGAAGAGGTACATGAAGAAGTAGTTCATATTTTACTAGCATGAAGTGCTATAACTATGGAAAAATAGGACATCCATTTTATAGGTGTCCAAAGAAGGCATCTTATTCTAATTTAGAGAAGAGAGTGGCATATGCACAAGAGGACATATCAAGTGTCAAGTCACCAAAGGTAAGTTACATAGAATCAGAGATGGGAGAGAACCTTATGTTTAGAAGGGTCTTGATAAGATAACCAGTGAAAGAAAAACCAAAATAGAGGAGATCCCTATTCAGAATTAGGTGTAAGATCCTTGGTAAGGTGTGTAAGGTGATTTTGGATTCTAGCTCCATAGACAATATCATTGTAGAGGAAGTAGTTAAGAACCTCAACTTGATAAAGATACCCCATATCAATCTCTACAAGGTGACATGGTTGAACAAAGGGAAAAGTGTCATAGTGAATGAGAAGATATGGGTTGAATTATCCATTGGATGATACAAGGAAAAATTGTTATGTGATGTGTTGCCCATGGATGCATGCCATCTCTTCTTGGGAAGACCATGGCAATATGACAGAGAAGCCATGTATGATGGAAAGGGGAAAACTATTACATTTAAGAAGGATGGAAAAATATTCAAAATACAATCCTTGATGGATGATGATGAAATTCACACAAAGACTCCTAGTGTGCTTCTTAGTAGTGGAAAAGAATTAATGAATGCACTTCAATAAGTAGGCAATGAGGGGTATGCCATAGCTGTGAAGCCCAAGGAAGTAGATAATCCTAAACAAGAACCTATACCAGTGGAGGTTCAAGATTTTCTTGGGAGATACAAGGATATAGTCAATGATGGTACACCTACAACCCTACCTCCTAAGAGGTCTATAAATAGTCAAATAGACTTTATACCAGGGGTGTCATTGCCAAATAAAGTAGCTTACAAGCTCACACCAGAGCATAACCAAGAAGTAGAAAGGATAGTACAAGAGTTACTTGATCAAGGGATAATAAGGAAAAGCATCAGCCCATGTGTAGTAGCAGTGGTCTTGGCATCAAAAAAAGGTGGTAAGTGGAGACTTTACACTGATTCTAGGGAAATAAATAGGATTACTATTAGATATAGATTCTCTATACCTAGGATAAAGGATCTAATAGATTTCCTTGGAGGAGCTAAATACTTTACTAAGTTGGATCTTAAAAGTGGATACCATCAAATCAAGATAAAGGATGGGGATGAATGGAAGACAACCTTCAAAACCACTAAAGGGTTGTATGAGTGGCTTGTTATGCCATTTGGGCTGACTAATACCCCTAGAACATTCATGAGATTGATGAATGAAGTGACAAAGGACTATACATGAAAATTTGTGGTGGTATTTATTGATGATATAATTATCTTCAGAAAAAAAAAAGAGGAACACCTAAAGAATTTGGAGGTTGTGCTCAAAAGACTACATGAAGAATAGTTATCAATTAACTTCAAAAAATTTGAGTTACTCAGGGAAGAACTAGTTTACTTGGGGTTTGTAGTGTCTCAAGGTACATTGAAGATGGATCCAAGTAAGGTGGAATCTATCCTAAATTGGCCTACACTAACCATAGGGATAGAGGTTAGGATTTTTCATGGCTTAGCCCAATTCTATAGAAAATTCATAAGAAATTTTAGTGGAATTTGTGCACTAGTTCTAGACACTATTAAAGGTAGGTTGAAAACCAAGTTCAAGTGGACTCATGATGCAAGAAAAGCATTTGAAAAGTTGAAGCAACAAGTATCCACCCAACCTATTCTCCTATTACCAAGATTTGATAAGTTGTTTACCTTGGAGTGTGATGCAAGTGGATTGGCAGTAAGAGTATTGAGTCAAGAGGATAGGCCAATAGCCTTCTTTAGTGAGAAGCTAAATGAAGCTAAAAATAATTATTTAGCCTATGAATTGGAATTGTATGCCTTAGTTCAGTCACTTAGGAAATGGAGGCACTATCTCCTACCTAAGGAGTTTGTGGTATTCACAGATAACCAAGATTTAAGTTACATCAATAGACAAGACAAGATAAGTAATAAACACCTAAAATGGATAGAATACCTACAAGCCTTCATATTTACTATCAAGCACATGAAGGGACAAATGAATAAGGTGGTAGATGCATTGAGTAGGAGGTTGTTGACAATGAATGAAGTCCAACTCCAAAGCATTAGCATAGAAATATTTAAAGACCTCTACAAGGATGATGAGGAATTCTCAGAGGCATATAAGGTATGTTTTGATTTTCAAAATCACTTTCACAATCAATTTACATAATATAATTTGCAGAGTGGTCTATTTTTCAAAGGGAATCAATTATGTGTCCCTAAGGGATCAATGAGAGAAAATATCATTCAGGAGAAGCACAATGGTAATCTTAGTGGCTATTTTGGCATTAAAAAAACAATGGAGTTAGTCCAAAGATTCTATTATTGCCATAAGTTTCCTAGGGATGTGAGAAGGTATGTTGAATAACATGTCATATGTATGAAAGCTAAAGGAGGAGCTAGTAATGCAAGCCCATACCAGCCTTTACCCATTCCCAATAGGCCATGGGAGTGCATCAACATGGATTTCATAGTAGGGCTTCCTAATACCAAGATAGGGTTAGATAACATTTATGTGGTGGTGGACATGTTTAAAAAAATGAGCCACTTTATCCCTTGAAAAACTACACATGATGATAGCCACATAGCTCATATTTTCTTCAAGGAGGTTGTGAGGATACATGGCCTTCCTCTAAGAATTGTTAGACATGGATGCAATGTTCATGAGCCATATTTGGAAGACATTATGGAATAGTTGGGTACAAACTTTTCTTTTGGATCAACTTACCATCAACAAATAGATGGTCAAACTAAAGCAATTAAGAGGCTTTTGGGTAACTTACTTAGATGCCTAACCAAGGAATATGGCCAACCATGGGATCTAGTCTTCCCTCAAGTAGAATATACCTATAATGATAGTGTTAATTAGACAAATCACAAAAGTCCTTTTAAAATAGTATATGGTATGCACCCAAGGGGAGTGAGTGAACTCAGAGATTCAGGGAGTATGGAATATAGGAGTGGTCATGCAGAAGACTTCTCTCAAACTATGAAAGAGATTCAAGAGAAAGTCAAGAAGACTCTCACATAAGCTACCCAAAAAATGAAAGCCAAGGTGGATGAGAGGAGAAGAGATGTTTAGTTTGAAGTGGGTGAATATGTGATGGTTCACTTGAACAAATCTAGGTTGTAGAAAGGAGTACCTACCAAGTTGCAGATGAAGAGAGTAGGACCATGCAAGGTTGTAGCCAAGTATGGAGCTAATACCTACAAGGTAGAACTTCCTTGAGATTTGGCTATCTCACCAGTGTTTAACATAAAAAACCTAGCTAGATACAAAGGACTATTATTAGAGATTAATCAGAATAGTCAGGAGGTCCTCTCTAATGTTAGTACAATAGCCATACCTCCTAAGGCCAAGCTTCAAGTAGAGAAGCTATTGGAGTCTAGAGTGAAGAAGGAAACTAGACACAAAGTATATATCTGGAACACCTAGTACAGTAGAAGGACCACCCTAAATTTGAAGCTACTTGTGTGGAGGAGAGAAACTTCAACAAGCTTGGTATTGATCTTTCTTTGGTGTCCGCTACGATTCCTTAGTTACTCTTTATGCAAAGGTGGAGAATGGTGCAGGAGCACCCATGGGTTGACTATTTCAAACCTCTTTCTATTTTTTTATGTAAGCCCTCAAAGGTATGTGTTATTTCATAAGGTCATGTAGATCACAATGCGTGAATCCAATAGGGAATCTAGGTCAAGATAGGTCCTAAGTTTTTAGGATATTGCATTTTGGGGCTTAAGTGTTTAGAAGCCTCTTGTTTGGTTAGAAGGATTTTGTTGATATTATCATGATATCATCAGGGCTAGGATGTGCTAAGAGTCATATTAGAACCTAGAATGGATTCTAGGATAAGCTTGGAGACAAGCAAAGTAACATTTGCACAAAATTGTAAAACTTGCTAAAATGTTGGAAATGTTGCTTAGCAACTTTTGTAACTTTTCAAAGTTGCTTGGACAACTCTATCCTAACATAGCCTAATGAATTGGAAGTACCCTAATGGAAGCCAATGGTGATGGTTTTCCTATTTAAGACACATTTTTACCTATTCCCAAGGTTGGATGTCAGATGTATGGATTTTGGCTTTGAGAAATACAACAGTGCATGAATTTGTGTGAATCTTGGTAGTTATAGAGTTGCAGAAGTATTTTTTTGGATTAAAATGTGAACTATAACCCATGGATGACTTAGCGTATTATCTTTCCTTTCATTTTGTGTCATTATTTTAGTACTTTTCTATTCTTTAATTAGTCTATACAAATTCTTTGTATTTTTACCTTTTCAATGGTTCAAACTAGACAGTTGTTAGAGATGGAGACCTAGCTCACTATCCCACCGTTCAATCCATATGACCTCTTAGGGATAATGAGAAGACTCCATGTACATATATTTTTGACACAAGGGAGGATGGGGAAGGGGGCCAAAGGAACACCCTAACCAGATCCACCTTGCAGAGATCACATGCAGAAGTAACAAACACACAAGTGAGAGAGAGAATGCATATATCTTTCATATATTTATTCCAATTGATTCATACATGCCAAGCTATAAGGCATTCCTGGTTTAGGCTAGATATAACAATCAAGTACATAAGTCCTCCAACATGTGAGGATCTGCAAATAATCTCTAATCTTCCAACTTCTATCTCTGATGTCCTAATTGATGTCCTAAAACTATAAACAAAGATTACATTATATACAAGAGGCTACTGAACAAGTCAACCTTTAGATCCACCATCAATGGAATGAATGACTAGATCTAGGTCCACATGCTTTCCAATGATAGATACCATCATTAAATCCATGACCATAATTAATGGCAAGAGTCATCCTCAATAGGAAACTAAAACAAACAAATCGGTAAGAAGGGAAACTAAGCACCAAACAAGCATCACCGAGTGCCAGGGAAATTCACCGAGTGCTAGAGAGATAATCGACCAACCTTGATAAACAAAGGAAACTGAGAAATAGTGAACCAACTCAGTCAAAGAAGGAATCAAGCCACACAAGAAAACACAAACATCTTTTTGGTGATACAGGATTACCAAGGACCCGAGATGCTCTTGCATCAGACACCTGGGGTTATTTTAAAATTATTCTTTGAATCATGGAATAGGTACGATCCAAACTAAATCCAACTCAAATTGTGAAATCCAAGAACTATCTTCAATTGGTCTATTCTTTCACTTTACCAAATATTCCATATACTATTTTCCTCTTATATTTCTACCAATTATTATCTCCAAAATCTTCTCAACTTCTTCTATTGGTTTCTTAGGATAATCATTCGGTACTATCATTTCTTCATCCAACTCATGATACTCATACAAATCAACAACATTGAATATAGGTGATATATCCATGTCATCAGGTAACTCAATCTCATAAGCATTTCCACTGTCAAATCTCTTCAAAATATTGCAAGGTCCAAACTTCTTCATTTTCAGCTTCCCATATGTTCCAACAAGAAATCTTCCTTTCTTCAAATGAACCATTACTTCATCACCAACTACAAAAGTCTTATGTCTTCATGATCTATCAACTCTATCTTAGTATTTCTGATTACTTTTCTCCAGCTTATATTTCACATCTTCATGCAATGTCTTCATGTACTCAACAAAATTTACTCCTTCAACACTTCTCTTTCTTTCATCAACAATTTCTCTCAAATCTGATATACCTCTCGGTTGTATGCCATTTACAATCTCAAAAGGTGTTTTTCTAGTAATCCTTTTCACTGACTTATTGTATGCAAACTCTGCTTGTGCCAACATAGAATCCCAATTACTCGGTGTGTCTCCAATTAAACATCTCAAAAGATTTCCAAAACTTCTGTTCACAACTTATGTCTGTTCATCGGTCTATGGGTGAAATGTAGAACTATATTTCAACTCAGTGCCAAACTTTCTCCAAAGGATCTTCGAAAAGTATCCAACAAATTTATTGTCTCGGTCAGAGATAATGCTCTTCGGTAATCCATGCAATTTGAAAATTTTCTTAAAGAAAAGATCTTCTATATGTACTGCATCTGATGTTTTTCTATAAGGTATAAAATGTGTCATTTTAGAAAATCTATCCACAAAAACCAATATAGAATCATTACCTCTTATTGTCTTCGGTAAGACAAGAACAAAATCCATACTGATATCAATCCAAGGTTTCTCAAGAACAAAAATTGATGTATACAATCCAGTATTTTGACTTACTCCTTTTGTAACTTGACAAATTCCACAATGTTTCACAAATTTCTAAACATCTTTATACAACTATGGCCAAAAGTATTTCTCCTTAAGAAAATTCAATGTTTTATCAACACCAAAGTGTCCAGTCAAACCACTACTATGTTTCTCCTTTATTGGATTAGTTCTCATTGGTCCTCTCGATATACACAATTGAATAACTTTAAACAACATACCTTATTGAATAAAATATTCTTCCCATTTAGTACTCAGTTGATCTTGAATAGGTGCTCTGCACTTTCTCCAGGGCTCAAAAAAATAAGGATCAAATTGATAAGAATCTCTCATGTCATCAAATCCAAGAACTTCAATTTTCAACTCGGTCATCAAAGATCTTCTACTCAATGCATCAACAAATCGGTTAGTGACTCCACTCTTATGCTTTATCACAAATGTATAACTCTGTAAATACTCAACCCATTTCATATGTCTCTGATTCAACTTATTCTGACTACCCAAATATTGTAAAGCTTTATGATCAGTATACGACACAAATTCACTCGGTATCAAATAATGTCTCCATTTCTTCAGTGCTTGAATAATAGTATAGAATTCTTGATCATACACACAATATTTCCTTTTTGCATCATTCAAGTTTTCACTAAAGAAAGAAATAGGTTTACCTTATTGACTCAACACAGCTCCTATTGCACTTACACTTGCATCACATTCCACTTGAAATACCTTATTGAAATCAGGCAATGCCAAAACATGCAATTCAACAACCTTCTTCTTTAGAGTCTCAAAACTTTTATTAGCTCCATGTGTCCACTTGAATTCTCTTTTATCTCCTCTCATAATCTTACCTCACTAGAATTCTCAGGTGTAGGCCAATTCAAAATAGCTTCAACCTTTTCAGTATCCATCTTCAAACCATTAGTTGAAATAAAAAATCCCAAATACACAATCTCCTCTTTCATGAATGAACACTTTTTCAGGTTTATCAACAAATTTTCTTCTTTCAACCTCTGCAATACTTGTTTAACATGAAAAAAATGTTCTTCTATGCTCTTACTAAAAATCATAATATCATCAAGGTATACAATCACAAACTTACCAAAGAATTTATTCAAAACTTCATTCATCAACCTCATAAAAGTACTCAGTGCATTAGTTAAACCAATAGGCATAACCAACCACTCATACAAACCTTCTTTTGTCTTAAAAGTGGTCTTCCATTCATCACCTTCTCTAATTTTGATTTGATGATACCCACTTTTCAAATCAATTTTGGTAAAATACTTTTCTCCAGTCAAACTGTCCATTATGTCATCCATTCTCGGTATAGGAAACCTATATTTCACTATCATCTTGTTGATTTCTCTAGAATTAGTAAAAATTATCCATTCTCCAATCTTCTTAGGTGCCAATACATCAGGTATTGTACAAGGACTTAAAATTTCTTAGGTCAAACCTTTCTACAATAATTCTGAATCTGTCAGTTCAATTCCTGATTCTGGGTAGGTGTCAATCGATGTGGTGCCTTATTCGGTAAACTAGCTCCAGGGATTAGATCCATGCAATGATAAATGCTTCTCTTCGATGGAAAACCATCAGGTACATTATTAGAAATAATTTCACTATACTCGGTGAGTAACTTATCAATCTCCTCAGGGACACTATCCTTTGTTTTCTTACTCGATTTGTTAGGAATCACAAAAAAACATACACCATTCTTCTTCAAATCCTTAACAAACTTTCTTCCTTCCATCAAGAAAACTTTCACAAATGTGCAAACATTACTAACAAGTTCTTCAATCAAAGATAACAAGATTTGTCTTCTTCCATCAGCCCAAATAGTATATTTATGCAATCTCCCATCATATATAGCATGTCTATCATATTGCCAAGGTTGACCCAACAAAATATGACAACAATCCATAGGCATGATATCATATAACACCTTATCATAGTACTTTCCAATTTTCAAATTCACATAACATTGTTCACTTACCAAGAGTGTATGCTCATCTTTGATCCATGAAATTTGATAGGGCTTTAGATGTTCCAACCTTTTCAATTGGAACTTTGTAACCATTTCCTCAGATGCCAAGTTCTAGGAGCTACCACTGTCAATGATTACCTTCCAAAATTCATCAGAAACTCTACATCTGGTCTTGAACAAACTTTTCCTTACCAGATCTTCCTTATTACTTTCACTCCAAAGTTCTCTCCTTACCATTAAGTTCTTTTCCTTCTTAGGTTCATTGGTGACTCTTCTTGCACCAAAGCATTTCTACTACTACCGACCTTCTTACTTACATGTGTACACTCAAATGATCTATGTCCTTCTCCAAAATTGTAACAAGTTCTTTAGAAACCACCTATGTTATAACCACCTTGGTAGTTACTACCTCTACCTCTAGATGAACTTTCACCTTTCCACTCAGTCTTGTCTTTATCCAGATTTTCCTTTTTAGGTTCATATATACTATTTTCACCATAAGATCTACCTCTTCCTCTAGGGAATCTACCACCTCTACCTTTTTCTCTTTTCTCATGTCTTTTTTTCAATTTCTCCTCATCTTTCAATGCAAATTGATAAGCCTCTTCAATGTTCTCCAATTTGACCAAACTAATTTCTTCTTGGATGTAAACTCTCAATCCATTCAGGTACCTAGAAATTCTTTCCACATCATCTTCATCATGTCCAGGTCTGATATCTAATCTATAGAATTCCTCAGTATATTCTTTTATCGAGCTATCTTTCTACCTCAAACTTTGCATTTTCCTAACTAGGTTAATGATAATCACAAGGTAAAAAATTTCCTTTCAATTTATTCACCATCTTATTCCATACCTTAATTTTGTCTTTGCCTTTCCTCTTTCTGTCCAACTACAGATGTTCCCACCACAAGGATGCATGACTTTTCAACTTTGTGCTTGCAATTCTCACCTTCTTTTCCTTAGGTACATTTTCATATTCAAAATACTTTTCCATCTCGGTGATCCAGTCTACCAATCCATCAGAATCCAATTTTTCACTATACTCAGGAGGATTAAAGTGTGTCATGGACTTTAGATTTGTCAAAGCCTTCAACAATCTTTCCTCACCTTGATCCATCACCGATGTAGGTTCTAAATTACCTTGTTCTTCCTAAATTTCATCATCACTAACATCTTCAAGATGTCTTCATCTTCTTTGGGCTATTTCAATAGCTTCTAATCTAGCAACACGTTATCTCAAAATGTCTTCTAATCCTAGATCCACATCTCACCTCCCATGAACCATCTTGAAACCCTATGCAATTCTAGGCCAGATGGAAATTTGCTACCCCATAACCAATAAACTAGGGTTTGACAAGAAGGAACCCTCAAACCTAGATTCACAAACCTAGATCCACATCTCACCTCGCTATGATACCACTAGATGCAAGGGAGGATGGGGAAAGGGGCAAAATGCACACCCTAACCAAATTCACCTTGCAGAGATCACACACGGAATCAATAAACACACAAGTGAGAGAGAGAATGCATATATCTTTCATATATTTATTCCAATTGATTCATACATGCTGGGCTAAAAGGCCTTGCCAGCTTAGGCCAGATATTACAATCAAGTACAAAAGTCCTCCAACATGTGAGGATTTGCAAATAATCTCTAATCTTCTAGCTTCTATCTCTGATGTCCTAAAACTACAAATAAATATTGCATTATATACAAGAGGCTACTGAACAAGTTGGCCTTCAGATCCACCATCAATAGAAGGAATGACTAGATCTAGGTCCACACACTTCCCAATGATAGATACCAGCATTAAATCTGTGACCATAATTAATGGAAAGAGTCAGCCTTAATAGAAAACTAAAAAAAACAACTCAGTAAGCAAGGAAATCGAGTGCTAGACAAGCATCACCGAGCGCCAGGGAAATTCACTGAGCACCAAAGAGATAATCGACCAACCTCAGTAAACAAAGAAAATAGAGCAACACTGAACCAACTTGGTCAAAGAAGGAACCGAGCCACATAGTAAAACAAAAACATGTTTTTGGTGATACAGGATTTCCAAGGACCCGAGATTCTCCTTCATCAATTGTATAGAAGAATGGGACCTCAAATGTATGGGAATCATTTTAAAAGTCTTTCCCTAGGTGAGCTTGTGGTGAGCACAGCTAGGGAAGACTAAGTTGCAGCATTGATATCTTGCATGGGTTTTTAACAAGCTATGAATTAGGGATTGGAGATTGAAGGTAGAGATATTCCCAAGATTTGGTGAAGAGGAGAGGGTCTAGCCAATGCATTTGGTTTCCCAATACTTGCATACAATCCAAGAATTTAGAGAAGTCCTAAAACCCTCCCAAAACTCTCATTTTTGGGTTAGGGCATTGTATGGAAGGGAAGAACCCTAAAACCTCAAAAATATATGAGAGGTTGACCATTGTAGCAAGAATTCACAAGAAATTTGTAGGGTCCTTTGGAAAAGTCTTTGTATAAGGTCCTATTTTCATGGAATAGGAGACCTAATAGGGCTACAAGCTATTAGGTTTAATTTGAGACAAGTTGAAGGAATTGGTAAAGGAGATGGATAAAGAGGGACTTCCTAAACCCCTAAATGGAAAAAGTGCAGTGTATATGAACACCACCTCACCTCTGCAAGAGTACATATCAACATTTGAGGTGGAAAGTTCGTAGATGGGATTAAGGGCTAGTGTGTAGGAAAGCTAAAGAAGCACCAAGAACATAGAAAGTCTTGGTAGTCATTTCATGATAGTTGGGTTGGTCAATTGGCTAGGGGATCAAGACTTTAGAGGATATCCTATAGGTTAGTAGGTTTCAAGAGAGAGCACCTCAAGGTCATTTGTAAGACCTAAGCATGATTTTGTGACTGGCTCATCCAACCTCCTAATCAATATTCCATCTCACTGTTATCTCCCTTAAAGAGGTTAGAAAAATAAATGACAAGTACTGACCTTTAATGGAAAATAATCACCGAGAAAAGACACTTATAAAGAAAGGGGTACCTCCTTATGTTATTGCATCCATGGAGATCACATGCTACTTCAATGCTACAATAACAAAAGGAGATACACCATTCCTTACAAATATCCAACAGGAAAACATGACAGTCAAGCCTAAACTGAAGACCTTTAAACATTTCCTTGCTAAGCTATTTTATTATTATTGCTAGATAAGTATCTATGTCTGCAACATATACCAACCTAACTAGGATATGTGTCAAACTCTATCGACTATTCATAACTAGTAGGGACTACTTTTGGTAGTATGCCATTGTTTATGATTCTTGGACTAATATAGATTAATTCAATTTATGTTTTTACATTTTTCCATGAAAATGAGGGAGAGAGATCAATTTTTTTAAAGAATATATGATTTATACTAATTAGTGTATACATATCTATGTAATATTATATCTATACATATAAGTATGGGTATTTCATGCATATCTATTAATAACTATATTAGTTTATGTATATGTATATATAGATATATATGCATAAATAGATTAACATAGACTTTATATTTGTGAATCTGGAAGGAGTATAGATATATTTTATTAGATTAATAAATTGTTTACTTATTAATTAAATCATATTGATTTAATTACTAAGTCACTTATTATCTCTTTCTACTTAAGCTAAAATTTAGGCATATAATAATTAATTGCTTTATTAATTATCATCATGCAAACTAGGTTTGTTCACCCTTTTAGGGTTTTGATCTCCTTTTGTAAGGATTGATCTCTCTTGTAATCTTATTGAGAAAAATTCATATTATTGAATTGCAACTTTTATTTTTGCACATCAAGAATGTCTCCTCTTTCATGGATCCATGTGTTTAAACCTCTCTAGCTTCTATCTTCTCTCTCTTTCTATGACAAGTGTTTGCATGTAGGTGTTCTTGGGAGCTTTGTGTTGTTTACTCATCAACTCCAATATGCTATCAAAGCTTCATATCTATTTTCGCATATCCTCTTTCTAAGAGATTTGGTCGTGTTTGTCAAATCTATAATTTTAGAGGGTTTTTTTGTTGAATCTAGGGTGATCTCTCTTTCTAGTCATCTTGGACTCAAATAGACCTCACCATTGCATTCAGAGCACCCAAGAACCCCTAGATCCATATAAAGTTTGTCCATTTTGGACAAAGTTGGAATTTGCGGCAAAATTTATTTTGCAATCGGCCCTAACACCAATCTCGAGGTGGTCACTGATAATTTGGAGCATTTTTGGCTCAAACAAACCTCACCATTGAGCTCATAGTGGCCAAGAACCCCTATTTCCATATAAGGCACGCCCGATTTGGGTGACATTGCATTCTAAGACAATTTTTTTTTGCATACCAGGGTCGTACAACCCTGGCATGCATCACGAGGTGCACATGCGATTTTTTCCCAAATTTTTTTTTTAATCTTTTTTTTAGGGCGGCAACAACCATTTGGCTGTCAAATTTAACCCCTAGAAGATGCAGCCTTAGCCCCTGGTCGTATGGTGACCAAGGGCCCACTTTTTAAGCCTCGGGAACCATTTTGTAGCAATGACCATACGACCATCAATTTTAATGCCGTGAAGTGCTAACGTCAGCACATGTCAACACCCCTGGACACCATTTTTGGGCCGTTCAACATACCTATGGTTGTTTTCTCATAACTTGAGCATACGATGTCAAAATTAGGCAAACGAGATATCATCAGAAAGCTGGTTTTGAGCTCTATCCAAATATGGAGGTTTTAATTTTTGATTTTCTTTTTGGATGGTGATTTTACTGTCAAAGCTAGATATTCAGTTTTGCACTGTAGGAGTTGTATCTTGCGCATCTGGACTCAGTTTTGAGAAAATCATATATTGTTGGAAATCTTGTTCTGATACCTTTCCAGTGCTATGAGTCATTTTTATAGATTCTACTCCAGGTATATTTTATTCAGTTTCTTTCATTTTTACAATTTGGTAGATATCTTGGATGTTAGTGGTCCTGGGATCTCTTCCCTTTGAGGGATGACTCATCTTTGGGTATTCTTTTGTTTCAAAAACCTTCTCTCATCTATGAGCAGTGTATAATTCACTTTTGTAGAATTCTTTTATACACACACACTAAGATAAAGTGCCATTCTATTGCATGTATGGGATCTTGCACATGTTCATGCTTTTTGTACTCGCACTCCATTATAAAGTGCCAAGGGGTTTGATGTTTGAATTTGTTTTCCATCTACTTTTGTCATGTGAGTGTTTCTTTGATGACATTAGCCTTAGGTATCTCTATATGTGTTTTTACTCTCTTTGTACCTTCAATGTTTCAGATTCTTCTTCATCATGCACTTCATATTGGATGATCTTTTCAGTGTACCTATCATTACTCCCTTGTTAGCATTATGGGGGGGTTTTTATTATTGGTTCTACTACTTTCTTGGTTCGATAGTGTGAGCTTTGTATTTAGTATTTGATTCTATGTACTAGGCAGATGCAAGGGCTAGGTACCTATGCATTCTAGTGAGATGGATCATTTACCATATGGACACTCTTCTTTTTCCTATTTTTTGATGCACTCTTCCATCTTTGATTGCTCAGCTCTTCAAACTCTTGGTGTTTTTATGCCATCTATATTTTTGAGTTTAGGTGTTTTCCTTTGTTTGCCTCCTGATTCAAGTAGTGTCATTTGAGGGCACTCATACAGATTACAATATTTGATGTCTTCAACTTCAGTTGTTTTCCTTTGTTTGCCTCCTGATTCGAGTAGTGTCATTTGAGGGCACTCATGAAGATTATAGTCTTCTCTACCTAGTCATATTTTAGTGAAGGATCTTCATATCAATAGTTACTTCTTGATAGAGTTTGCAACTTCTTGCTTCAATGATGTTGTACATGTTCATCTTTATTCCTATTTTCTGGAACATTCCTAATTTTGGAGGCTTCTTCAATCCTTCAGACTAGTCTTTGTCTTTGGAGTAGAGTTTTTCCCATGTGGTTTTCTCTATTTCTCCTCTTTTACATAGACTCTCTTTTGTACTTGGGTACCTGATCAGGCCTTTTGTTGCCAAGACCCATTTTATTTCAGTAGTTATTTCTAGGTTTTTAGCTTCTCCCAAAGTTTATCTTAAGGGGGGGTGTTAGAGTAATAACATGTTTACTTATTAATTAAATCATATTGATTTAATTACTAAGTAACTTATTATCTCTTTCTACTTAAGCTAAACTTTAGACATATAATAATTAATTGCTTTATTAATTATTATCTTGCAACCTAGGTTTGTTCACCCTTTTAGGGTTTTGATCTCTCTTGTAATCTTATTGAGAAACATTCATTTTATTGAATTGCAAATTTTGTTTTTGCACATCAAGAATGTCTCCTCTTTTATGGATCCATGCACTCAGACCTCTCTAGCTTCTTGCTTCTCTCTCTTTCTATGACACGTGTTTGTGTGTAGGTGTTCTTGGGAGCTTTGTGTTGTTTACTCATCAACTCCAATATATTTATTATTATATATGTATATATATTAAGTTGATATGTAAATTATATATATATATTTTTAATACATATATGTATATTTATATATAGATATACATATATGTATAAATTTTATTAATAAATGAAGGATACCCAATATTTAAACCCGAATAAGCTAATGATAAGACTACTCTTAATTATCAATGTTGAAATATAGATAAAAATATATATGTATGAGTTTTGTAAATTGATATGTGGAAAGGTATGTATATTTTGAGTAGTTATACATACCTCTACATCTATATCTATATAAACTTATACATATATATGATTAACTATATTTTAATATTTGAATTTTCCTTTGTTTCATTTGAGCAATGATGATATTTTTTTACATTATTTTTTAGATATTAATGGTTATTAGAGCTCAGAGAAAATTTTACTATAGGGGTATACAAATTTTTTATTCTAGTTTAATTAAGGATGATTGGTGTTGCTATTTTAGAATGACTATAAGATATTTGAAAATGTAATAAAAGTAAACACAATTTTACTTGTGGAGATCTGCGTAAAGGCGGGGTGCTATTTATGACTGTTCTTGTTGTTTTATGTAAAAAATTTACAAATATAAATGTACCATCCCATATATAAATGTTGTTACTAATACATATTTTGATGATTAACCTACCTTATAGATGCCTTCCTTTATTATTAATTGGTTTTACAATAACAATTTTAAAGGTGTGATACAAGTTGGGAGATCTATGATTGATTTATGTGTATTTCAATTGATTAATTCTTATGAAATATTTCCTTAATTTAAACTCCATCTACTCTATTTTTTAGTTCATCCATAAATTTATTACCTTCCCTATAGATATGCTTGATTTTTATATTTTCAAAGGAGTTCAGTATCTCTACCACCCTTTCTAAAATTGAGTTTAGTTTCCAATTTTGGGTTTTCTGAAGTCTTAATGCATTTATGATAATTTGTGAGTCTCCCTCTATTTCTAGGTCTCTAATGCCTAGTTCTTTGCACAACAGTAAACCTTTAGTTATTGGTACCATTTTTACCATGTTGTTTGAGGTTTTGGGTAGGGGTTTTGCTAACTTAGCCTGAAGTACACCTTCCCAAGAATGTATAATGCACATTATACCAGCTTCTCCTAGATTTCCCCTAGATGCCCCATCAAATTTCAACTTGTACCACCCATATTTGGGGGTATACCAATCACATGTGGCCCTTTCTTCTTTAATTTTTACTCCTCCTTTTCCATATTGAGGAGGGATGATCAACCCAAACCAATTTTTTTGAATAATTCCATCCCATTGCAATAAGGTACCCTCTATGTGATTGGAATTTCTCAATCTATTATTTAGAGTTTCCACTATGCTTGCTTCCATTTTTTTTAATTAGTGAACTAGGTTGCATATTTTTGTCTTGAAATATTCTCCTATTTTTCTCCTTCCAAATTTTCCATGTAACAATGGAAGGTGTGATTATCCATACATTTTTATATAATCTTTTATTCATCTGAGAGGGCCAAATTTTGAGAAAATATGTTAATTTTTCAAGATGTGTTGAGACCCAACTAAGTTTTTTGTAGATCTCATTCCAAAATTCTTTGGCATAATTATAGTTTAGTATGATATGATCCACTGATTCCTCATTTTTTTCACACAACATGCATCTAGAGGGTCCTTCATACCCTAGTTTCCTAAACCATTCTTCTATAAGAATTCTTTTTTGAAGAGCTTCCCATAGACACATTCCATCCTTAGGAGAGCATTCTTTGTTCCAACATAATTTTAATGAGATATACGTATTATGCAATATTTGTGATTTTATAATTTGATTATATCCAATCTCTAACTTTGTATTTACCATCATCATGCACCCCCCATATTATTTTATCTTGCCTATTTTTAAGGTGAAATGTCTATCTTTTAAGCTCTCTATAAATTTTGACTCCAAATCCATGGATAAAGGGATGTCTTCAAGTGATTTCCATTTCCATCCTATGGAGGAATAGTTGTCTATCTTTTATATATAGTGGCATAAATTGTGGCCCCATTATTCTGCTAGGACTCTTTTGATGTAAGAGTCTAATCCTAAAGCATCCAAAGGTGCATATCTTGCCTAGGATATGTCTTTGTAGTGATTGTTGAGCCTGGAAATGTAGGAGTTAATTATTATTTATCGTGTTGTACCACAAAGGGGATGAAGTTAATTGAACCCGAAGAAAGTGATGGAATATTGTTCCCCATAGGTTTGCATGCTTTAGAGATCTGTAAGTTGTTCATTTTATTTTAGAGATATATGTACATAGATAATACATAACAAACTAAATAAACTGTACATGTATAAATTGTTTTAAATGTTGTTATAATTTGTGGTGTAGGTTCAATTGTTTTAGAGGGGATATATTTCAAGAATATCCAAATAGTACAACATGGAATTCACTTTGTTGATTATCAACTTGACAATAAGGTGTTTCAATATAGTCACCTAGTACAAATCTAAAATTATACATTTAATAAAGTACATTTCTTTAAAAAAAAATCTAACTATACATACATAAAAATTAAACATATCATCTTTAAAGTAAATTTAAACATCTAAATATCTAATTTGTCATAACAGGGGTCTTATGTCATAAAAGGTCATCTAATGATACATAATGTGCCTTAAATGTGTAATTTTAGTATCCTAAGGGGTCCTAATCTTAAGGCCTAAATGGTCCTAAGTGGTCAGAGGACCTCTTAAAGGGTACTAATTGGTTCTAAGTGGTCTTAACGAGATTTATATATCATATTAATAGGGACTTTGAAGAGGTAAATTATCTTGTAAAAGGTCATATTAAGGGGTCTTATGTGATAATATATTCTACTAATATGTCTTATGTTATAATAGGTCATCTTATGGGTTTTTATATTCTATTATATCATAATAGGTCATGTTAATGGTTCTTAAAGGGTTTTATGTCATAATCTAGAGGTTACTAAGGAACCAAGTATAATGTCATAAACAATGGACTAAGTTAAGGGGTTCTATGTGTCTTAAAAGGTTTTAGGATACATACTTGAGGGGTTTTAAGATAATATTTTAACATGTCTAACTATATATGTGCATAATAGTTTAATGTATAAAATGGAAACATCTAGAACATATACATAACATTTAAACATACCAGAAAGAAATCTAAATATTTAAACATCTAAAATACCATCCTTTCTAAAATTGTGTTTAGTTTCCAATTTGGGGTTTTATGAAGTCTTAATGCATTTATGATAATTTATGAGTTTCCCTCTATTTCTAGGTCTTTAATGCTTAGTTATTTGCACAAAAGTAAACTTTCAGTTATTGCTACCATTTCTGCCATATTGTTTGAGGTTTTGGGTAGGGGTTTTGCTAACTTATCCTGAAGTATACCTTCCCAAGAATGTATAATGTACCCTATACTAGCTTCTCCTAGATTTCCCCTAGATGCCCCATCGAAGTTCAACTTGTACCACCCATATTTGGGGATATACCAATTGCATGTGGCCCTTTCTTCTTTACGTTTTACTCCTCCTTTTCCATATTGAGGAGGGATGATCAACCCAAACCAATTTTTTTGAATAATTCCATCCCATTGTGAGAAGGTACCCTCTATGTGATTGGAATTTCTCAATCTTTTATTTTGATTTTCCACTATGCTTGCTTCCATTTTTTTGATTAGTGAACTAGGTTGCATATTTTTGCCTTGAAATATTCTCCTATTTTTCTCCTTCCAAATTTTCCATGTAACAATGGAAGGTGTGATTATCCATAAATTTTTATATAAGTTTTATTCATCTGACAGAGCCAAATTTTAAGAAAATATGTTATTTTTTCAAGATGTGCTGAGACCCAACTAAGTTTTTTGTAGATCTCATTCCAAAATTCTTTGGCATAATTACAGTTTAGTATGATATGATCCACTGATTCCTCATTTTTTTCACACAATGGGCATCTAGAGGGTCCTTCATACACTAGTTTCCTAAAGCATTCTTTTGTAAGAATCCATTTTGGAAGAGCTTCCCATAGAAACATTCTAACCTTAGGAGAGCATTCTTTATTCCAACATAATTTTAATGGGATATATGTATTATGCAATATTTGTGATTTTATAATTTGATTATATCCATCTCTAACTTTGTATTTACCATTATCAGACACCCCTCATATTATTTTATCTTGCCTATTTTTTAAGGTGAAATTTCTATCTTTTAAGCTCTTTATAAATTTTGACTTCAAATCCATGGATAAAGGGATGTCTTCAAGTGATTTCCATTTCCATCGTATGGAGGAATAGGTGTCTATCTTTTATATATAGTGGCATAAATTGTGGCCCCATTATTTTGCTAGGACTCTTTTGATGTAAGAGTCTAATCCTAAAGCATCCAAAGGTTCATATCATTCCTAGGAGATGTCTTTGTAGTGATTTTTGAGCCTAAAAATGTAGGAGTTAATTACTATTAATTGTGTTGCACCACAGAGGGGATGAAGTTAATTGAGCCCGAAGAAAGTGATGGAATATTGTTCCCCACAGGTTTGCATGCTTTAGAGATCTGTAAATTGTTCATTTTTTTTCAGATATATATGTACATAGATAATACATAACAAACTAAATAAATTGTACATGTATAAATTGTTTTAAATGTTGTTATAATTTGTGGCGCAGGTTCAATTATTTTAGAGGGAATATATTTCAAGAAAATAAAATAGTACAACATAGAATTCACTTTGTTGATTATCAACTTGACAATAAGGTGTTTCAAAATAGCCACCTAGTACAAATCTAAAATTATACATTTAATAAAGTACATTTCTTTAAAAAGAAATCTAACTATACATACATAAAAATTAAACATATAATCTTTAAAGTAAACTTAAACATCTAAATATCTAATTTGTCATAATAGGGGTCTTATGTCATAAAAGGTTATCTAATGATACATAATGTGTCTTAAATGTGTAATTTTAGTATCCTAAGGGATCCTAATTTTAGGCCCTAAATGGTCCTAAGTGGTCATAGGACCTCTTAAAGGGTACTAATTGGTCCTAAGTGGTCTTAAGGGGATTTATATGTCATGATCTAGGTACTTTTAAGGGGTCTTATGTTACATAATAAGTCATCTTAAGTGGTCTTATACAACATAATAGGTCATCCTAATTGGTCAAGTAAGGTAATTTATGTCATATTAATAGGGACTTTGAAGAGGTAAATTATCTTGTAAAAGGTCATATTAAGGGGTCTTGTGTGATAATATCTTCTACTAATGTGTCTTATGTTATAATAGGTCATCTTAAGGGTTATTATATTCTATTATATCATAATAATGTTAGATAACTAAGAGAGGGGGGGGGGGGGTGAATCAGTTAATTCTAGTTATCCTACAGTCCCAAACCTCCCAAATGTATATATTCAATCTTTTAAAACAAATTATCAACTCGGTAAGCTATCAATAATAAATTTATCTTCATCTATCGATTGATAGTCAATTCAATACTATTTTTACTGATCTGACTAGTCACTACAATATTTGAGTCCTTTTTTCAATGGTTATCCATCCCAATTCTGACACTCCACCATCAACTCAGTGACACTGGCCACCGTTGCAGTTTTAGTGTTGATAGCACCAACAGTTGTGATGTCCGTCATAATTGTGATGATACATACTGTCACAATATATAGGGTAGAAGGGTCTGGAAACATGGTCAGAGATGGTCAACATACCATTGGTCATAATTTGACTTCCATTAGGACTTGTTGTGTCTATCATAATTATGATGTCAGTGCGACGAAAATGTTGTGCAAGTGACAGATGCTTTTAAGAGAGTTCTGATTGGTATCCATCGTGTTCAGTGCTCTTCTATCAGTCGTTCTCTGATGACCATCGTAATTGTGATGGTATGCTAGATTTTTAATATATATATATATATATATATATATATATATATATATATATATATATATATATATATATATATATATATATATATATATATATATATATATATATATATATATATATATATATATATATATATATATATATATATATATATATATATATATATATATATATATATATATATATATATATATATATATATATATATATATATATATATATATTGTTCATGGAGACCTTAAAATATTGGTGTTCTCTTTGTTTCGATAATAGTTTAACATTCTCTACTTAATAGGGCCAACCATGTGAAGGTGGAAGATCATCTAGCCCCTCCTAGGAGAATCTTATGACCCCTTACGACACTTTAAGACCTCTAATATGTATTTTTAGGGATCATAAAGGGTCATAAGGGGTCATAAGGGGTCCTAGGAATAATAGCTAAGAAACATAAATGTAGGCATCACACGTAATCACGATTCTTTGGAGATACAACATAATTGAGTGTATACCTAGCCAATGCAATGAAATCACTACTCCTGCAGTTCTAAGTTGATAGTGTAAGGTCCAAAAATAAATCAAGATAAGATCCAAAAGCCATCATTATCTATAGTTTTTGAATCATACATTGTCAACTTAGAATTGAGGAGTAGTATTGTTTGCATTGTATCTTCTGGGTATACCACTCAAATATGTTGTATCTCCAAAGAATTGTGACCACAATGCCTACATTTATGTTTCCCAGCTATTGTGAGATTAAAAGTCTTCTAAGGAATGTGTGACCAACATGCAGATTTGACCAAGCATTACTGGGAGCTAGACCCTGCAACAAATGGACTTGTGATGATTTTCACAATAGTACATGTGTGATAGGAAAGCTCACAGTACTGCTTAGGCAAATCTGAATATTCATCAATACATTAGAGACCCTTACCATTATATTTGATCTTAAGACTGATCAAGTACAATCTCAAAGAAACCAAATGTAAACATATATACGCACACAAACATCTGTATCTCAATAAAACCATGGCATAGAAACCATACACACAAAAATATAAATCTTCTCATATGGAAACATTTTCAAATCTTCTTCATAATCATCATCAACATGGCCAATTTTGCAAAACTAATTCTGCATACACTGAATTCTGCATACTCCTTATTTTGTTCTAGGTTGATATTATCAGACATTGTCTTTCTTGAATGGAATGACTCGTACGTTACTTGTGCATTGACTAGAATATTGGTGGAAGAAGGATGATTAAGTCTTCTAAGGAACATGTGAAAAACATGCAGATTTGACCAAGCATTACTGGGAGCTAGACCCTACAACAAATGAACTTGTGATGATTTTCACAATAGTACATGTGTGGTAGGAAAGCTCACAGTACTGCTTAGGCAAATCTGAATGTTCATCACCTGTGCATATAAGAGTTGATTAGATAAGGTTGAATATAATTATATATTCATCGAAAACACAACATCCCAATAATTGATAACATTATGAGAAGGATAGTTATCGATAACCAAACAAGCATAGTAGTTGATATTTTTATGTAACAAATACTAATCGACTTCTTATTTGGCACAATAATGAAAAGTCATCATAAATCAATGGCATTGTGAATATGTTTGGTTAGAATGTAAGTCCAAATGGGATAATGAAGCGATCGAAGTATCTCCCAAATGCCAAAGGATGCAAAACTTTCAATTTTGGTGATATAAGAATAAGAACTTTTCCACTCCATTGGGCATCAACTAGCATACAATCATATTTATATAATCATTGGAAACATAAAATGAATGACATAACAAGAAAAAGGACACAAAGAACTAATTCTGATCCTAAATAAAAATTATGGTAGAATCAATTACATTAGGTAATCAAAACACACTAATTATGGAGGTGGTGTCAAGAGTCCTATGACAGTGAAATTTCCCCATTTTTTTAAAAATAAGGTTAATTTTTAATTTTGTTTAATTTTATATTGAAATCATAACGAAGTCATAAAAAACAAAAAAGTTCATGAGTTTATCAAAATATTTCCAACGTATCTACTTGAAATTCTAAAAAAGTTTTAGTATCTACAATAGCCCTCTATTAACCACATTTATGCATATGGTCCCAACAAAGTAGTGCACAAACTACACAAAGAAGGCATCGTAGAAACATGATTTCTGCTTTCGCCATTGAAGCAATCTTGGCGGCACTAGCTACCTCTTGAGCCTTGCACAAGTTGCACTCATTTCCTACATCAGGTATAGATGTAGATGGGGTAGATGTAAATGTGGTTTCATCAACCCACTGAAAGTATTGACATCCACTATTTCCCTGCAATACCAAATCTACATCAGTTCTTCCTAAAATGATTAGTTATCACATTATTTTTAAACATAAAATATAATTACATATCCAAACCTTTTTCCTATTTGGGAAACCCCAAAATTGACGCCCAAGATTACTTGTTTTACATGACATCTTCAACATGCACGGGCCAACACCACATTGACACATAGGTACATTTACCAAAGTCATCGACACTATATCAATGACCCATAATGTTGGATCACATGATGGTTGAGGAATGCAGAGCATTCTTGCAATGTCACACTATATTTGTCATGCCAAAACATAACATAATATCTTTTATTTTGAGTTGAATTATACAATGATATTTGAGAAGTGGTAAGCTTAGATATCAACCAACACAAAAGATCAACTGTAGGAAAGACGAATGAAGAGATGATGGAAAGATGACCAGGGTGTGAATCCAGTATGCTCCTAGCTGATCCAAAACCTGGAAGAAGGAAAGAAATAGGGTTAGATCCAAGGAATCTAAGCAATGCATGATATCCTATTACATATCATCATCTACAATCATACATGTGCATAATCTAGCCATAATGTGGATGCATCATCCAAACAATACAACAACAACAAATGTTGGTGTTTCATTTGATGTTGCTATGGCATCATTTCCAAATGAGGCATCCACAAAAATAACTCAGATTATGTCATAAGGTCATGGTGTTCCAATACAAGGTGATGAAGTCATAATCAAACATGCATTTTTATTATCTTCTTGCTATGATGACCTAGGCATCAATGATTAACTATTACTTGTTTTCAATTCATTGCATGACTGACCTAGGGCATCAATGATTAAATATGATTAACCAAATCAAAACAAGAAATTATATATACAAAATGAAGAAACAGTCACAGGATCGTGGCCTTGAGAAATCAAGTACAATATATAATGATCAATGGGTTGACTGTACCCTATGGGTAGATTCACAATTTGCAGAGAATGTTTTTTTTTATTGAATGAATACCATTTGAAAATAGTTCTACACACACACCAACTCCACATCCCCCCTCCAATCATGTGGATCAACACTAATAATGACTTATAACCAACTAAAGACCGACTGCAACCATTAACTAACTATCTAACTGTCCCCCAAATAATAAGCATGCCATCAAATGATCATGCAATTAGTAAATCCATAATGCCCTAGCTTCATGAGATCCAATAGTAAAAAAAAATGCAAGGATCCAACAATAATGCCCTAGTGTTAAACACGGGCCCTCAAAGATCCAAACAAGTAAAATATAACAGTGGGCATTATAGTGTTGTGTGAATAACCAAATCAAATCAAGAAATGATATATACAGAAAGAAGAAGTAGTCATAGACCCACGGCCTTGAGAAATCAAGTATATTATATAATCATCAATGGAAGAAAATAATGATGCCCTAGCTCGATAGTCATTCATGTGATAAATTAAAAAAAAGTAACAGTTAATCATTGATGCCCTAGGTCATCACACCGTGCAAGCAAATAATAAAAATGCAAGGATCCAACAATAATGCCCTAGTGTTAAACACTGAAATAAATGTTTGGACATGTAAATAACACCCAAGCCAATTATATTATATCATGATCCAATCACTAATACACCACAAAACACATTTGAAGGCACTGCATGGGCTGACTGTACCCTGCGGGCAAATTCAAAATTTGTAGAGAATATTTTTGTTTATTGAATGAATACCATTTGAAAATGGTTTTGTACACACACCAACTAAAGACCGATTGCAACCATTAACTAAATTTCTAACTATCCCCCAAATAGTAAGCATGCCATCAAATGATCATGCAATTAGTAAATCCATAATGCCTTAGCTTCATGAGATCCAAGAGTAAATAAAAATGCAAGTATCCAACAATAATGCCCTAGTGTTAAACACGGGTCCTCAAAGATCCAAAAAAGTAAAATACAATAGTGACAATTATAATTTTGTGTCAATAATCAAATCAAATTAAGCAATGATATATAAAAAAAGGAAGAAATAGTCATAGGCCTGTGACCTTGACCAATCAAGTACAGTAAATAATCATCAATGGAAGCAAATAATGATGCCCTAGCCTGATAGTCAATCATGCGATAAATTAAAAACAAGTAATAGTTAATCATTGATGCCCTACATCATCACAACAAACAGATAATAAAAATGCAAGGATACAACAATAATTCCTTAGTGTTAAACATAGGTTCTCAAAGATCCAAACAAGTAAAATATAGCAGTGAGCATTATAATGTTGTGTCAATAACCAAATCAAATCAAGCAATGATATATATAGAAAGAAGAAATATTCACAGGCCTGCGTGGTGCAGGAGCACCTAGGATAACTCCAAGTTATAAGTTTTTTTTTTGTGGCTTGTACTAACCTTCGCCAAGTTAGGAGTCTTTTTTTTGGCCTTAGAAGGTCTTTTGAGTTAGTGTCTAGATGGATTTGACTAGGTTCAATCCATTCTAGTTTTCTGCTTTTGAATAGTGTTTTGTGTTCTTGAAAGCCTAAGTTGGGATTTTGGGTCTACAAGCTTAAAAAGATTAGTAAAGCTTTTATTTGAGCCTAAAATGGCCTATATGGTGTTTTTACATCAATTGAGATAGGTTAAAGGTCATAAAACCATCTTAGAAGCAATTTTGTAAAAGTTGTCAAAAATGTTGCATGACAACATTTGCAACTTTTCAAAGTTGCATGACAATATTGTTAAGGAATGATTCCATTCGATGGTGGAGGCATGGTAGTTATGGTAACTACCTAAAATCATGGAAAAAGAATATTTAGCCATGAAGAATCCCATTTCCCAAGGTTAGGCATTGTGGAGAAGTAATTGAATTTGTCTGAAGTTGCTTTGTAGTTCTGAGTTCATGTGCACTATGTTTGTTTTGTTTACTTGAGTTCTTTCATGTGTTGAATCACTCAATCTTGAGTTGGATTCTTGTAGTTAACCTAGTTAGTGTACATCTTACTTTGATTATAAGTTTCTTAGTGTTCATTTGTATAGCTTTGTAAAATCTTTTGTTAGTTTATAATTTACTAGTTTTGTTGTGACGGTTTTAAGGAAAATGGATCCCACATAAATCTCTACCATGCATTTCATCACGACCATGGGGAATATGGCATGGGATACCTTGTATAGTGTAAATAATGGAGGAGGAGCTTTGGTAAGAAGTTTATCTATTTTAAATGACAAGCCCTAGGCGAGTCCAGGGTACCCAGTTAGATGCTTGTCAGTGATCTAATGGTGTATGAATACCAGGGTATGATTTGTAGAGTGGAACCAAGAGTGGTTTTGTGATCATTGGGGTCATAAATTGACCTCATAAGAAGATTAGGCCTTGCCCAATCCATTTGAGTACATTTTCAAGCATAAGTCACTGGACTGGTCCTAAAGACCTACAAAATATTTCATGTCTTGGAAAAGGGTACTCGAATATCATATTTGTTTTTGGGGTTGTTTGGAAAAGTTTTGAAAGAAGTAGGAAAAACCAGTTAGATAGGGGTAGTAGGAGAACTAGGCCTAAAAGCCAAGATTCCTAGAGATTTAGGAGATAATTAATGAAAGTAATGATACCCTCACATAATGAGATCATATGAAATCCAAGAAGAAGACTAGAATGAAATATATCCCCTATAAACACTTCCCAAATGGTGGAGTTAAAAAGACACTTGGAGACATCCAAGAAAGAGCAAAGAAATGGTGAAAGACATGTTGGTGAAAGACACTATATCCTCAAAGATCCAAACAAGTAAAATACAACAGTGAGCATTATAATGTTGTGTCAATAACCAAATCAAAGATATATACATAAGGAAGAAATAGTCACAGGCCCGCGGCCTTGAGCAAGTAAATAATCATAAATGGAAGTAAAGCATGATGCTTTGAGATCACATGAAGCAAATGCAATGATCAAAGATCCAAATAAACACCTACCTCTGCTTGCCTAGCTTGACTTCACCCTCTTCTTGCGTGCAGCTCAGATTTGGGGAAAATTAGAAATGAGCCTTTCTTTTTCTTTGCATCAAGGTAGGATTCTATGCATCATAGTGGACATGAAAGTAGCCAAGTCTATGCACATTATCTTGGAAGAACATACGATGCATAGACTTGGCTACTTTCATGTCTTGTTCTTAGTGAGTACCAATCCTTATGATGAACTAAAAGTAAGGCTTAGCTAGTATCATAATGTCTACTCACTAAGGATTGGAATATTTATACATTAGAAATGAGCTGATAGTGAATCATGCAATGAATTGAAAACAAGTAATAGTTAATCATTGATTCCCTAGGTCATCACAACAAGCAGATAATAAAAATGCAAGGATCCAACAATAATCCCCTAGAGTTAACCATGGGTCCTCAAAGATCCAAAAAAGTAAAATACAATAATGAGCATTATAATGTTGTGTCAATAACCAAACCAAATCAAGAAATGATATGTACAGAAGGAAGAAACAGTCACAGGCCCGTGGCCTTGAGAAATCAAGTACAATATATAATCATCAATGAAAGAAAATAATGATTCCCTAGGCCGATAGTCAATCATGCAATGAATTGAAAATAAGTAATAGTTAATCATTAATAATTCCCTAGGTCATCACACCAAGTAGATAATAAAAATGAAAGGATCTAGCAATAATGACCTAGTGTTAAATGTGGGTCCTCAACGATCCAAATAAGTAAAAAACATCAGTGAGCATTATAATGTTGTGTCAATAACCAAATCAAATCGAGCAATGATATATACAGAAGGAAGAAACAGTCACAAGCCCATGGCCTTGAGAAATCAAGTACAGTATATAATCATCAATAAGAAACTATTGATGCCCTAGCCTGATAGTCAATCATGCGATAAATTAAAAACAAGTAATAGTTAATCATTGATGCCCTAGGTCATCACATCATGCAAGAAGATAATAAAAATGCAAGGATCCAACAATAATGCCCTAGTATTAAACATGGGTCCTCAAAGATCCAAACAAGTAAAATATAGTAGTGAGCATTATAATATTGTGTCAATAACCAAATCAGAGATATATACAAAAGGATGAAATAGTCATAGGCTCGCAACCTTGAGTAAGTAAATAATCATCAATGAAAGTAAATCATGATGCAAATGGAATGATTTAATATCCAAATAAACACCTACCTCTACTTTCCTAGCTTGACTTCTCCCTCTTTACGTGTGCAACTCAGATTTACAAAAAATAGAAATGAGCCTTTCTTTTTCTTTTTCTTTTGTTTATAATCATGTGGGTGTCAAAATTATGATGACTTCATCACTATTACAACAACATCAGGAGCACTTGCAAAAAAAATACAAAAATCACACACAAATGGTAGTGTCATCGCTACCCATCGTCAAAATTTGACCCCAAATGTTGTAGTGAGTTATGAAATGTTTAAAGTAAAATAACAATCCAATCACATCAAATACACATAACACATAGATTTTTAACGTGGAATCCCTGTTAAGGAAAAAACCTGGGACCGGTAACCCAAAATAATTCACTCTTCTGAAGTGAGCTCTGTTAGGAGCCAACCCTATCAAAGGGTTACAAAACACATTGTAAGGTGTGACCTGGTTAGAGGATTTATCACTAATAGTTCTCCCTTGACCAACATTCACTATGAGGTCAACAAGAAAATAATCAACATTCATTGAATGTAATATTGAAATACAAAAAAGATTGTTAAGTCCACTCGATTAAGATATTTTGCTATAAAAATGGTTAAATGGATACAGTAATGATCTGATTCAAATACAACTAATGATTTTCATATTTTTAGATCTATGCTAAGCTCAAAATACCTCCCCCGATCAATATTCACTTCAATCCTTCATATCCTCTAACTTATTCAACTCGATGAAAGCTTCTCTGATGCTCGGTAATGCCTATAGTTCAACTCAGTTCTATCTGTAACCAGTTTGATCAGTGGTGCATGAAAATAGTCATTTCATGTGAATTCTCCTACAATGTCAATAATCTCTAGACTCAATAATGAATCTCATGTCTCTTTAAAATATACTTCATAAACCATTTTCTTATCATCCATTAGATTTTTCCTCTTAATCTCCATTGTTCCTTTTGCCGCTTCAAGCTTCCTTGACAGATGTGTCTATTAAATGTTTCATCCTTCTCCATTTGATCAATCTTAAATTTTGTCAGGCATTAGATCATCATAAAAAACTTTATCTTTTACCTCAGAATCATAAGCAATTGTCCAGCTCATCAATTTAGTCGGCTTTTATTAACTTTATTTGTTTCTCTTACTTGGTTTATACATAATGTGTTGGTGATAACTAACTCGGTTATTACTGTTACTCAGTATACACTACACTAGCTCGGTGTATACAAAAATATTCAATTACCGACCACATAAACTTGTTCAATTATGATCTTCAATTCATAGAAAAATTCATGTAATACAATCAAGTCAACAATATGATGCCATAGAATCATCAATAAGTTACCCAATGTATAGCTTAGCCATATCTTTCACAACCATCTCATCTTCATGTATATATCTCATTAATTTATCATTTTCTTCTTTAGATGTTTGTAACTATCATGATAAGTACAGTCAAAATTAGTTGACATCAATGACAATACATTGACTGATTTAATTATCTTACATATCACTTTAGTAGCTCGATGATCTCTAATCACTATCTTTCACTTGTCCATTCATGTCATCAATATACTCAATAAATTGTATGTTATCAGTCTCTCCCTTTGGCATTAATGGAACCACAAATATGAAATTTTCCATAGAATACCAAACATCTATCTACAACTCTGTAGATAAATGTTGTAGCTCGGTAAGCTCTTCCTAGCTTGTACATTTAATATGTTTAATCACTACACAACATTTCACGCAGACTCTCCCTATGGATTTGATTTTTGGTTCTTCTCTCCATTTAGATTCTTCTCTTCCTTGTAGATAATTTTTCATTGATTCCCTCTCTCCTTTTGACAACAATTCCAAAAAGAATAAATAGTTCTATAGTAGCCAAAATATTATCTCTGTTGTTTGGTTTAGATCAAGTACCTTCATGTGCCAATATACATTGTTCTCTATTCCATCTTTCACAACCTTAGGAAGCCTAAAGTGTGAACAATATGCATCAAAGTCATTTGATATTATGATAAAGTATAGGTTGATGCAACCTCCTGATCACCTTAGTGACCAATAGATAGGGGATGGACCCCTAGTCTAGTCCTCAAGTACTCAAATGTATCCTTCGGTAAGGGTTTGGTAAATATGTCTGCAAGTTGTTCTTTTGATTTCACAAACTCTAGTTTCACTTTCTTTTCTTGTACTTGTTCCCTTAGGTAGTGATACTTAATAGATATGTGCTTAGTCTTTGCATGCATCACTATATTCTTAGAAATGTTTATAGCACTTGTGTTGTCACAATAAATTATCACTAGATTAGTGATCTCTTCATTCATCCCTTCCAAAAGCTATTTTATCCATGCAATATTTGAACAATTAGCAACAACAACAACATATTCTGCTTCGACAGTAGACTAAAAAATACATGTTTGTTTCTTACTCATCCAAGTAACTAATCATTCTCCCAAAAAGAATGCTCCATTGGTAGTGCTCTTTCGGTCATCAATATTTCTAGCCGAACTTGCATCGGTGTAAACTTGTAGTTCAAAATTTCCCTCTTTCTTGTACCATAAACCATAATTTGTTAAGTTGTCATATTATAGCTAATAATTAATTAATTTAATTATTAGTCTATTATACTCTACACTTAAGTTAAACTTAGGCATCTTATTATTCTTTAGGGTTTTCACCTTTAGGGTTTTGGTATCCTTTTATAAAGATTCCCTCTTTGTATGTTATTAATTCACTTATTGGATCATAATGGAGAATAGATTATTGTATTGAGATTCTCTCTCTCATTTATTTTGCTCAATCATGGCTTCTCTTTCTCAGATCTATGATTACATGCCTCCATAGTTTCTTTTCTCTTTCTGTGATAGGTGTTTGCATGCAGGGATTCTTGGGAGCTGTGGATTGCTTTTCATCAACTCCTACATGGTGTCAAAGCTTCAGATCTTCATGCCCCTGTTCATTATTTGAGAGTGTTTGGTTGTGTTCTTTAGATCTATGTTTTTCAGAAGCTTTTTATGTGGATTTAGGGGGGAACTTTGTTTCTGATAATTTTGGGCTCAAACGGACATCACCGTTGCGCTCAGAGTGCCCCAAAACCCCATAATCCATATAAAATTTGTCTATTTTGGACAACTTTACAATTTGAGGCAAAATTTTTGAGCCCAGAGCCATACGGCCCTAGCACGCATCTTGAGGTGAGACGAAAAAAATAATATTTTTATTTTTTCAAAAAAAATGTGCAGCATTTTTTTTGGTTAAAAATAAAAATAAAAATCAAATCTTTTATGCATTTGATTTTTTGGAATGAAAAAAGTTTTTTTGTAAAACTTTTTGACTTTGCATGCGTACCCAAAAAAGGTACTGACAACTGACATAGGTAGGTGCATCAGACTTGCATACTAACATCATCAGTACATATGCCTACATCACCATGTTGTGATTAAATTTGACGTGCAAGAAACCGTTATTCTCTTAGAGTTTTTTATTCTCTGGAGCTGTTTGTGGTCTTTTGGCCGTATCTTGAGCATATGGTATCGGATTTTTGACTTCTTTATATCATCAAAAAGCTAGTTCAGTGAGTTTTTCAATGGAAGGGGTCTTTTTTTCCAAATTCTACTCTAGGTTCTTTCTCCTTTGAGTTTTGCACTTTCACACTCTGGCAGATTACTTGGGTTCTATAGGTCCTGGGATCTCTGCTTCTATTCTTTTGGCTCACTCTTCTTTCTGACTTTTTGAGCATTGTATGCTTCTCTTCTATAGCATTTTTTTTCTGTAAATGAACTAAGATAAAGTGCCTACTTCTGCATATCTGGGATTTCAAGCACCTTGTGTTTGTTTGTACTTGCACTCAGTTATAAAGTGCCATGGGGGGTTATGATGTTTTGCCTTATGTGCTCATCCACCTTTGTCAAGTGAGTGTACCTTCCATGACATTAGCCCATGCTGTGTGTCCAGAAGATCAATTCTTCTTCTTCGACACCGCCCTTTATCCTATGTTTGTACCCTCTTTTGCACTGTTGGTGTTCCTGATTCTTCTTCTTGCAGATGTTTCTGGCATTGCATTTCAGTATTCTTGTCACCCCTCTACCTGTTCAGCATTATGGGGGGGGTTCACCTGTTGGTTCTATTGCTTCCTTGGTTCAGTTGAGTGACCTACGTATTCAGTTTTTGTTCCTATGTACTAGGCGGATGTAGTGGCTAGGCACCTATGCATTTCGGTGAGATGGATCATATACTATATAGACACTCATTCATTCCTACTTTTGGAGGCCACCTCTTCGATTGATCAGCTCTTCAAACTTTGTCTTCTCTACCTGATCATGCACTTCTTCAGTGGAGGTTCTAGTAGTTACTTCTGATAGTGTTTACAGCTTCATGCTTTGGAGATGCTATACATGCTCTTTATTGTTTCTTTCTTTGGGACTTTCCCTAGATTGGAGGCTTTGTTTCCTTCATCTAGTTTATTTCTTGTATTTGGGTACCTGATCAGGCCTAGTTGTCGGGACCCATAGTTCTTTCATGCATTTTGTTTTCATGCATCTTTTAGTCCTTAGTTGTTTAGCTTCTCCCTAAGTTACACTTAAGGGGGGGTGTTAGAGTTGTCATATTATAGCTAATAATTAATTTATTTAATTATTAGTCTATTATACTCTACACTTAAGTTAAACTTAGGCATCTTATTATTCTTTAGGGTTTTGGTATCCTTTTATAAGGATTCCCTCTTTGTATTTTATTCATTCACTTATTGGATCATAATGGAGAATAGATTATTGTATTGAGATTCTCTCTCTCATTTATTTTTCTCAATCATGGCTTCTCTTTCTCAGATCTGTGATTACATGCCTCCATAGTTTTTTTTTTCTCTTTCTATGACAGGTGTTTGCATGCAGGGATTCTTGGGAGTTGTGGGTTGCTTTTCATCAACTCCTACATAATTCTCTATGTTTTTCAAGTATCTTAGAATCCTCTTAACAAAATTCATATGTGATTCTTTAGGATTAGCAAAAAATCTTGCTATAATCCCAACAACATGTGCAATATTCGGTCTACTATGCACAACATACATCATTTTTCCAATCATTGATCTATATAGTGTTAGATTTACGTCAATTGAATCATCATCCTTTCTTAATTTGCATCCTGTGACCATCGATGTACCTACTGGTTTTTAATCTTCTAAAGGTCTTCAACACTTCTTTGATGTACTTTGATTGTGTTATGAATATCCCTTCATTTTGTTGTAGAATTTGCAAACCAAGAAAGAATTTAATCTCTCCAAACATTGAAATTTAAAATTCCTTTCTCATTTCATCAGCAAATGATTTTCATAGATTATCATGTCCTCCATATATGATATCATAAACAAAAAATTCAGCAATAAGAATCTTGTCATCAATTTCTCCTTTCAAATATAAATTGTTATTATCACTTGTTCTAAAAAATCCAATACTAATAAGATATGAATGCATTCTTTCATACCATGCTCTCACTACTTGTTTCAGCCCATACAGTGCTTTGTGCAACTTACATACCATGTTTTTCTAATTTGGATCAACAAAACTTTTAGGTTGTTCAATGTAAACCTCTTCCTCAAGTATCCCATTCAAAAATATAGATTTAACATCCATTTGATATACTTTAAATCCTTTTTAGGCACCATATGCAAGTAATATTCTAACTCCTTCAAGTCTTGCAACTGGTGCAAAAGTCTCACCATAATCAATACCTTCTTCTTGTTCTTACCCTTTGCATACAAGTATGTCTTTGTTCCTAGTGACTTCACCATTCTCATTCAACTTGTTTCTAAATATCCATTTGGTTCCAATAACATTTTTATCATTCGATCTCGGTACCAATGTTCATTTTTTGTTCTTCAGTATTTGGTCAATTTCTTCATTCATTGCTTTAATCCATTCTTCATTCTCAAGTGCATCTCTAACATTTTTAGGTTCAAATTCACAAAATAAACATGTGGTGTTTCTCAACTTATTTCATGTCATCATGCCAGCTTGCTTGTCACCAATAATCTAATTCCGTGGATGGTGTCTTCTCACAAATTTTTCTAACACTTCTTCTCTTCTTTGTTCATCAGTCAGTGTATGATTAATATCTTCCTCGATATCTACTTCCCGAATCTCGGTATTTATAGGCTGATTCTCAGTATCTTTATCTTGTTGCTCAGTAACTTCAACCTATGTCTTGGGTAGAATGTCAAATTTCTCAATGAATGTATATCTACTATAGTCTTCTAGTTCCTTCTTGCTTTCTTCATCATTTTTTTCAGCAAACTCATCAACTCTCACATTTTCACTTTCAATCATTTTATTAGAAACCTTATTCAAACATTTGTAAGATTTACTTTTTGTAGAATATCCTAAGAATATTCCTTCATCACCTTTAGAATCAAATTTTCCATTTCTATCATCTTTCAGAATGTAACATCTACTTCCAAATATTCTGAAATAAATCACATTCGGTGTGTACCCATACCATAAATCATAAGGTATCTTATTTGAATCTTTCTTCAGTTGTACTTGGTTCAATGTGTATACAATAGTGCTAACAACTTCTCTCTAGTACATTTGTGCAACATCTTTTTCAGTCATTAGTGTTCTAGCACAATCAACTATAGATCTGTTCCTCCTTTCAGCAATTCCATTATGATGTGGTGTTCTTGGTGTAGAAACCTGTCTTTTGATTCCATGTTCATTAAAAAAGTTAGCGAACTCATCAGAAATAAACTCACCTCCTCTATCAGATCTTAAGCATTTTAATTATTTTCCACTTTGCTTTTCCACATTAGCTTTATACCATTTAAACATCTTGAAGGCTTCAGATTTCTCTTTCAAAAACATAACTATCATCATCCTAGAGTAGTCATCAATGAATAAAATAAAATATCTGTCACCATAATAACTCCAAGTTCTCATAGGACCACATAAGTTGGTTTGAACCAACTCCAAAATAGCTTTAGATGAATAGGTCTTTCTCTTGAAACTAGATTTTGACATTTTCCCTATTTGACATTGTTTGTACATGACATGGTTAGGTTTAGATAAGCTCGGTAAGCCTCTAAATTTTCTTTTCTAACTGATTTTAACCATGTTGTCAAAATTCACATGACATAACCTTTTGTGACACAACCACACATCTTTAGTTCTAGCCATTAAACAAGAAGTTTCAACATTGTCAAGATAGAACAAATTACCTTTTGATTATTCACCAGTACCGACCAACTTTCCAGTCTCATCATAGATTTTCACCTTTCTATTTTTGAATGCAACTCAGTGACCTAAGTTATTCAGCTATGGTACACTCAACAAATTATATATAAGTCCCTTGACCCAATATGCATTCTAACATCTAATCTTATTGTTCAACAAGATAGATCCTTTTCCTTTTACTAGACAAGGTGTATCATTTCCCATTTTAACAGATCCTCCATTATAATGTTCAAGGTATTCAAATTTGTCTTCATCACCAGTCATATGATGAGTACAACTCTGTGTGTGAAAATTGCACCTAGCTGGAGACACAACACTTCAGTAAAATATTAGAGGTTAGCAAATCCAAAAATATGCAAATAAACAACTACTGCTAACCAAGTGATTTACTACCTTCTAGTAAGTGTGAGTATGGTATTCTCAGAGTTAGACTGAGATCAGTGACAATGCAACACCTAAATGAAAGATTTAATGATGAAAAATGGATGAAATATGAATGCAGACTAATCTATTTTTTTTATTTTTCTATGCAATATGTATGAAAAAGTATTTAAGAATTGATTTAAAAATGAATTGAAATGAGTGCAAATATAATCTATCAATGATATGGAATTGCTATTAAAAATGAATGAAAACAAGAATCCAAGAAATAGCACAATCTCACCAATCGCCATATTGCACAAGCCAGATTCTCCAAATTCGCAAGTGTTCTTGTTCTGAGGGACTGAGCCTCAATTATATAGAAATCCAGGGTTTGAGAATGAATGGAAAAAGCTAAAGATCTCTCCCTGATCAACTCAGATTGATTGTTGAGTTATCAGAAAATCAGAAAGAGTTAACTCATAAAATCATTCAAAATAATGTTTTAACTCAAATTAGGAGTTCAGATCACTTTTTCAACTCACAATCACATGTTGAGTTTGAAAAGTTAACAAATTGAATTGATTTGTTGATTTAAATTTAATTGGTTTTTCTGAATGCACATGGATAATTATGAATTTATCTAATATTTCAAGTGATTTATTCTCAACTTAACTCATTTTTGAATAAAAATAACCAATTTATGGGTTAATCAATTATTTAATCAAACTTTATCCCAAAACTATATCATTAAATTTGACAAATTGATTCAATTAAATAAATGTTCAATTCATTATTTTTAGCAAATTTGATTTATTGTCAAATAAAATAATATTAATAAGAAATAAATGTAATTAAATGTAATTAAATAATTAAGTGGCAAAATTAAATTAAATTAAATTAATCAAATATTTGACATATTCAATTAATTAACTTTAGGATAAATAATGTCATTTATCACCAAATAATATTTAATTAAAGATAATTAGGATAAATTAGGAATATTTAAGAATATTCCTCGATGCAGAATTATGATAGAATTGATTAGGGTTTCGATGATTTGATGTGCCGATGTGCCTTCAGTTAGGAATTTTATGTCGATTTTGATCAATTTGTTGATGTAGGAGGTCAATGGTCCTATAGCTCATTTTTGGGGTATTACAAAAACCACTATCAATAATCCATGTATCATTCTTGCTAACTTTAGAAATAAGTGTTGTTTCTACATACCTTTCTTCTTCTTTTGAATCTTCTTTCAAAGCTATGAATACCACCTCAATGTCTTCATCGGTGTCAGTGTTAGTGTCATCATCATCTTCAAAAAGGTAACATGCTATCTTTCCTTCATCTTTGTAGTCTTGGTTACTTCTTCTTTCATACTGTTGGCTGCCTCTACGATCTCGGTTATCTCTTCTGTCATACTTTCTATCATTAGATGGTTCTTTGTCTTTGTCATCATATTTTCAGTTAGGACACCTAGTTGCAATGTAATTGATCTCTTTACAGTTAAAACATACCAAAGGTAGTTTCCCCTTGTACCTTCCTTTACCTTTTTGTAGTCTCTGAGCCATTAATGCTTCAAGTTCATCAAGTTCATCCTCATCACTATCACTGTCACTCTCATTTCTTATCATGTGTTTTTTTCTTGATTTACCAATCTTCAAAGATGACATAAATGCAGATTCAACATTTGGTACAATACTATTATCATAGTTATTCAACTCAAAAGTAGTCAATTTATCGATTAGGCTATCAAGTGTAAGAACGTTACCTAGGACAGATCTCATTTCATGAATTACAAAGATTCTAATAGCATAGATTGGCAGTAAGGTTCTAAGAATTTTACTCACAATAGTGTCTTCATCAATAACACCTCCTACTCCTTGGATATCATTGACAATCTCCTTGATTCAGTTACTATAGTGTGAAATGTTCTCACCTTCTTTCATTTTAATATCATCAAACTTTCCTCTAAGACTTTCAGCTCTTTCTCTCAACACATTTACATGTCCTTTGTGAACTAGTGCAAGTTTGTCCCACATTGCTTTAGCATTAGTGCATGTCTTGATATCTTCAAATTCTACATTAGATAAGGCAACAACAATTTCTATCATTGTCATGTTGTGTTCATGTCTATCTCTCAACTGATCAATAGTCAAAGGTCGAGTCGGTTGAATATAATCATTGCTCAAGTAAAATAATGTAGATTCTCCAATTCCAAATATGTGCAGCTTCATTTTTCTTTTCCATGTTGAGAAGTTGTCTTTGTTCACCTTTGGCACCTCTCTCTTATACATCTTGTGATCTTTAGCTTAAGTCCTTTAAAATTTCCTTCCAAGCAAACAATATGCTCTGATACCAATTGTTAGATAACTGAGAGAGGGGAGGGGGGGGGGGGGGGGGGTGAATCAGTTAATTCTAGTTATCATACAGTCCCAAACCTCCTAGATGTATATATTCAATATTTTAAAAAAAATTATCAACTCAATAAGCTATCAATAATAACTTTCTCTTCATCTAACGATTGACAATCAATTCAATACTGTCTTTACCGATCTGACTAGCTATGAAATGTGTAAAGTAAAATAACAATCCAATCACATCAAATACACATAACACACATATTTTTAATGTGGAAACCCTATTAAGGGAAAAACCACCTGGGACTGATAACCCAAAATAATTCACTCTTCTGAAGTGAGATCGGTTAGTAGCCAACCCTGTCAAAGGTTACAAAACACACTATAAGGTGTGACCTAGTTAAAGGATTTATCACTAATAGTTCTCCCTTGACCAACATTCACTATGAGGTCAACAAGAAAAAAATCAACATTCATTTAATGTCATATTGAAATACAAAAAAGACTGTTAAGTCCACTCAGTTAAGAGATTTTATTGAAACAATGGTTAAACTGATATAGTAATGATCTGATTCAAATACAACTAATGATTTTCATATTTTCAGATCTATGTTAAGCTCAAAATACCTCCTCTAATCAATATTCACTTCAATCCTTCATATCCTCTAACTTATTCAACTTTGTGAATGCTTCTCTAATGCTTGGTAATGCCTCAAGTTCATCTCAGTTTTGTCTGTAACCAATTTGATCAGTGGTGCATGGAAATATTCCTTTCACACAAATTCTCCTGTAGTGTCAATAAGCTCTAGCTCTAGACTCAATAATGAATCTCATGTCTCTTTAAAATAGACTTCATAAACCATTTTCTTATCATCCGTTAGATTTTGCTTCTTAATCTCCACTGTTCCTTTTTCCACTTCAAGCTTCCTCAACAGATGTGTCTATAACACATTTCATCCTTCTCCATTTGATCAATCTTGAATTTTGTCAGCCATTAGATCATCATAACAAACTTTATCTTTTACCTCAGAATCATAAGCAATTGTCCAAATCATCAATCTAGTCGGTGGTTATAAACTTTATTTGTTTCTTTTATTTGGTTAATACAGAATGTGTCAGTGATAACTAACTTGGTTATTACTATTACTCGGTATACACTGCACTAGCTCGGTGTATACAAAAATCTTCAATTAACGAACACATAAACTTGTTAAGTTCTGATCTTTAATTCATAACAAATTCATGTAATACAATCAAGTCAACAATATGATGCCATAGAATCATCAATCAGTTACCCAATGTATACCTTAGCCATATCTTCCACATCCATCTCATCTTCATGTAGATATCTCATTCCTTTATCATTTTCTTCTTAGGATGTTTGTAACTATCATGATAAGTACACTCAAAACTAGTTCACATCAATGACAATACATTGACTGATTTAATTGTCTTACATATCACTTTAGTAGCTCGGTGATCTCTAATCACTATCTTTCACTTGTCCATTCATTTCCTCTATATATTCAATTAGTTGTAGGTTATCAAATAGGTCATGTCAATGGTTCTTAAAGGGTTTTATGTCATATTCTAGAGGTTACTAAGGAACCAAGTATAATTTCATAAGAGATGGACTAAGTTAAGGGGTTCTAGGTGTCTTAAGGGGCCCTATGTGTCTTAAAAGGTTTTAGGATACATACTTGAGGGGTTCTAAGATAATATTTTAACATGTCTAACTATATATGTGCATAATAGTTTTATGTATAAAATGGAAACATCTAGAACATATACATAACATTTAAACATACCAAAATGAAACCTAAATATTTAAACATTTAAAATACGCATGTGGACATAAACAAATTTCTACAATTTTAAAAACTAATACTTTATGTACATTTTGTGATATATACTAACTAAAAAAAATAAAAACATAAATTTTTAAACAATAATTTTTTCATATTTTCTAACTAGGGTTTTCTAATTAGGGTTTTCTATCTAAGGTTTTATATTTAGGATTTTTGAGCTAGGGTTTTATAACATTTTCTAATAGGGTTTCCGAACTAAGATTTTATAACTTTTTCTAACTAGGGTTTTCTAACATTTTTGAACAAAGGGTTTTTAAAATTATCTAACAAAAAATGTTAAACATATGTACATAACATTTTAACATTGTTGGAATAGAAACACCACTGAGAGGGGGGTGAATTAGTGGTTACTTGAAAACTTGATCTTTTTAACTTTTACAAGATTTTGAATTTTTTCCAATTATAACATGAAGTTATGAAATAAGAACAAGAAATGCAAGAGGAATAAATTACCCAATATTTATAGTGGAAAAACCCTTAGGGTAAAAAACAACTTTGAATTTGAACCTTTATTATCCTCTTGGACAAAATTTTTAGAGCTACAACTCTAGGAAGCACCAACACCCTGCTTTAGAGACACCTATCTCAAGGAACACCAATCCCTTATATATGAAGCACCAACTTCAAAAGTTAAGAAGCACCAACCTCTAACAAGAAAAAATTGAGTTACAAATCAGAGGATCATATATGTTACAATACAAATCAAGAATCAAGAATTCAACTTCTAGTTGAAAACATTAAGCAGGATTTACTTCTTATCTTATCTCTCATATTGGTTCTTTTACAACAACAAATTGTACCAACTTATACAAGCCTTCTCAAAATGAATTTATCAAATCATGAAATGTGTAATCAAACTTAAATCAATACTTCTGAATGTAAGAGAATGAGTTTATGGTCTTCAAAATGATATACTTCTTGAGAGATAAATATCATGTTTCCCTTCAAAACATTAAAGATCCAAATGCAATTTCATGTGTCATAAAAAAATTTGATTAAAGGTTGATTTAAAATTGTTGGATTACAGAGAATGGGGTAAATCAGTAATCCCTGATTCTAAACACCTAAATAATATTTTCTCTGATTAACTCGGTGACATCTTGGTAAAACAAACTTTACTATATACTGACAATAGTAAATAAAATTTAACAATCAATAAATCATTCACAAAAATAATTCAACATATTTAACACCAGTATTTAACGTGGAAACCTAGCTTTGGGAAAAACCACTTTGGAAATTGTCACCCACTAAGAAAATATTGTTCTGAAGTGCGCCCAGTTAAGAGCCAATCCCATTAAAGATTACAATACACACTATTAGGTGTGACCCAATCAAGGGATTTACCTTAGATCTATTAGGATCTTCACCTTGTTAGGAGTGTCCTGGTTAGAGGGCTTCAAACACTCTTTAGAATGTTACCTTTTTTAAGGATTTTACAATAATACTATTAAGTCCACTTCGTTAAGAGATTTCTCTATTAAAAATGCTAGTAAGCAACAATAAATAATTGACCTGTAGATTTGCAACTATCTTTGCATAATTAGATCCTTTGTGTGCTCTTCTATCTTCACTTCAATTCTTCATTATCCATTGGCATAAACACTTCATTAGATCCTGCTTTCCACTCAGAATCTCTCTGTTACTTCTTCACTGCATCAGTCGATGACTCTTCAACTATTCAATTTTACAACCATTTGTTCATACAAATCCATCCTTTATATAGATAATTTTTGCCTCTTAATCTCCTCTATTACATTTTTCTTTGATCAATCTTAACCGTCCAATTCATTATACCTTGAATCTAGATCTTGGTAACACATTTTCTTTTCACCTAGGAACTTGAACTTTCTTGAAACTTGTTCCTTCTGCTTTAACCATTTAGATCTTAGTCGTAGATCTTCATCTTGAATTTTCCTATCTGTAAATCTCTATACCTAACTTTCCTTGAAATCATGACACTCTAGCTCATCATATCTAATCATTAAATATCGATTCAATCCTTATTTAATATTTGTTCCTTGCTCGGTGTCCTCCATCTGTATTTTAGTTAACTTTTCTCGGTGTCTAAACCTTTCTTTTTCGTTCTTTGCCTTTGGTTCCTTTGCCTTTATCAAATTACTTCCGTTTACCTTTTTCCTTTACCGAGTGATATTTACTACTTGGTATCCAAAAACTCTTTTTATTACTGACTTGAAAAATCTTCATTTCCATGCTTTACTGACTTAACATAATCATATGTTAGGTAGAAAATAATTATATCATCATAATCTAATCATTGTCTAGTCTGTATTAGTTTCCCATCTAAGTTCTTCAACTTCACAACATCTCATTTTTTCTTCTTAACCCATTCAAATTATATCATTGCCGAATGATATGGCAACATAATATAAATCGGAAATCAATGGCTTGAAATCAATGACAAGACAATAACTGATCTAACCTTTCTACTATCATGTATTACTCTAATCTTGGTCGATCTTCATCATCATCACCATTAGATAATCAATCTTCAACATTACTATAAGTTAGGGTAACAAAACCATTAAAATATCAGTGAATAAACCCGTCTCAACCTTTGATATACTCCTGCAACCATTATTCAATCATAAATATCAAATTTGAAATAAATATTTATACCATTCAATTTTATGTCTTGTAGACTTCGTAGAATCCTTTTGGTCTAATTTGAATATCTTCCAAATTATTCAAAAACCTGCAAGACCACATGTACCACTATTTAGAGAAATGAATCCCCTCTTTATAAATGTCTTTTTTCATTATCCAACAACACATTAAACTGCCCAAAACTCCTTTAGACCAAAACCGATTATAACTATCAAAATTGCCATAAACTTCCTTGGTCGAAAGCAAATTTGACCTGTACAGACATGTTCAAATCAGAAACTAGAAATGACCCATTTTATATTTTTCTGTTAAATTTTTGAGAAGGTATAATAGTTTGGGTCTTATTTCACACTTAATAAGTTCAAATTAATTTAGACCAAAACTAGGTAGTTATGAAATTATAACTGATTTAACACTCATAATTAACATTAAGTGTTATATACTTAACACTTTATCAACCACCTCAATAATGATATAATAAATGTATTAGTACATTAATAACATAATGTTAACCACCTTTTGATCACTTTAAACAACTCTATAAGATCACTAAATTTCCATCTTGTGTACCATTGTTAGAACTATATCTTGTGTACCACCATAACTAACTAAGAGATCTGACATGTCTTATTGACATCAATGAAAAAACCAAAGACCAAATTACCAAAGGTTCAACAAACATATCAAAAACAACTTCAAACATTTAAATATCTAACTATACATATGCACATAACATTTTCTGTTAGGAATGAATGCTGAATATATCCTATGCGGGAGTATTCAAAGACATTCTATAACAGTTGTATGTTGCATTCATGACTGTGATTTTTATTGATGTCAACATAGTGATCTACTGGAGATTAACAAAAAAGTAGACAGTGTTTGAATTAGCACACATGGAGTATTGCAAATCAAGCTATGCAGAGTTGAGGACTTACTCTATATTATGTCCTGAGATCATGGTCAAGAGTGCATATGAAAATTCAACTATTCATGAAAGTTATGTCTAAATCAGTGGAAGCAGTATTCAGGTAGTGTTCCTGAGAAGCAGCTTGTGGAAATTGGATGATATCTCCTAATCAGGATAGAATCTGGACATGCAAAGTTGTATAGTTGATAAAGACATTATGATAGTGATGTGGACATGACAGCAAAGTCAAAGGTCACACGAGTGAAGAATTATTTTGTTTGGAAGCTGACAATTTTATGTAATTGAGAAATATTATGTAACGTGTAAAGGTTTATATTTTGTAATTGGATAAGCCTTGTATGCTGACTCATTTGTAATTATTTGAGTGTGGTATAAAGGAAGGATTGTTTTCTTAATTGTAATGGGAAAATGAGATATGGTATGAAGTGAATTATGAAATTGAGCAATATATGTTATAAGAGGATATGCGAAGTACACAAATCTGGTACTGAGATCTAAAGAAGTAGCTAGTGCGGTTTGGTATAGACAGAGGAACAAAGATAAGTTGTTGAGATCAATAATTATTTGGTATTATTATATTGAGTAATACAAAGATCAGTTGGACAGTGTGTTCAGTGATCTTTCCCTTGAAGCTATTCAAGGACAGTGGGTCCTTCTGTCTTCCATAACTCCTAACAGGGTTAGAATATTTTAGCAGGGATTCAAAGTCTCCTAATAGGGACTCATATGTACTGAATGTATTTCATAAGGCTCTTAATAGATTCCATCCTCTCACAAGGAATTTTCATACTGGTACATCTTTTTTGGGCATCATTCCCACCGGGGTTTACTCTCTGATCAAGAGGTTCCCTAGTTAACATATCTTGTGTTGTTGTGTATGTTCATCTTTATATGGTTGTTGTTTAAATTGATTACATGGTTGAAATCTATTAATAAATAAAAGAGTTATATTTATCTGATAACTGATTCACCGCCCCCCCCCCCCCCCTCTCAGTTATCTTGGCGGACTTTACTTTCTAACAATTGGTATTAGAGCAGCAGGTCCTTGAAGGAAAAGTTTAACAACTTAAGGAGATCTAGGGAAAATCATTTTAGGAAAGAAAGCCCTAAGATCGATGGAGTCAACTATGACAACTGGAAAGAAAAGATGAAGACACATTTGCTATGTTTAGGACTAGGATACTGGTTAACTACAAAGAATGCAAAGACTATCATTGAAGAAGACAAAATTGAAGAATTTACTAATGATAAAAGAGATTATTCATGTGTAACATACTTGCCAAAGAAGCACTCTTGTCAACCCTTCTGGAGAATGAGTATAGTTAGGTAAAATATCTAAGAACATCTCATGAAATATGGTTAGCTTTACAATCTACATTTGAAGGTGATGTACATGAAAAGTGAGTCAGATTACATAATTGGATATGTGCATTTGAAGATATAAGAATGATGGAATATGAATTTGTTAGAAGTTATATTGGTAGAATGTCAGAGATTGTTGCAGGTATCAAATCTTGTGAAGGAAACAAGACATAAAATGAAGTGATATGGAAGATTCTAAAGACATTAACTCTTGTATTTAAGAATACAATGCAGATGATTGAGCAAGTTATACCTTGTACTAAGAACTTCACCAGAGAAACCTTGCTTGGAAGACTAGAAGCAACAAAGATAAGCTCGAGAAAGTCAAGAGATCTACCTAGAATTGAGACAACATTCAACGCACTTAGTTTTTGCCCTACCTTCTCAAGAAGCTGTTAGGAATGAATAATGAATATATCCTATGGGGGAGTATTAGCAGCCATTCTGTAGTAGTAGTTGTTTCATTCATGACTATGATTGTCATTGTTGTCAACACAGTGATCTACTGAAGATTAGCAGAGAAGCAGACAGTGTTTGAGTTAGAGCATTTGGGATATTGAAGATAAAGCTATGCGTAGTTGAGGACTTATTCTATGATTTATTATTAGATCATGGTTAAGAGCACATAAATTAATTCATTTATTCTTGGAAGTTATGAGGAAATCAGTGGAAGCAGTATTCAGGTAGTGTTCTTGAGTAGCGGTTTGTGGAAATCAGATGATATCTCCTAATTAGGATGGAATCTAGTTATGTGTAGTTAGAGAGTAGTTGAAGACATGTTGATAGTGACATGGATGATAGCACAAGATCTGAGGTCACACGAGTAAAGAATTATATTGATTGGAAGCTGACAGTTTTATGTAATTTTGATGTAACATGTGGAAACTTTTATTTTGTAATTTGTATGCCGACTCATTTGTAACTACTTGAGTGTGGTATAAAGGAAGGAATGTATTCCTCATTTTAATGTGGAATGTGATGAATGTAAGTGTATTGTGAAAGTGAAATTGTTGAAAGAGGATATGCAAAGTACTGAGATCTGGTATTGAGATCTGAAGGAGTTAGTGAGGTTTGGCACAGTCAGAGAAGGAGTATTGAATTGTTGAGATCAATAATCTTTTGGTATTATTCTGTTGAGTAATACTATAATGCCCAAAATTAAACACTAGATTAAACATTAAACAACCTATGTAATATACTCAAACATAAACTAATATGCACAATTTTTTTTTTCATCAACAAAATGACACACTACATTAATTCATACAATATAGTGTGACTGTTATTATTATATTATTTAACTAAAATATGAAATGATAATATATCTACTTGAACAATTAAATTTTATTACAATGTTTAAATAATAAACATGAATTGTGCTTGCATACCTGAGTCTATCTTCATGTTCATGTGTTGTTCTCTTATCCCAATTACTTGTGCCTGCATACAAAACTCAGTCATGCTACCTTAACCCTACTTGTACTCTACATGATCAAGTCCCTGCACACCTGTCTATCCATCCAGATAAAAATATTAAACACATGATCATAAATAAACCAAACACACATATATTTTCAAAGTGAATTATCATATTGAAGAAGTAAATTAATTACGTTTAAAATTGAAAGACAAACAAACCCTATAGGGGATGGACCTAAAGTCTCAGGGGCTCATCTCTGATGGCCTTGCCTATGTTCATGCTTAGAGACTTCGTAGTTCGACTAATAGACATTCTCTTCCAATTTTAAGGACCATAGATAAAAAAAAAACTAGATAATACCAATGATGGAAAATAATTCTCAAAAGGGCTTAAATGATCGCAACCCATTAATTAGAAATTATTAAATTGTAGATCCAACAATAATTTAACACATCAAATATAAATATAATCCTTTAACGAAATATCCTCTAACTAAGTAAGAGTAAAATTTCACATTGATTTTCTTGTACAATGCTCATAAAATGGTAAGATAATATTAATAAATAATTCATTTATAGTTAACAACTTCATTTAACAAAAAAAATAACTTCCTACCAAAAGAATAAAACTAATTTATGAAATGACTAATTATTAACTAAAATTTACCAATATAAGCTATTTAAAGCTATTCATTCTCCAATGAACATAATTCTCAGTATGATATAATACAATCCATGAATAAAATTAAAAACTTAAACATATGTTTGAAATCCTCAGATAGAAAATAGTTATAAAAAAAAAGGCCACATAATACCTAAGATGATTGAATTCTAACATAAAATGTTTCTGAGCAGTATGGTTCATATAACTTCAAACTTATATTTGTTTAGCATTTCTTTGTAGAGGCTCGGCTAAATTATTTAGAGCAGTATGGTTCATTTAACTACAATTTAAATTTTGTTGAGCACTTCTTAGTAGAAGCTTGACTAAAAAAATTTAAAAGAACCCTACACTTAATCAGGACAGAGAAAGGTCATCAAGAAAAATAATGTTAGCAATATACTCATTCCTTATGAATTACTTGGAATGGAAGCACAAGGAATATAAAAGCCAGCCACTATATGTAACAAAAACATATTAATATAACTGCACTTCACAAGCTCACTAAAATCATGGTTTAATGAAAAGTAAATGTCCTAAAATCAACTTATCACTATTTGCGCTTTCATTGGCATGAACACGATAACAATGAAATAGAATATAAAGAATATAGCTCAGGTTTCCTGTGATCTTATAACAGAGAATTCAAAGACGGCTTGTTCGGCCTAATGCTGGTGAAAGTGTTGTTTGTGCTTTCAAAATTTGGAGATTATAGAGCCTTCATTGATGAATGAGATCTTTCCTATTTCCCAGACATATGTGTTGAAAGTGCGAAGATAAAGAATTTAGCAATTTAGCAATTAGAAAATAAGGATTCCGGTTCTCACCCATATACTTTAAAGCTTACTTGGAACTGAAAATGAATGTTGAACATGTAAGATGTAGAAAAGTTGTATCAAAATAGTTGGTGAGGTCCACATATTTAAAATAAAAATACTTATTATAATTTATAATCTTAAGTTCCAGAAAACTATCTGCATCAAAAGAATGAGTTCGTTGACAAAGACATCAAAGGATTGTAGATGGTTCTCGTAGAGATAGGACAAGATATGCTTAGGTATTTACAAAAAAGAACAGGTGAGATTGGAAAACATAAGTTACTTAAATAACCCTAAGATAATATCAGCGAAAATTTCAAGAGTAAAAGACCAATTCCAACTTTTCAGAAGGCAGCTTTTTGTAAAAGTGGTAGCTATCTCATTTTCAATAATACTGAGATGGGATGAACTCACTGAAAACAGCCACAAATGCAGCCACAAAAATAATACTAGAAACCTTTTTTTTCATGCATTCACAATCTTTAGCTTCTTGTCCAATTTGTTCCTTTTCGCATAGTGTTTCTCTAGCATCTCAACATGCCCTTTGCAGTCAGACTTAAAATGCAGAATAAAATATTGCTGATGGCTGGAAATAAACAAAAATAAATAAATAAAGAACATAGGTAACTAATTGTTAATAAAATTTTGAATACCAAAAAGAAATAAAACCGTTCTTAAAATGGCTGTACGCTCATGAATGAGTGGAAAATTTACTCTCTCTTTGTCATTAAAAGACAAGATAAATGTGAATGAAGCTTTAACAGAGTGCTTTGCTGAGGGAATACAATAAAAATGAAATGAAATAAAATCCAGCGCTGACCAGTGATACTTACCACAAGGATATGCAGTGGATAAGAGTGCAACAAACACCCAAAAGATCAATAAAATTGACATCGCACTGGGTAGACCAAAGGCAGTGATCTATGATGGGGGCTGTAATATCTGCTGAAATTATTTTATATCAGATCTGAATACTCTTTAATCCCTTAGATTAATCTTTACCTAATTCTGAAATTGCATCAACATTTTCAAAGAAATTAATTGGATAATCACACCCGGAAGAAAATAACTTAACACAAACAACAATATAAATGTTTTCTCAAATTTTCAGCATAGAATAATATTTTATTTACTTCCATTAAATGATTTCACACAGAAAATAAACTTTTGTAACTTTATTTCAAATCTGGTAACCAAATTTGTTTCCTGTAGGCACTGTTGGACAACTCTGTTTTAAGGTAAACTTCACAATAATTCTCAAACAAGTATCTTCTTTGAACATACATGAAAGTACATATCCAAAATAGCCAAAACCTCAATCCTAAAAGCTTTCAATGGACTCTGCAACTTAGACTACAAGGAAACTGAAAATACTCCAAAAATAAAATAAAATCATAAGAATCCATTTCTAGATAGACCCTCCCTCCGTAAATACATTCTCACCAAGACAGAGCAGCCATAAAAGTATTGACCGCCCAAGAGACAATAGAAGGCTCTTGCCTTGTTCAAGACCCCGAGCCCTAAGAACATGCTGCAATAAATGAGCTTTGGAAGAGGTGCAAACATTTGTCAGATGCATCATTCGCATACCCCCACTCTTTAAACCATCCACCCTTAAATGTGAGTTGTCTCCCTCTTTAATTCATGTACAGGAGACGCATGCCGCTCAAAAATCAACATTGTCAGTTCTTCCTTGATGTAAGCATAGAGTAGGTAAAAATAATAATTATTTTGTTTAAAGTGAAGAGTACATTTAAGAATCTCAAATAAAAGAGATGCATACTCTTGATTGAGATTAAAATGAAAAATTATTTTTAAAAGATAGTTTTATGGTAGTAATATCTCATTATAGAAATCTCTAACTAAATTAATATTTGAATCTAAGGTACTCGCAATCAAATTATATTAAAAATTAATAATATTATATGATGCGCATAAAATATGATATTCACAGCAGTATTTAAATCAATATTGTTACCAATATTTATGATGATAGTATTATTAGGCATGATAAAATATTAATATTAATACTAAAGGGAATACTCACTAAGGTAGATAGTGATGACAATAAATATAGAGCCTATCTTAAAATAAAAATAGGTGTGCTTCTGATGTTTGTAATGAAATTGACATCTTAGAATGTTCAAATTTTGTTTTAATGAGGAGATTGAGTTTTATTTGTAATTTCTCTTTATGAACACATCATATCATATCAACATCAAATATTCAAATTTATATATTTTCCACTAGTTTTAATAACTACAACCTTCAAAACTCTTGTTTTCACCAAAACTTATAGAGGAAAAATGATGATATATGTTATCCATTCGAGAATCTTTTAGAGAGGATATATCATACATGATTACAATGAAAATGTAGTTTTAAGATTAGATTTGGTATTCCATCTATATCATAATAATTATAACTTTATAAATATAATTAACATACCTATTTTCTTGATTACTTGAGAATACTCTCATGGCTCATTGATAGCACAGTCCACATGGTCCCTAAAACTCATTCAACTCTTACATTAGTTCATTAAGTAAGATCTGATATCCCATGAAATTACAAAGTGGTCAATTTATTATCGGGCATGAAAAGTAATTTATAATCCTTAGTATCTATAATTGACACATGACATAAATCATTTCCATTCACTTTACTCACAATATGTAGAACAATCTTACTCTTGCTATTTTAAAAACTTCCTCATTATAAGTTAGTACCACATTTCAAGTTCATCATATCTTATTTTATTTTATTTTAGTTTTAATTTATTAGGATTTTAGAGGCAAAATTAAAATATCTCAAGCATGTAACATGACCACAACCAAGAACTTAATCATAATGTAAACATTCATAATGTGATAATCAATAAAAGTACCTCAAATGATGTCAATATTAAGTTTTTATTACCATCTTTAGGTGGGGCCTCACAAATACAAGATCAGTTGGACAGCGAGTTCATTGATCTTACCCTGAAGCTATTTGGGTAGTGGGTCCTTTTATCTTCCATAATTCCTAATAGAGTTAGAATCTTTTAATAGGGATTCAAAATCTCCTAACAAGGATTCATATGTACTGAATATATTTCATAAGACTCCTAACAGATTCCATCCTTTCATAAGGAATATTCATATTAGTGCATCTTTTATGGGCAACATTCCCACCAGGGTTTACTCTTTGATCAAGAGGTTCCCTAGTCAACATATCTTGTGTCATTGTGTTATTGTGCATGTATATCTTTTTATGGTTGCCGGTTACATTGCTTACATGGTTAAAATCCATTGAAGTTGATAAAAGTTATATTTATCTAATAATTGATTCACCCCCCCCCCCTCTCAATTATCTTGGTGGACTTTACTTTCTAACAATTGGTATCAGAGCGACAGGTCCTTGAAATAAAAGTTTAACAGCTTAAGGAGATCTATTGCAAATTTTAAGAAAGAAAGTCCTAAGTTTGGTGGAGTAAATTTTGACAGTTGGAAAGAAAAGATGAAGACATGTCTATTGTGTTTAGGACCAGGTTATTGGTTGATTACAAAGAATGAGAAGACTATCATTGATGAGGATAATATTGAAACATGTACTAATGATGAAAGAGATCTATTCATGTGTAACATACTTGCTAGAGAAGCACTTTTATTAGCCCTTCTGGAGAATGAGTAAAGTCAGGTAAAATATTTGAAAACATCTCATGAAATTTGGTTAGCTTTACAGTCTACTTTTGAAGGTGATGAACATGCAAAGAAAGTCAGATTACATAATTGGATATGTGCTTTTGAAGATATAAGAATGATGGAAGATGAATTTGTTAGAAGCTATATTGGTAGAATGTCAGAGATTGTTGCAGGTATAAAATCTTGTGGTGGAACAAAGACAAAGAATGAAGTGAAATGGAAAATTCTGAGGACATTGAATCCTGCATTTAAGTAGACAACACAAATGATTGAACAAATCATACCTTGTACTATGAACTTTACAAGAGAGACTCTTCTTGGAAGATTGGAAGTATCTGAAATGAACCTGAGGTTATCAGGAGACCTACCTAGAATGGAGACAACATTCAGTGCTCTTAGTGTTCGTCCTACTTTGTCAAGAAGCATAAATGTGACCGGATATTATGCTAGCAGTAGCAGATCCAGACACGAAGAAAAAAGGAAGATTGAAGAAGGTATTGCCTTGCTTGTGAAGAGAGAACTAGATGGTAATTAAATTTTTAAATGTTGGACTTGTCAAGAATATGGTCATTTTGCATCTAAATGTCCTAAAAGAGTCAAGAAGTATAGGAAGAACTTTAATCCTAGAAGATCTAAAGAATGTTACTATGAAAATGATGAAGAACTTGAAACTAGTTTGGAGAAATCTTTGAGTGAAAGTGATACTAATAACAATGATGATATAGGATTTGTAGCAATTAAAGAAGAAAATCCTGAAACTGAAATTAAGGAAGAAAAGACTTTATTTTCTCAAGTAGAAAATAAAGCTGGTTAGATTATAGATAGTGGTTGTTCACATAATATGACTAGAGACATGAAAAAGTTTATAAAGTTTAACAATTATGATGTAGGAGTTGTTAGAGTTGGAAACAATGCACCTTGTTTGATTAAAGTTATAGGATCTATTACTCTTGATGGAAAGACTAACTGATGATGTTTACTTTGTGGATGGTTTTAAACATAATATTTTGAGTGTTGGATAGTTAGTTGATAAGGGATATCAAGTTTGGTTTATTGAGAAAACATGTGTGATAAAAGACAAAGATGAAAATCTGATTGGTACTGGATCTAGAACCAGAGGTAATGTATTTCAGTTGAATCCTACTGAGATGACATGTTTGATTACTAAGATTGATGACAGTTGGTTATGGCACATAAGATTTTGTCATATAAACTTTGATAATATTGTGAAAGTAAGTACTAGTCTTGCAGTAAGAGATTTGCCTAAAATAATGAAGCCTACTAACATGATGTGCAAGGAATGTGTGATGGCTAAATAGAAGAGAAGCTCATTTCCTAGCAAGAAGTTTACAATAGAAGAGAAGTTGGAGATTGTTCATACAGACTTGAGCGGTCCGACAAGGACTAAAGGATTCTATGGAGAAAGGTATTTTATGATTCTTGTTGATGACTTTACAAGAATGATGTGGATTGCATTTCTTAAAGAAAAATCTGAAGCATTTGATAAGTTTAAGATCATTAAGAACAAAGTTGAGAATGAATCAGGAATGAAGATTAAATGTCTGAGATAAGATAGAGGTGGAGAATTTACTTCTAAAGAATTTAACATCTTTTGTGAAGTGAATGGTATTAAGAGATATTTTTCAGCCCCTAGGACACCTGAACAAAATGGTATTGCAGAAAGAAGAAACAGATTAGTAACTAAAGCAACAAGAGCTATGTTATTTGAGAATGACTTAGCAAAGATATTCTGGAGAGAAGTAGTGAACACAACCATGTATACAATGAACATAGTACAAATCCGAGTAGACACAAACAAGACACCCTACAAACTATGGTTTGGACATGCACCGTCAGTTAAGTATTTTAGAATTTTTGGAAGCAAATGATATATTAAGAGAGATGATGACATTGGAAAGTTTGATCCTAGAAGTGATGAAGGTATATTTCTTGGTTATTCATTGAAGAGAAAAGCTTATAGATGTTACAATAAGAGAACTAAGACTATTGTTGAGAGCGCAAATGTTAAAGTTGATGAAAAGTTCACAATTTAGGAAAGAATGCTTGATTATGAATTAGATGAAGGAACTCGTCCTAGACCTAACCCTGAGACTACTGAATTATTTTATGAAAATGATAGTGATTTGTTGAATGAAAGCCACAATGAGGTAATTGAAGAATCAACACTTGAAGTAAGATTTGAAACAGTGACACCTAACAAGAATTTATCAAGGAATCATCCTGTTGAGCAGATTATTGGAAGCATAGATAGAGGAGTTCAAACTTGAAATAAGGTACAAAAATAGTTATGTTTGATTTCTAAAATTGAACCTAAATCTACTAGTGAAGCTTGTGAAGATGAACATTGGATTAAAGCTATGAAAGAAGAACTAGATCAGATTGAAAAGAACAAGACATGGGAATTGGTCTGTAGACCTAAAGATAAGAATGTTATAGGAACAAAATGGGTATTTAGAAACAAGATGAATGAACAAGGAGAAGTGGTAAGGAACAAAGCAAGATTGGTATGTAAAGGATACTCACAGCAAGAAGGAATTGACTATGAAGAAAATTTTGCACCGGTAGCAAGAATTGAAGCAGTAAGAATGTTTTTGGCCTATGCAGCTTTTAAGAAATTCAAAGTGTATTAGATGGATGTGAAGTCAACATTTCTGAATGGAGAATTAGAAGAAGATGTTTACATTGAGCAGCCTGAAGGTTTTCCTTTAACTCAAGACGGAGACATGGTATGTAAATTGAAGAAAGCTTTATATAGACTGAAGAAAGCACCTAGAACTTGGTATGCGAGATTGGATAAGTATTTATTGAAATTAGGATTTACAAAAGGAACAACTGATAGCAACCTGTATACAAAAGAAATTGAAAATGGTTTGTTGGTTGTAGTTATTTTTGTTGATGATATTATCTTTGGAGGGGAAGATGAAGACAGTGATAAATTTGTAGATGAAATGAAGACTGAATTTGAAATGAGTATGATTGGTGAAATGAAATATTTTTTGGGATTGCAAATAACATAGAACAGTGATGGTATCTTTGTAAGCTAGCCAAAGTACTTGAATGATTTATTGAAGAGATTTGGAATCGAGAACTGTAAGCCTGTTGGAACACCTATGGTAACTAGACATAAGTTATCTAGCATAGATGAGACTCCTACAGTGGAATAGAAGAAGTACAGATCTATGATTGGAGGATTGTAGTATTTGACTAATACAAGACTTGATATAGCACATTCAGTTGGAATTTTAGTGATATTTCAAGCTGAACCTAGAGAATCACATTATGCAGCGATAAAGAGAATACTGAGATACTTAAGAGGCACACTTGAGTATGGATTGTGGTATGAAAAATATGATGATTTTACCCTATGTGCATATAAAAATGCTGATTGGGGAGGCAGTGTTGATGATAAAAAGAACACCAGTGATGGAGCATTTTTCCTTGGAGGAAGATTAGTTTCATGACTAAGAAAGAAATAGAATTGTACTTCACAAAGCATAGCAAAAGCAAAATATGTAGCAGCAACAAACAATTGTAACCAAATAATTTGGATGAAGAAAATGCTGAAAGATATTAGAATAAAATTTGTTGAACCTGTTGTTATACATTGTGATAACACCAGCACAGTTAGTATGTCTAAGAACCCTGTGTTGCATTCTAAGACAAAGCATATAGAGATAAAGTATCATGTAGTAAGAGAGAAAGTTGCAGAGAAAGAAGTCAGACTTGAATACATGGGCAAAAAGGAGCAAATTGCAGACATATTTACAAAAACTTTGCCTAAGGATATATTTGAGTATCTAAGAGGTATGCTTGGGGTTATGCCCTAGCCTACTTTTGAGAAGTGATGCAGAATGTTGCATCCATCCAGTGGTATATGAGCCCTATTTTTCTTCTGGAATGGATGTTGGTACTTCCTCTATGGGGGAGTATGTGTATCTGAGCTAAGTCATGAGGACTCTAGTGAATGTATTTTTTGAACAATGTCTTTTGACATTGGAGTTTTTGTTGACATAATGATGAAATTTCCATCATTGATGTCAATGGAGGAGAAGTGTACATGAAAAAACATTTGTACCATCTATTGGAGAGAACTAAATAGGAAAATGAAGCAAGATTTGATTGATGAAGAAGACTTGAAGTATTTTCAGAGCAGCAGTGTTGTAGTGATTGGATTTATGGAACTTGGATGTTTTTTAATCTATGTTGCCATCAATGCAAATGGGGGAGATTTTTAGGAATGAATGATAAATATATCCTATGGGGGAGTATTAGCAGCCATTTTGTAGCAGTTTTTGTTTCATTCATGATTGTGATTGTCATTGATGTCAACACAATGATCTACTGAAGATTAGCAGAGAAGCAGACAGAGTTTGAGTTAGAGCATTTGGGATATTGAAGATAAAGCTATGTGCAGTTGAGGAATTATTCTATGATGTATTATTAGATCATGGTTAATAGTGCAAACAATAATTCATTTATTCTTGGAAGTTATGAGGAAATCAGTGCAAGCAGTATTCAGGCAGTGTTCCTGAGTAGCGGTTTGTGGAAATTGGATGATATCTCCTAATCAGGATGGAATCTGGTTATGCTCATTTAGAGAGAATTTCAAGACATGTTGATAGTGATGTGGATGACAGTGCAAGATACGAGGTCACATGAGTGAAGAATTATATTGATTGGAAGTCGACAGTTTTGTGTAATTTTGATGTAACGTGTGGAAACTTTTATTTTGTAATTTGTATGCCGACTCATTTGTAACTAATTGAGTGTGGTATAAAGGAAGGAGTGTATTCCTTGTTGTAATGTGGAATGTGATGAATGTAAGTGTATTGTGAAAACAAAATTATTGAAAGAGGATATGCGAAGTACTGAGATCTAGTATTGAGATCTGAAAAAGGAGTTAGTGCGGTTTGGCACAGTCATAGAAGGAGTATTGAATTGTTGAGGTCAGTAATATTTTGGTATTATTATGTTGAGTAATACAAGATCAGTTAGATAGTGAGTTCGATGATCTTACCCAGAAGCTATTTGGGTAGTGGGTCCTTCTGTCTTCCATAACTCCTAACAAAGTTAGAATCTTTTAACAGGGATTCAAAATCTCCTAACAGGGATTCATATGTACTGAATATATTTCATAAGACTCCTAACAAAGTCCATCCTTTCATAAGGAATATTCATATTAGTGCATCTTTTGTGGGCATCATTCCCACTGGGGTTTACTCTTTGATCAAGAGGTTCTCTAGTCAACATATCTTGTGTCATTGTGTTATTGTGCATGTATATATTTTTATGGTTATTGGTTACATTGCTTACATGGTTAAAATCTATAGAAGTTGATAAAATTTATATTTATCTAATAATCGATTCACCCCCCCCTCTTAGTTATCTTGGTGGACTTTACTTTCTAATAGAAGCATTAGTGTGAGTGCAGATTATGCTAGTGGTAGTAGATCTAAGAATGAAGAAGACAAGAATATTGAGGAAGGAATTTCCTTTCTTGTGAAAAGAGAACCAGAAGGTAAGAAAATCTTTAAATGTTGGACTTGTCAAGAATATGGTCATTTTGCATCTAAATGTCCTAAGAGAGTAAAGAACTATAAAAATATCTTTAAACCTAGAAGATCTAAAGAATGTTACTATGCTAATGATGAAGAATTTGAGGCTAGTACGGAGAAATCCCTAAGTGAAAGTGATAATGATAATGATGATATACGATTTGTAGCAATAAAAGAAGAAAACTCTGAAACTGAAGCTAGAGAAGAAAAAGATTTAGTTTCTCAAGTAGAAAAGAGATCTGATTGGATTATAGATAGTGGTTGTTCACATCATATAACTAGAGATATGAAGAAGTTTATAAAGTTTGAAAATTATGATGGAGGAATTTTCAGAGTTAGAAACAATGCACCTTATTTAATAAAAGGAATACAATCTATTTCTCTTGATGGAAAGACTAACACTGATGATGTTTATTTTGTGGATGGATTGAAACATAATATTGTGAGTGTTGGATAGTTAGTTGATAAGGGATATCATGTTTGGTTTACTGAGAAAACTTGTGTGATCAAGGATAAGGAGGGTAATTTGATTGGTACTGGATCAAGAACCAAAGGTAATATATTTCAGTTGAACCCAGCAGAGATGAGATGTTTGATACTAAGATTGATGATAGTTGTTTATGGCACATAATATTTTGTCATATAAACTTTGATAACATTGTGAAAGTAAGTACTACACTTGTAGTAAGAGATTTTCCTAAAATTATGAAACCTACTAACATGATTTGCAAGGAATGTGTTATGGCTAAACAAAAGAGAAGTTCATTTCCTAGTAAGAAGTTCACATCAGCAGAGAAGTTGGAAATTGTTCATAAAGATTTGAGAGGTCCCATAAGGACTAGAGGATTCTATGGTGAAAGGTACTTTATGATTCTTGTTGATGATTGTACAAGAATGACATGGATTGAATTTCTTAAAGAAAAATCTGAGGCATTTTATAAGTTTAAAGTAATTAAGATAAAATTTGAGAACAAATCTAGAATGAAGATTAAATGTTTAAGATCAGATAGAGGTGGATAATTTACTTCAAAATAATTTAACACTTTGTGTGAAGTGAATGGCATTAAGAGACAGCTTTCAGCCCCTAGAACACTTGAAAAAAATGGTATTGTAGAAAGAAGAAACAAGTCAGTAACTGAAGAAACAAGAGCTATACTATTTGAAAATGATTTGGCGAAGACATTTTGGAGAGAAGCAGTGAATACAATAGTATATACAATGAAAAAAGTACAAATCAGGGAAGACACAGACAATACACCTTATGAATTATGGTTTGGACATGTGCCATCAATTAAGTATTTCAAAAATTTTGGAAGTAAGTGTTACATTAAAAGAGATGATGGCATTGGAAAGTTTGACCCTAGAAGTGATGAAGGTATATTTCTTGGTTATTCATTGAAAAGAAAAGCTTATAGATGTTTCAATAAAAGAACTAAAACTATTGTTGAGAGTGCAAATGTTAAAGTTGATGAAAAGTTCAAAATTCAGGAAAGAATGCTTGATTACAAATCAGATGAATGAACTTGTCCTAGAATTGATCAAGAAAATATTGAATTATTCTATGAAACTGACAGTGATTTGCAGAATGAAAGTCACATTAAGGAAACTAGAGAAGAACCTAGAGGAGAACCTAGAGTTGAAGAAAGAACTGAGATAGTGACACCTAATACGAATCTAGCAAGAAATCATCCTATTGAGCAGATTATTGGGAGCATAGAAAAAGGAGTTCTAACATGGAATAAGGCACAAGAAGAACTGTGTTTAATTTCTCAAATTGAACCTAAATCTACTGATGAAGCTTGTAAAGATGAATATTGGATTAAAGAAATGAAGGAAGAACTAGATAAAATTGAAAAGAACAAGACTTGGACTTTGGTCCCTAGACCTAAAGATAAGAATGTTAGAGGAACTAAATGGGTGTTCAGAAACAAGATGAATGAACAAGGAGAAGTGGTAAGAAACAAAGAAAGATTGGTATGTAAAGGATACTCACAGCAAGAAGGAATTGACTATGAAGAAACTTTTGCACCTATTGCAAGAATTGAAGCAGTGAGAGTGTTTTTGGCATATGCAACTTATAAGAAAGTCAAAGTATATTAGATGCATGTGAAGTCAACATTTTTGAATGGAGAATTAGAAGAAGAAGTCTACATTGAGTATCCTGAAGGTTTTCCTTCAACTCATGAAGGAGACATGGTATGTAAACTTAACAAAACTTTATATGGACCTAAGAAAGCACCTAGAACTTGGTATGCAATACTGGATAAGTATTTGATAAAATTAGGATTTACTAAAGGCACATCAGACAATAATTTATATATGAAAGAAATTGAGAATGGTTTGTTGGTTGTGGTTATTTTTGTTGATGATATTATCTTTGGAGGAGAAGATGAAGCCAGTGATAAATTTGCAGATGAAATGAAGATTGAATTTGAAATGAGCATGATTTGTGAGATGAATATTTTTTAGGACTACAGATAACACATAATAGTGATGGTATTTTATTATGTCAAACAAAGTTTTTGAATGATTTAATAAAGAGATTTGGAATGCGAAATTGTAAGCCAGTTGGCGCACCTATGGTAACTGGACACAAGTTATCTAGCACAGATGAGACTCCCGTAGTTGAACAATTGAGGTACAAATATATGATTGGAGGACTATAATATTTAACTCATACAAGACCAAATATATCACATGCAATTGGAATTGTTGCAAGATTTCAAGCTGATCCTAAAGAGTCACATTACACAGCAGTAAAAAGAATACTGAGGTACTTGAAAGGCACACTTGAATATGGATTATGGTATGAAACATATGATGATTTTACCCTATGTGCATATACAAATGTGGATTGGGGAGGCAATGTTGATGGAAAAAAGAGTACAAGTGGTGGACCATTTTTCCTTGGAGGTGTTAGGAATGGGAACACTGAGAGGGGGGGTGAATCAGTGTTCACTTAATTTAATATTTTTACTTTACTTCTTAAACTTAACTTGAATGCTTAAGTACTGAAATGAACATCAACATAAATAAGAAACATGAACTCAATACATAACACCAATGTGGTTATGGGGAAACCCAAATAGGTAAAAACCCCAGTGGGAATTGACACCCACTAATAATCTGTACTAGTGTTTTATGATCCTTGTTAGAAGATCCTTAACCCTGTTAGGAGTTTCTTTACAATGTATTTAGTACAATGACCTAGTCAAGGGTTGGACCCTGTTAGGAGTCTTTTACAATAACCCTATTAGGGGTGGGGACACACTATCCTAGAGCTCATTGCTCAAGTGGTGAAGTCTACAACCTTCTGATCTCAGATACACACTATATCTGCTAGATGAACTGGCACTGTGACACTGCTTGTCTAATCAATTCCTTTGACCCTCTTGCAAAGCTCTAATACATCTTATCAAATTTTTGCACACTTCTTCTCTTGTTATTTCAACTCTCTATTACCTTCCATACTTCATTACAACAACGCATCTACTATTTATATGCGCATACAAAACAATTAACTAGGTCGGCCCTTTAATCGATTACATACAACTCTTCCAATTGAATTGGCTTAAGAATTTTTAATAACAAACATAATTATATGTCTACAACCTAATTAAAATAGGCACATAGACCTTACACAACAATAATATAACCGCTAACCAAAAATACCAATGGTCGGCTGCTTGTACTATTCTTCTCTGGCATTCACTGTCTGTGCAAATTAAACTCTCTGTATCTTCTGATCATGCACTCTTAGACTTAGCATGAATATGGTCTTACCAACTTAACTTCTAGGGTGCATACCATAATTTTGTCATATGCATGTGTGCTGATACTCTAACCTTCAGGTACTCTGTACACTATCCAGTCTTCAACACTTAGCCAATTTCTAATCTTCTTATCATGAGCGCTGACTCCAAAACATCATATGACTTTGTTGCCATAATGAAAACACTATATTCAGTCATATACACTAGTATAGTCAACTTTCCAACAATCTCCCCCTTTTTCATTGATGGCAACAAAGGAATATGGCAAAGTTACCAACTGTCCCTTGATACAAAAAACACTTAATCATACTTTATCTTATATCTCCCTTATGTCTTCTTACTATACATTTTATTTACATAGCTATAGCTCCATATTCTATACATACTCCCCCTTTGACATTAATGACAAAGGTGTTACAAAATTGAATATTTACAAGTACTTATACTGAAAGTACATCCAGGTATGCAATCTATAAATTTTGGATCACTTGCTTCCAAAATGCAATCAATGCATTGACTGTTTGGAGATGGGCGCATAAGGCATATTGTAATTTCTCCATCTTCTCCAAATCTAAACTAGGCCCTTGATCATATGTCACCATGGTGGCATCGATCTCCTTGATATTCTAATTCAACACATCTAGGGAGGGCATAAGAGCATTTCTAAGCTGAGTCTGCCTAGCCCTTATTTTTGACATCTCCTTTCCTGCCTTCTCAATTTTGTCAATTTGTCCCTGATATACATTTTTACACATGTTTACATCAGTAGAGGGATCTTCTACTGACTTCCTCACTTTTTCAATCATGGCCTCTGCTTCTTGAATCTTCTTGTAGTGATCAGCTGTCAACTTATCTTGATTCATATAGTCAACAATAATTTTCCTTCCTTTTGCTGCAAACTCTTTCAAAGTTGCTTGTCCAACTTTGAGTGAACTGAGGTCTAGTGAGAAGTTACTAACCAAATCATTTAGTCTTTTCTTCATATACTTCTCATCTGCAACTAATGATGCTAATTCTTCCAAGTTAGAGAAATTACTCTTGAACTGTGAAAGAATTGCACTTACATCATCAACAGAGTGTACCTTGGACACTTTCTTATCTGTTGGTAACAAGCTGTTTAGGATATTTACTGATTCTACAAGGAGGGGATTCCTCATTACCTATTTCTCCTTGGCCTTCTCCATAGCTAATACATTGAACTTGATAAGGTCTTCTTCTCCCCATGAGTCCAAACTAGTGGTGTCAGGTGTCAAGCTTGACAACAATGATGTTGAGGGAGTGATAGGAGTGCTATCCATCACTTCTTTCTTTACTTTTCTTAGCATTTCAATAAATGGCTTATCTATTGTTTCATTTCCTTTTTCCTCTTCTTTTTCTTTCTCCTCTTCTATCTTTTCTTTCTCTTTTTCTTTCTCTTCTTTTTCTATTTGCTTCTCTTCTTCTTTTTCATCTGTTATATCTTTAATGTGTACTTCTTCTTGTGGATTGGGTGAATTGTTACCGCAAAGGATTTCAACTTCTTGTGTGCTCACAAAAGCTTCCTCAAACTTATCTAGGTCTCTATATGTGGCTTCCATAGCTATTTCTATATTGTCAATGATGATAGTGTTATCTTTCAGTGACTCTGTCATGGGCGCAGACTTTTCTACCTTTGTATGTGTTTCTACTGTAGGTGTTGAATCCTGAGGACTTGTCATTGATACCTTTGTGGTCTCTAACTCCTTGGCTTCCTTAGGAGGAACTTGAGTTCTGTGCGTAGTACATGGATACATGTGTCTGTTCAAGAATACCTTCTCAAAGGCTTTCTCTGTCTCTTTAGCTACTAACTCATAATTTTTATCCATGATATGCAGTGTTCTTGTCTTAGTTCAGAGGTGTGGTTTCACCAAATCTAACAACAAGGCTTTCTCTTTAAGAGAACATACCAGGAGACTTTCATCTAGAATTTTCTCTCTTATTCTTAGATCTTCCTCATTTGCCTGTCTCTTCAAGAATTCCAAAATGTTCCATACATTATTTGGAATCACTGTTTTTAGTTCTAGGACCATCTTTTTAAACTTTAGCATACATTTGACAATCATTCCATGAATCTTTGATTTGTCAATCTCACTATATTTCTCATAGAACTTTCCTACTTGATCAATTTTTCCTTCATCAACAATCCTTGTACTTAACACACTGAGACTAGGTTTGAAACTTACTTCTGGAGGTGCTTGAGTATTTTTTCTGCTTCTTGTTGCTTGCGAGGATGGATGACTAGTGCTAATCTCTTTCTTCCTCTTAGGCATTGCCTTATATTTAGGAGGAGCAATAAGGTCAATTGTTTTTGTGGGCACAGGAGGGGCAACAACTGTTTTACCCTTCTGATCATCTAATTTATCAATTTTCTCCTTCTTCATCTTTGGATCATCAAATTCTATCTTTGTTGTAGCTCTGCTCTCTATTTCAAAAGCAATATTCTCTTACCTAGCTTTGTCTAGGTCTTCTTGAGATACTCCACGAATTTTCAAAATCTTTGAGGTAACCTTGGAAACTTTTCTTTTTGTTGCTACATTGTTCAATACATCATATACTTCTCTTGTTTTCTCTTCATAAGTTCCCCATCTAGGTTCATTGAGGTCCTTAGGTGCTGACAATAGAACTTGAACATAAGCCTCTAGAATAGGCTCTTCAACTTCATATCCCAGTGGATGAATCCACTTTTTTCCTGGTTCAACAACCTCCATGCATGTTGTATCAGTCTCTACTATAAAAAAAATACTATCCTTGTATTTTTCAAATATCTTTTCAGGTATCCTATACCTCATCTGCATTCTCACTCTAAATGTTTTCAACTCCAATTCAATGTAATCCTTAAGGGTACTTTATGTGGATTCCTTAAAGGATATCTATGGCTAGTGGGAATAGACTTGTCTAGATACAAATCAAACACCTTTCCAAGAATATGGAAGTATATATAGATTATTAAAGACCCAAACTTGAATATCTTGGCCTTGTCATGCTTGATGGCTCTTATGTTGTCTATTAGCTGTGCGTGCAAGATCTCACATAGATTAAACTCTCCATTCTCTCTTACCAATCTTATTGCTGCTAGAATGGTGGCCCCTAACACATTGTTTACTCTGATGGTGTGCTGGAACCTGTATCCTAGTATCATGGACATCAATTTGATGTCTTTCTCCTCTATAGGCTCTATTATCATTCTGCACCTATCACTTCTTGATTTGCAAGCCTGCTCAACCAGTTTTCTCACGTCCTTACCTGCTGGAAGAATGGTGCCTTTCTTAGACAGACTTGTCATCTCATGAATTAGATCTCTTGTTATCCTAACCATTACTTCACCTATCCAAAATAGGTCATCATGGATCTTGCCAAGTAGGATCTTGATCCATTCTGACTCATCCAACTATGCATACTCATCCATGAAGGTTTTACCAGGTTTCATCATTGTTTCCATGTGCACTCTTATTCTATCCAAACCTACTTGTTCCTTCTTGCAATATATGTATGCCCTGATATCTTCTACATGCATAACACCCATGGGAGTGCGAGAGAATGCACCTTCTAGGTCATCAAGTTTGGGTTTGAATGGATGCCTCTTAAACACATATCTCTTCTTTTTCACCACATTAAATACAATGGGAGTAGCCATTACTTACTTGTATATCGCTTTCCAAATGATCTCAAAGACTTCTGAATTAGCGCGATGGATTAGGGCTTCCACAACCGATCAAGTGCACTTGCTAACCATTGGTGAATCAATCTACAATCCTTCAAAATCAAATTCTAGGGTTCCTCTACTCTCCAATCACTTTGAATTAGAATGCAATGAGAGATCTAAAAGCTTCTATGTACTTTAAAGTAGGAATTTCACCATTAATGCTTGCCACATAAACTAGGCTATCATTGATAATTTCTAACTTTCATTGAGTAATCAATCAGCTAGTGCATTCTTGCACAAAGCTTCTACTAATCTCCAAAAGGTTAAGTCCAAAGGCGTATACTCTGAGGGTGAGTATACTAGCCACGTAGGGGTTTAGAGCTAAATTAGCTCCTCATATGACCCCGAGGGCCATTCATCCAGATGTAGAGGGTGCATCCACTATGGATGCATCCAATACATTCTCATCAACCTTATCCTTCTTCGCCTCTAACCAAATCATGCTCGCATCTTCTGAAGCTTTCAAAAACTTGACTTCTCCTTCAGTATCCAGTATTGATTCTTCTATCTTTTTAGGGCTTTCCTAACTTTGCATCCTTGATCTACAAAACTTTGAGATGTGTCCAGCCTTGTTACATGAGTGACAAATAACTGGAAGCCTTATATTCCTCCACACATTGACATGGGTTACCATTTTAAACTATCTAGCTGAGTGATCATTATAGTTACATATCTGACATGTAACATTCTGAGAACTTTTTACATTTGGCTGATTCTGATTTCTTTGATTATGTCGAGTTTTACTTTTCTGACTTGTCTTACAATTCATAGCTCTATGACCAAATTTATTGCATGAATAATAGTAACCATTGAAAGGTCTTACCTCTATACAGTTCCTTGTTATATGTCCATGCTTGTTACATGCATAAAAAGTTTGATCTATTGGCTTGCGCTCATTCTTGGATGGTTCAATATGATCTTTAGTTTGACTTCCAGTCTCCTTAGCATCTATGGTGTCTTCTGGTTCTTTCATTCTTGCTCACATGTTGTCAATCTGATTTTGTGCTTCATTAAATCCAATGCCACTGGTATCTCCTTTAAGCTTCTGAACATATAGTTGAGATTCAATCAGATCCTTTCTTGTGTGTAATTTATCAATGTGATTCTTAGCCTCTTTCAATTCAGATTCTAAGCTTTCTTTTTTGTTTCTTAGCTCCAAGATTTCCATGTTTGCTTGCCTTAATTCTTCATTTAGTTGAAGGTTCTCTTTGATCTGTTCATCATAGACTTCTTGATTGTTGGTTAGCTTATCATCCAATTCTTCATTCTGTTCTTTTAGGGATGAATTTTCTTCATTCATCTTCTTGATCATTATCCCTAAATCACTGGTAGAGAATTATTTCAAATCTTTTCTTAGCCTTTTGATGTCTGCTTGAGCATCACTAACTTTTTCTTTTAGTTCTTCAATTTCTTTTTTAGATTTTTCCAGGTCTTCAAGAGCAGCTTCAAGATTTCTTTTTAGATGTTTCATTTCTACTTTGTCCATGATCTCCTCAAGTGGTTAAACTTCTTTGCTGAGGACCAGAGCTCTGATACCAATTGTTAGGAATGGGAACACTAAGAGGGGGGGGGGGGGTGAATCAGTATTCACTTAATTTAATCTTTTTACTTTACTTATTAAACTTAACTTGAATGCTTAAGTACTGAAATAAACATCAACATAAATAAGAAACATGAACTCAACACATAACACCAATGTGGTTATGGGGAAACCCAAATAAGTAAAAACCCCCATGGGAATTGACACCCACTAATAATTTGTACTAGTGTTTTATGATCCTTGTTAGAAGATCCTTAACCCTGTTAGGAGTTTCTTTACAATGTATTTAGTACAGTGACTTGGTCAAGGGTCAGACCCTATTAAGCATCTTTTACAATAACCCTTTTAGGGGTGGGGATACACTATCCTAGAGCTCATTTCTCAAGTGGTGAAGGCTACAACCTTCTAATCTTAGATACACACTATATATGCTGGATGAACTAGCACTGTGACACTGCTTGTCTGATCAGTTCCTTTGATGCGCTAATTCTTTGACCTCTTGCAAAGCTCTAATACATCTTATCAAATTTTTGCACACTTATGCTCTGCTTATTTCAACTCCCTATTACCTTCCATACTTCATTACAATAGTGCATCTAATATTTATATGCGCATACAAAATAATTAACTAGGTCGACCCTTTAACCGATTGCATACAATGCTTCCAATTGAATTGGCTCAAGCGTGTTTTTAAAAAAACATAATTATATGTCTAAAACCTAATTAAAATAGGTGCATAGACCTTACACAACAATAATATAACCGCTTACCAAAATACCAATAGTCAGTTGCTTGCACTGTTCTTCTCTGGCATTCACTGTCTATGCAACTTAAACTCTTTGTATCTTCCTCATACTGAATCTTCTGATCATGTTCTCTTAGAATTAGCATGAATATGGTCTTACCAACTTAACTTCTAGGGCACATAACATAATTCTATCATATGCATGTGCGCTAATGCTCTGACCTTCAAGTACTCTATACACTGTCTAGTCTTCAACACTTAGCTAATTTTTGATCTTATTATCATGAGAGTTGACTCCAAAACATCATATGACTTTGTTTCCATAATGACAACACTATATTAAGTCATATACACCAGTATAGTCAACTTTCCAACATGGGGAAGATTGGTTTCTTGGCTAAGCAAGAAACATAATTGTATTTTACAGAGCACAACAAAAGAAGAATATGTTGCAACAAACAATTGTAACCAAATAATATGGATGAAACAAATGTTGAAGGATATTAGAATAAAATTTGATGAGCCTATCGTTATACACTATGATAACACCACTACAATAAGTATGTATAATAATCTTGTACTACATTCTAAGACAAAACATATAAAAATAAAGTATCATGTAGTGAGAGAGAAAGTTGCAAAGAAAGAAGTCAAACTTGAGTATATAAGTACAAAAGAGCATATTATAGATATATTTACAAAGCCATTACCTAAAGATAGATTTGAGTATTTGAGAGGTAAGCTTGGGGTTATGCCCCAACCTACTTTTGAGAATTGATGTAGATTGTTGCATCAATCCAGTGGTATATGAGATCTATATTTTTCTAGACTACATGTTGGTACTTCCTCTATGGGGGAGTATGTGTGTTTTTGAGCTAAGTCATGGAGGACTCTAGTGAATGTATTTTTTGAAAAGTGTCTTTTGACATTAAGGATTGACATATTGATGTTTACTATTGTCATTGATGTCAATGGGGGAGAAGAATACATGAAAAAGATCTATTTATTGGGATAAGAAGAATTTAATAGGAAAATGAAGCAAGCTTTGATTGATGAAGAGGATTTGAAAACATTTCAGAGTTGTAGCATTGCAATTTGGTATTCATGGAACTTGGATGTTTTTTCATCTATGTTTCCATCAATGCTAATGGGGAGATTGTTAGGAATGAATGCTAAATATATCCTATGGAGGAGTATTCACAACCATTTTGTAATTGTTGTATGTTGCATTCATGACTGTGATTGTCATTGATGTCAACACAATGATCTAATGGAGATTAGCAGAGAAGTCGACAATGTTTGAATTAGCACATGTGGCATGGAGTATTGCAGATCAAGCTATGTGGAGTTGAGGACTTACTCTATATTATGTCTTGAGATCATGGTCAAGAGTGCATATGAAAATTCAACTATTCATGACAGTTATGTGTAAATCAGTGGAAGCAGTATTCAGGCAGTGTTCCTGAGAAGCGGCTTGTGGAAATTGGATGATATCTCCTAATCAGGATAGAATCTGGGAATGCAAAGTTGTATAGTTGGTAAATACATTATGATAGTGATGTGGACATAAAAACAACGTTAGAGGTCGCACGAGTGAAGAATTATTTTGTTTGGAAGCTGACAATATTATGTAATGTGAAAAGGTTTATATTTTGTAATTGGTTAAGCCTTGTATGCCTACTCATTTGTAATTATTTGAGTGTGGTATAAATGAAGGATTTTTTTCTTAATTGTAATAGGAAAATGAGATATGGTATGAAGTTAATTGCAGAATTGAGCAATATATGTTATAAGAGGATATGTGAAGTACAAAGATCTGGTACTGAGATCTGATGAAGTAGCTGGTGCGGTTTGGCATAGACAGAGGAGAAAAGATAAGATTCTAAGATCAATAATTATTTGGTATTATTCTATTGAGTAATACATAGATCAGTTGGATAGTGTGTCCAGTGATCTTGCCCTTGAAGCTATTTGGACAGTGGGTCCTTCTGTCTTCCATAACTTCTAACAGGGTTAGAATCTTTTAACATGGATTCAAAGTCTCCTAATAGGGACTCATATGTATTGAATGTATTTCATAAGGCTCTTAATAAAGTCCATCCTCTCACAAGGAATTTTCATATTGGTACATCTTTTGTGGGCATCATTCCCATTGGGGTTTACTCTTTGATCAAGAGGTTCCCTACTTAACATATCTTGTGTTATTGTGTATGTTCATATTTATATGGTTTTTGTTTACATTGATTACATGGTTGAAATTTTTTAATAAAGAAAAGAGTTGTATTTATCTGATAATTTATTCACCCCCACCCCCCTCTCAGTTATCTTGGTGGACTTTACTTTCTAACATTTTCTACAACTTTAAAAGCTAACATTTTCTACATTTCTTGGTATAACTAACTAAAAGAAATTAAAAACAAACATTTAAGAAACATTTTTTATAGTATTTTAACAATAGTTTTCTAATATTTTCTAACTAGGGTTTTCTAGCTAGGGTTTTTTAACTAGGGTTTTCTTGCTAGGTTTTTCTAACTAGGGTTTTCTAACATTTTCTAACAAGAAGTTTGAAAAATTATCCAACAGAAAATAAAAAATTACTGAAAACAAAAAAAACTTACTAAGATAACTGAAAAACACATAATTTCTAATTAAAAAATAAAGAAATAAATAATTATGTGTACCTGGTATCAAAGACGATCAAAAGATGTCAAAAACACTCACGAAATGTTGATGTCAGAGGGTTCGATCTACACTTGGGGGCTGACAAGATTGCAAAACCAAAAGGTGAAAATGACTTCTCGTTGCCACATTTTATTAAAAATTTGGCCCAAGGGGGGTTCGAACGAACACCCCCCTTCATACAAAGCCCCTTATTTAGGGGCTTCGTATGAAGGGGGGGTTTTCATCTGAACACCCCTCTGTGGGGTGTTCAAACAAAGTCCCCTAGGGCCTTTGTTCAAACATACATGTTCAAACGAATGGACTCAAAATGATTTTTTTTTTTGATGTTAGTCTTTTTCGTTAGAAAATGTGGGAACCACTTTTGTGGCCTAACCCAATGATATAATATTATTTTAAAATCATACTTATGCACAATAGTATATTGTATAAGATTTTGAGGTTTATGTTGTACGTATGATTCTAAGTATCAAGTGATATGAGACCAAAAAATGTTAAGGAATGAAACAAATATGATACTTTATGTTGAATTGTAAAGAAATTGAGAAAGTTAGTGTGATAGTCAGTGAGGCATATTGTCAGTGAGACACACTAGCCAGTGAGGCATTGTAAACAATATATTTTAGATAATCCAATGAGAAAACTTTGAGTGGTTTTAATCCTCAGAGGGTTTCCACTCATGAAAATCTCTTGCATCAAACTCTTATGTATGTTTAATTGCATTATTGTCCATTCTACTATTATTTTATGCTACATAAACAAGTTAAATTTTTTAAAGTGAACTTGTGTATGAACATTGATTCAATCCCTCCTCTCAGTGTTCATTGCACTCCTACAATAATATCAAGCTTCCTTTTTAGCATTTCTATTTTGATTTCAATTTTAAATCCTCAATAGGGGTTTAAATTAGGTACAAACCTCTTTCCACAAACATTTTCCTTATTTTCTATGGCATGTGACATGTGTTTCAACTATGGAAAAGGCTACAAAAGACCTAAAAGAGAACAACAAATTGATAGTGTTTTTATAAAAAATTATATGGTTTAAGGAAATGGACTTTCCTTGGACCTTCTAATCATCCCTGACCTTCCTAGTCACCCCTAACCTGCCTTTTTGGATAGAAACTTGGATTGTAGGTCAGTTGTTTCAAATTTCTAGATTTAGCTTCAAAATTAGAGTTACAATCTATTATTTATCTACATACATATCATTTCATCTTTCCCTCCATTATTGTTGTTAGACTCCTCTTTTTCTATGTTATTTCACTTTGTTAGATGCACAATGGTTAAATGATGTAATATTTTACAATGTTTTATAATGCAATGATGAATTTAAGTGGTTCAATTATGATAATTGCATTAATGTGGATGTAATGAATTAGGAATTGGTTAGATGAACAATATTATGGACTTATATATGTTTGGATAAGAGAGTGTGCACTTTATAGTTTGAAGTTGATTATGAATATTCTCCAAGTTTATAAGATCTCAGTTGAGTACTTTTATTATGTGCAAGTGGATGCAAGAGATGATGTTCTCTGAGGAGGGGGGAGTATCAACAGGTGTGGGAGGTAAATATATGATGTGTTGCAAAGCTATTTGAGTTCCTAAACTTGTAGATATAGGATAGGTCATGGACAATATTAACCCTAGAAATGTGGAGTAGTGTATTAGGCTCCTCTTTGGTTAACCCTAGATAATAAGATGAGTTGTAGGGTTTCTTCTTATCAAGAATTTAAGATTTTTACCTAAGTATTTGTTTGACCTAGCTCAAATAATGAGATAAATCAATAACCAGTCTGGATTAAATCTTAATTTTAATTTAACAAACTCATTTTTATTATATATATGAATTCATGGTTATAGTATACATTTGTAATATTCTTTTGGTTTTATAAATTGTTCAAATTCTCTACTAAATAAAAACCTTTCAAAAATAATTTTTTTAAAATATATTTAATATTTTCTTAAATTAAAGAAAGAGATATATAATCACACAACTTTGTATTTAAATTCATCTTCTTATTTTGAACAATAATTTCGGTGCCCCACATTTTAGGCAGGTGGAGAGTTACTCCCTCCCTCTCCTCTTCTCGAATTTCTTAACTTGTACATATTTATCTATTTTTTCTATTAAAATAATACATATGCTAATACATTTTTCCAAAAAGAAGAAGAAAGGTGATACTTTTTTAATATTTAGATACTTACAATGACAATTAAATTAACCTTTATATATAGCTTCATTTAAAACATATCCAATAAAAAATTTAAACGAAAAAATTATAAATCAAACAAGTTTCTTACACTTGTGATGACAAATTTTATGTCAAAATAGACTTATCCAAAACATATCTAATAAAAGACTTAAAAATATGAAACAACTTTGTCCTTCATTTTAACTTCTTATTTGTTTGATAATTTTAATATTATTTTATCTTTATAGATTGTTAAAAATACAATTCCTTGAACATATGTTAATGTGTTTTGCAAAAAAATAAAATAAAATAAATTGTCATACTTTTTTAATATTTAAATGCTTACAATGACATTTAAATTGACCTTTACATATAGCTTCATTTTAAATGAAAAAAAATCATAAATCAATCAAGTCTCTTACACTTGTGATGACAAAATTTATGTCAAAATAGACTTACCTAAAAAGTGTGTGTGTGTGTGTGTGTGTATGAAGTAGAGAGATATAAAAGCTTCAATTTATATAATTTTATTTAAATATTTTTAATAAATATAAATTTATTTAATCTTAGGGTTATGCTTTAATTTGGTTTAATGTTAAATAAATTTCATTATTCTTAAGGTACTTGAGATTTTCTTTGAATTTAGTTTAGGTTCATGATTTATTTTGGTTTGTGTTAGGGTCAGGGTTTAATTTGGTCTATTGGCGGGGTTATGATTCTATTTGGTTTAATGTTACGATTCAATTTGGCTTAGTGTTTAGTTGGGTTTAGGGTTAGAGTTGAATTTGGTCTAGCATTATAATTTGACTATAATTTGATTTGGGGTTTTCCATGAATTAGGTATAGGGTTAAGGATTGAATTTATTATAGCATTCATTTATGGTTAAGTGTTACATTTTTTATAGTTTTCATTTAGGTTTAAGGTTTGGATCTAACTTAGCTTAGTGTAGGGTTATTTTTGATTTAGATTCATCATTAGATTCAATTTGGTTTAGTATTAGGTTTAGGCTTCTATTTGGTTTTATATTCAATTAGGTTTAGAGTTAAAATTCAATTTAGTTTGGTATTAGGGTTAAGGTTTAATTTTGTTAAGGGTTGGGTTCAATTTGGTTTAGTGTTAGTGTTAGGGTATAATTTAGTTTAGGATAATGGTTGAATTTGGTTTAATGTTAAACTTGTTATAGGGTTATGGTTCAATTTGATTTAGTGTTCAATTAGTTTTAGGGTTCTTGTTCAATAATGTTTTGTGTTATAGTTAGGGTTGATGAATATCTAGGACTATTGTTAAATTTAGTTTAATTAAAGAGTTCAATTTAGATTAATTAAAAAAATCTAAACTTTAAAATATGAAACAACTTTATCTTCATTTTAACTTCTTATTTGCATAATAATTATAACATTTTACCTTTATAGATTGTTAAAAATACAATTCCTTAACAATTATAATGACATTTTTTACTCTTAATTTAGAATGTTTTTGTTTTGAGTTTATGAACAATTAAAAATCCAAATACTTTGTACTTATAGTAACATTTTAATTACTTAATAAAAACTTTTTAAATCGACTTCATTTAAAAAAAATGCTATTAATTTTTAGCTCTTGTTTTGATTGATATATCATATCTTTTTTATTTCATACATTTAAATTAGTTTTTTTTTAAAAAGACTTTATTTAAAAGTCAAACAACTTTACACTCATATTATTCCAAATCTTTAAAATATTTAAGACAGTGACATTTAAATCTACTAATGGAGAGTTTAAGCAAAACAATTCTGTAAGAAATGCTAAATGAAAAACTTTAAATTTCTTTTTTTATGTTATAATTTTGTTTTTCATTTATCTTCTTGTTTTGAACTATATTATATTGTTTTAGTTTATAGACTAAAATTCAATTACTAAAAAAAAATAGTAATTATTAAATAATTAATAGACAATTGAGAATAAATTTTATTGAAGAAATTTTCTTGAAATGAAATCTTTTGATCGACTTTATATGGAAAGCATTAAATTGTGAAACAACTTTGTCCCTAATTTTAAGTTCTTGTTTTATTTGATAACTACAACATTCTTTTGATTTTATACACTATCAAAAACTTTAGATGTTTACATTTATATTGACATTTAAATTGATTATTAAAAGATAACTTTATTTAAAATTCAAGTCTTTTTAACATTTACAATGACATTGAAATCGACTAATAAAGACTTTGATAGTGAATTTTATTTAATAAATATTTAATAAAGATATGATAATATAATTTACACAAAAATAATAATAAAACAAGTATAATCAATTCAAACACTTTATTTTCAATTACTTAAAAAAATAGTAATTATTAAATAGTTAATAGACAATTGAGAATGAATTTTATTGAAGAAATTTTCAATGAAATCTTTTGAACGACTTTATATGGAAAGCATTATTGTGAAACAACTTTGTCCTTAATTTTAAGTTCTTGTTTTATTTGATAACTACAACATTCTTTTGATTTTATACACTATCAAAAACTTTAGATGTTTACATTTATATTAACATTTAAATTTATTATTAAAAGAAAACTTTATTTAAAATTCAAGTCTTTTTAACATTTACAATGACATTGAAATTGACTAATAAAGACTTTGATAGTGAATTTTATTTAATAAATATTTAATAAAGATATGATAAAATAATTTACACAAAAATAATAATAAAACAAGTATAATCAATTCAAACACTTTATTTTAAATTATAATTGTAATAGTCTTTTATTTTTATATAATATTAATTATTATTTTTAAATCTTTATATTAACATTTAAATTATCTCGCATTGGACATCAAGACTTTGAAGCATTTTCTTGCTAGATGGAGATGGTGTTCCTCATTTTTGGACAACACCCTTCTTGTTTGGGAAGATCTACTTCAAGTACAAAGGACTGTTGTCTTTTTTGTTGTCTGGAACTTTTGAGCAAGGCTTGTGGATCCAAGACCTATGCGGTTATGTTGAATGAGGAAGGATTTAAATGCTCTTTACAACCTAATTTATTGACCTTGTTGTGATGGGTAGAGCTTCTTCTTTCAACTCTTTTCTACTTTTTGTGGGACTATCCTTTTTGTATGGTTTGGAAAATGGTTTCTTTTTCTCTTGTGACCAGGTGAATGTTGTTGGGATTTTGGTGTCTCAACCTTTGAGTTCAAACATGTTAATTTTATTATTTATTATTAAACCCACTTTGGAAGTCCTAATGCTAAGGAGCTAGCGTCATAAGTTGCTATGTTGAGACTATGATAGATTTCCATAATGATTATGATAGTTACTAGTTCGGTGGAAGAGTCATGAAGAGTTAATGTTTGGAAGTTGATATTTATGGTGGAGTTCATTATTGATAAGTGGTGTGAGGTAGGTGTTGCATATGGAATGGTGACCATTATGGTTGAGTTATACTAGAAGTTTCTATGTGCAACATGTCATTGGTTTAGCAAGTTGACAACACATACCTCTTTGGTATTAGAGATGGTTTTGGAAACCATGTGCTATTTCCACTTGTGTTGAGTTCTTTAAATATGTAGCTCTTTGTGCATTTTATGATGTTAGGTTGGATATCTTCTAAGGAGTGTTTATGTGCTAGATATTCTCTAAAATTCTATGTTGTTGTAATTTCTCCTAAAGAGCATTAGCTCTAGGATTTTATTGTAATTGTTGTTGTTGCTAATAATACAATTGGGTTTGGCTTTTTGAGTGTAGGTTTTTTCCTGAAAGGGTTTTCCCACGTATATCTGGTGTTGTAAGTTATTTTTTCTTAAATCTAATTTTGTATATGTGTTTATATAGTTTGTAATAGCTCAAGGGTTTGTAAGAAATTTTCTACATCATCCCTCTTGTTAGATTTAGCATTTGGAAGCATCATTCCACACTTGGCTTCCTTTAAATTGGTATCAGAGCCTGGATAACTTTGTTATTGTTGTTGGGTAAAAGGGTTTTTTGTGCTGATCTAGTTTCAGTGGAAGTTTTGCAGAGGAATATTTCATAACCTTGTTGTGGGTTAGATATGGAAAGCACACCCAGTAGAGTAGAGTTGGATAAATTTAATCGCGGTAATTTTGAGTTGTAGAAACTCAAAATTGAGGACATGCTTGTAGATAGATATATACAGGTTACTGTTTCTTCAATGAAACCAAAAGATACACCATAGGATGAGTGTGATAAAATAGATTAGAAAGCCAAGGGTTTGATTAGACTCTATCTAGCAGATTTTGTGCTCCTAAATGTCCATGAAGAGAAGACTGCATCTAAGCTTTGGAAGAAGCTTGGTGATATTTATTAGGGGAAATCCTTGGTAAATAGTTTATTCATGAGAATGAAGCTATATTCTCTAAGGATGGAGGAAGGAAGGTCTGTTGTATATTACTTGAATGCATTTAGTATGCTAGTTACTCATTTGAATTCTATTGGTGACAAGATTAATGATCAAGATAAATGTATGCTTTTGTTATGTTATTTGTTGGACTCGTAGGACCACCTTGTTATGTCCATTGTAAGCACAACAACCACTTTCAAATTGGAGGATGTGGTTGGTTCGTTGCTATCTAAATAGTGTAATACCCCAAAAATGGGTTATAGGTTCATTAACCTCTTACATCAACAATTCGATCAAAATCGACATCAAAGTCCTAACCTAAGGCACATCTACACATTAGTTTATCAAAAACCTAATTGATTATCTTAATTCTGCATCGGGGAATATTCCTAATTTATCATAATTATCTTTAATTGAATATTATTTGGTGATAAATGTCATTATTTATCCTAAAGTTGATTAATTGAATATGATGAATAATTAATTAATTAATTTAATTCTACCACTTAATTATTTAATTAGATTTAATTGCATTTATTCCTAATTAATATTGTTTTTATTTTGACAATAAATCAAAATTCCCATAAACAATCAATTGAATATTTATTTAATTGATTTAAAATCAAAGTTGTCAAATTTAATGATTTAATTGGAATAAAATTTGATTTAATAATTGATTAACCCATTAATCAATTGTTTTAATTCAAAATCAGTTAAGTGGAAAATAAATCACTTTATTTATTAAATTAATTTATATTAAATCATGCACAATCAGAAAAGAGTTAACTTTAAATCAATTTTCAATTTCAATTTGATAAGTTCTTTCTAAACTCAACATCTGATGATGAGTTTAAAAAGAGAACTAAACTCTATTTTGAGATCAAAACTACTTTTGCATGATTTTATGAGTTTATTTATTCTTAATTTCTTGTTAACTCAAAAATCAACCTAAGTTTATCAAGACTGATTTATAGTTTTCCTTATGCATCCTCAAACCTTGGATTTCTATAAAAACAAGGCTCAACTCTTCATAATATATCCCTCAAATTTGCATACTTACTCTGGCGAATTGACATCTGAAGAATCAAGCTCTTGTACACGAGGTGATTGTGAGATTTTTGTTATTATTTTTGAGGGTTCATAGCATTCATTCATAGCATATCATTCTTAGATTAATTTGCATATAATTCCAAATCATTCTAGATTAGTTTCATATCAAGTTTTTCACCTTATTGCATTCAAAATCCAAAAAAATAAAATAGATTAATCTGCATTTCATCTTCATTGCTTTTAATCATTTAAATCCTTCGTTAGGTGTTGCATTTTCACTGATCTTGGTCTAATATGAGAATACCATACTCGCACATACTAGAAGGTAGTAAATCGCCTGGTTAGCTTAGTTTCATTTATTTACAGATTTCTTTGATTTGCTAACATCTAATGTTTTATTGAAGTGTTGTGTCCACAGCTAGGTACAATTTTCACACACATATTTTTGGTGCCCAGTGTGGGGAAACCCACTTTTACATGCTAGTTTTGGTTATTTTTTGGAGCTAACCCCTTGTGCATATTTGCTTGGAGACTAAAACCCTAAATTTTCAAAGATTTCATTATATCTCCCAAAAGGATTTGATTTTTGGTCTGAAATGTGTTTTATAGATTAGCGACATATCAGGGAAGCTTCGATAAAAAAAATTTAGAATTTTCTGAGATATTGGGAATTTTTAATAATTTTTTCTTTATTTTTCATAAAAAATTAATTTTTGGTGCACATGAACATATTTTTCAAAAAATTTTACATTTTCAAAAATCTCTTTAAATTCTATAGGGGGGCCATTATTTGTGTTTTAAATTTGGATGCAATATCATAGCTCAAATAGTAAATTTACAAAAACTAGTTTGTTTTGGTAAAATGGGTCTCTAGGGCACAAATGAAGAGATTTTTCTAAAATTTTTACATTTTTGGAAACCTCTCTATTTTTTAGTAGGGGTCTCTATTTTTCATTTCTATTTTTATGGCCGAAATCATATCAAAAAAATCAGATCTTGTTGACTAGGTCAAATGCAAAAAAAAATAAAAATTTGTGATGGGTATGCACTTATTTTTCACATGGTTCAATGCATGATATGAGTTGTCATTTGGATTATTTTCTGGTTATTATTGCTCCTAACAATTTATTTTTAGATCTAATCCTAGGGTTTGCATAAGTTGAATATATGTTGCATATCTTGTTTGCTTGTTTGCTTGTTGGAGAGTTCGTGGCTTGCTTGCGCGGGATTGCTCAACAAAGCTAAAAATCAGGTAAAAATCTACTAAGTGCATTGCATGGGAATTTAGGTATTCTACTATGATCTGATAACATTTCAATTTGGACATAAAATGAACATCTCATGTGTCTAGCTTGAGTGCCTTTCCAACTTTCATAAATCACACTTTAGTTTTGGGCTATAAAACAAACATAGATTTGTTTTTTGCATATCTATTACACATAGTAAATAGGCCCTATGAACACTATTTATGGATTTCCTGAGAGATTGGGCTTCATTCGCTAGCTTTGCATGCAAAGTCCTTCTTGACGATAGATCCCCTTGTAGGTAGGGAAGGATATTGTTATTATCTCACATTCTACTTGGTTTGGTCATCAACTTTGATCGGTACGTTCTCTCTTGGTCCCACTTAGAGAGCTTGATAGACATCGTTGTTGACATCAAAAATCTTGGTGAGGTAATTTTAGTCTTAGCGTGTCAAAGAATCTATCTGATGTGTTTGGGTAAAAGTGAAAAGGCTAGAGGATATGCTCTACTCCTTTTTTGGGTAGTATCAGAAACTCAGATCCTTGAATTTGGACCAAGTCCCCATGTGGTATATTTTGTGAGTCACCTTTAGAGAGGGTTAACCATAGTGGACATTCCCTTTATTGGGTCAACCATGTGGATGAAACCTCAAGTGATAATATCCATTTTCGCCATGGTAGCAACAACCACTATATAAATGTCTTTGTGGAAGAAATATCCACGAGTGTGGTCTCTCGTTGGGCTGTCAAATCTCCCTAGCATCTCCTGATTGATTAAATTCTCAGACTATGTCAAAACCCTAGTGCGCCTGGATTGGAGTTCGCCCTCTTGAGATCACAAAAGTTTCAGAGTCAGACCATTGCTAAAAACCCTAGCGAGGCCAAATTTTTCATTTTCTAGGACTATGTGCATTATTGAAAAATGTTTTTTGAGAACATACACAAATAGCATTCCTAGGGATTAGAACAATAAGTCACTTGATTGTTCATGTGCAAGGTTTCTTTGACCCTTGCTCATTATTTTTAGACGTTCTTGAATTCCCTTTCTTGTTGTTCTACATGCTTGTTATCTACTTAGTTAATGGAAATGAATAAACCCGAGACAAACTATTACACGGATATTCAAACCTGGACAAAAATTTTTGCAAACAATCTGAAATTGAAAAATTGAAAAAATTGCAAATCTAAAGCAAAATCCTTTCTGGAATCAAAATTCATCCTACACAGCAGTCTCAGAACTCATACGAGTTTTCTCAAAAGTCATGCCAAAACCCCTAGATTGTTGTACGAAAGCCTATACATTGTCGTACGAGTTTTGTCTCCAAATTCAAACAAAGTCAAACCTTGGTGTCAATTGTCGTATGAGATTTGTTAATTGTCATGCTAGAGCCAACCTAGACTCGTACGAGCCTAGAGAAACTCGTATCAAAATTTTGAAAAGTTGTCAGAAAACTCCAAAATTTGTCAGAAATCCAATTTTTATAGCCAATTTCTAGATTCTGTCAAAAAATTGACTATGTCAAGAACAGAGCAGAACAATCAGAGAAATCCAATCTATTTGCCTAAAAGTGGTCTCTTGAGTTTGATCCAGTCTTCTGATCTTTCAATTTGAATCACGTTCATCTAGTGTCAAAACCTTGTCAAAATCATCTTCAATTCAGTCTTCAACAAAATGAATAAGTATTGCAAGCTCGTGTCCACCATCTTTTGGGCATCTACCCATACTACTAGGGCACAATATCCTTCATTTATATCCAAACTAGTCTTCAATCAATCCAATCTTGACAAGGTTGCGTCATTTGATCTTCTTGAATCAAGTCATTCTTCAGTTGTCTTAATCTTGCTCTTTTTCGTCACCCAAGGTTAATGGTGGAAACTAGAGCTTCATCACATAGAAAACAAGGAGAACAACCCAAATTCTCTTCAGCAACCTCTTCTGTGATCGCTGAAACCTTTCATCAACCCTATGACACTACTAAATTTGGAGAAGACACTCTTGGAAATCTATTCTTAAAAGGTGGTTACATCACTCCTCTTGCATCAACTCACACAGGTAATCAACCAATCCCACATCAATCAATCCCCAAAAGTCCTCACAACAACACTATGTCTCAAGGCGGAGAAAATAAAAAATCCCAAGGGAATCAGTCTAATCATGGCGGAGATGCTGAACTAACACCCTCTGAAATTTCCCAATATCAAAATGACAATAACTTCAAGAGTGATGAAACACTTCTTGAGGGAAGACAGAGAGGCATACTTCCTAGAGTTAGCTCAACGAGGGGTTAAACTTCCTCCAAAATTTAATGTTGAAGATATCATCACACATGAGGAAGAAACTCCTATCATAGCCATGATGAAATAGATGCATGCCATGCAAGTCAAGCTCAACAAGCTATAAAAAGAGAAGGAACCTAAGGAATTCTCCATGGAGGCCCTATGCTCTTTTCCATTTGATAAAGACCTGTACATGCCACCATTCATGAAAAGAGTGGAAATGCCCAAATATGACAAATACAATGGAAACTCTGATCCCCAAGATCATGTCAAAGAATTCTGTGCTCAATCCATGGAGTTCATGCATGAACCAACCTACTTAATGGGTCTTTTCCCACGATCTCTGGGAGGAGCAACCATTCATTGGTTCTCAAAAATGCCTCCAACAATCAAAAAATTTTGAGGAGTTGATCAAGCTATTCTATCAACAATAATCCTACAACATCCATCATCCTATCACTATGAACGACATTTGCAATCTAAAATAGAACTCAGGAGAATCATTCCTAACTTTCCTCAAATGATGGAGGAAAAAGTTTTCTCTATATGCTAGACCCATTCCAGAAATTGACAAGCTGGAAATTTTCATCAGCAATCTTGTTCTAGAAATCAACTACCATTTGCAAATGCAAAATCATACATCCTTTGATAATGGTAGAAAATGCAATCAAAATTGAGAAAGTACTTGTACAAAAAGGAGACATATCAATTCAAAAGGACAATTATGAATCTGGGTCTAGTTCCAAAGACAAAGGCAAAAACTAGAACAAGAATAAAGGCATCATCATAGATGGCATTGTTGATAATATATGTGCCCCATCTAAGGCAATCACTTTCAATCTCACTATTGGTACCCAAGCCATCAAAGCCTCAGAGGTAAAAGAAATTGAATCAAACAAAAAGCCATCTGACTACAAACCTTGGGCTACAGATCCTAAATGCAAGTTTAATCCTCTTGGAGAATCCTTGGAATCCACCATGAAAACTCTATTGGCCAACAAAATCATCACATTGCCTGAGATCCGACCATTTGATCCTAAACCTAAACCAAAATGATGGAAAGAGAATGATTTTTGTGACTTCCATCGAAACAAGGGTCATAAAACCAATAACTACATACGCTTGAAGCATCTCATATAATACAAAATTGATAATGGAGAAATTGTAATTAACAATCATAAAAGCAATAATGACCATATAGCATTCATGGAACCATTTTCGAAGCATAATCAAGGAGATTCATCTTCTCAGCCTAATATGGGTGCTAAAGTCAATTACGCCTACTCTGGAAACAATGTTGTCATAAACATGGTTGAACCTTGCTTATCTGAACATTGCAATGTCATCACCATTATAAGAAAAGATATAGTTAATCAATCAGCAAATGTAGTTACTTGATCACAAGCTCAGGCACATCTACAAGGACAAATCTCAGATTCATCAAATGTCCCTAAGATGCCTTTCAATCTTTCATCTGCTTCTAAACATAGGGCTGCCTCTAAATCATAAAATTCTAAAGACATGAGACCAACATCATATAGTATTCTCCAACAACTCTAGCATACCAATGCAAAAATATCAATGTTTGAGTTGCTTCAAATATCTCTCGCTCATCGAGCTATTCTAGATAAAGCCCTGCTTGGTTCCAATGTTCTTGACAATCTTGATCTAGAAAGATTTTAGACTATGGTTGGTCATATGACATCACCCTAGTATATCTCCTTTTCAAAGGAAGATGACAATTCTTTGAGTCATCTGCATAACCAGCCCTTGCACATTGAAGTCTTGATCCAAAATCGTAGAGTCAAACATGTGTTGATAGATGGAGGCATTGGTCTAAACATCTGTTCTTACAACTTGATTACACAACTGGGATTGTCAGAAGCTTCCATTGATCCTAAAAAGAAGATAACTATCAAATCATATGACGAGCAAGAAAGATCTTCCAAAGGAACAATTGTCTTACCTATCAGAACAGGGCCATTTATCAGAGACATCACATGTCAAGTTCTTGATCTACCTTTGGCCTACAACATACTTCTAGGGAGACCCTGGATACATGAAATATGAGCTATTCCTTCCACATACCATCAGTGTTTGAAATCTCCTTATGAAGGATTAGAGGTAACCATTCCAGCTGACATATCTACAACTTGCAATGCATTGAAAGAGAGTGCTGACAAACTTGTTCTGAATAACATAGAATCTTCCACTAAGAAAATAGACATTTCATCTACATCCAAGATGGAAGAAATTGAAAAGGAAGTCAAAATCAAAGACAAAGGCATGGGAGAATATACTATGGAACCAGTCCTATCTCTGACATCTCTCCCTATCTCGCCTAAATCTTATGGACAGTCTTTAAAACAACCAAAATAAGAATCTAAGGAACCTCTTACTACCTATAAAGGGAATTTTGTTGTAGAACAAGTGTCCAAACAAGAATTTGAAGAGGATGAAGCTGTACTCACATGGTTACACAAAGATGAGTCTCAATCCTAAACTGTTCAAGCATGTGACTCTAAAGCACCAAAAATTCCTTCCAAGTCATATGGGCCAGGGGATAAACTGATAGCTAAAATGGGATATCCTAGCAAAGGACCCCTAGGAGTGAGAGGAAAAGGTCTCATGGCACCCATTGCACATGTGGGTTGACCTAACAAAGATACCATAGGCCTAGGCTATAGAAAGAAACCCTTCTATCTCAAGGGTAACTCTCCACATGTCTTAGAATAGATTGAACCAGCAACAAAAATTCAGCTAAAAGAAGAAACACAACAATCTGACAGTGAGGGTTCAAACACCATTGATGAGCTTATTGCTTATGAGCGCTTGCCTAAAGAAATACTACACCTCCTTAAAGGTGAAGAAAAACCTAAGGAGACTATCAATGTAGTAGACACACAAGAACCTACTATGAAGCAAAAGACAGTTGCACCACAAGAACCAGCTGATCTTGAAGAGAACCAAATAGACAAGGAGGAAGGTGGTAGCGATTCTGATATAGACTCTTATGAGTATGAATTCAAATCAGAATCTGAAGGAAACCCAGCTTGGGGAATCCGTCCAGATTTCACACATGTTCTTAGATTTCCTAGAGGTCCAGAATCAGAAGATGAATCCAATGATTATGAATGGGGAGTCATTCCAGAAGAAGATGAACTCATCATAGAAAAACATGTAGATGTCATTCACCAATATGCACCTACACTTGATGTAAGTCTAGAGAAAAGTAGAGAACTTAACGAGTTTGATCCACCTACTCTCAAAGCGGAATCCAATGATGATGTTGTACCTCTTAATGAACTGAACAACTCAAGTAGTAGTATCACCTTTGATTTCATGAGTCAGATCATTGCCAATGATGCCAATACCATGTGTGTTAATATGATTAGCCAATCCCTTTCAGAGCTTACTATCCAACATCTAGAGCTAATCGACCAAATGTTTGAAAATCCAAACCAAGACATCTATACCTTCAAATCAGACTATGCCCTTGCGTGCTATCTCAATTTCATTGAACCTATGACAAATTCCATCAGTGAACCAAGTGTTAGCATGATAGAGTTGGATAACAAATATCTAAGTCAAAAGAATAAAAGAAAAAAGAAAAAAGAAAAAGAGTTCTGAGGGTGAAAACCACTTTGTGGTAGTCTCAGAACCTAAAATAGTAAAAATAAAAGATGTATCCGAAGGTGAAAACCTCTCTGAGGTGCCTGAGGATGAGATATTTGATGTCCTTCTAAGTCATTTATAGGACAGATCTCCAGTACTGATTGAACCCACTCAATCTATCAACTTGGGTACAATAGAGGAACCACAACTAATTTATGTAGCACAATCTCTATCAGAGGAAGAGAAACAAGCATTCACCACCTTCCTAGTACAAAAGAAAATCAACTTCACATGGAAGTATTCAGATATGCCAGGATTGGATCCTGATCTTATAATGCACCATCTCTCTATAGCTTCAGGAGTGAAACCTGTCAAACAAAAATTGCACAAGATGCATCCACATGTAGCACTTCTTGTCAAAGCTGAACTTGAAAAATTACTAAAAGCTAGATTCATCTGAGTTATTGACTATGCTGAATGGATATCAAACATTGTGCCTATTTCCAAACCAGATAAATCTCTTAGAGTGTGCACAGATTTTAGAGATGTGAACAAAGCATGCCCTAAGGATGATTTTCCACTACCAAACATCAATATGATAGTGGACATGACTGCGGGTTTCGAAATGTATTATTTGACGGATGGTTCCTCTGGATATAACCAAATCAAAATTTCTCTAGAAGATCAAGAGAAAACTGCTTTTACATGTGCATGGGGTACTTTCTATTGGAATGTCATACCATTTGGTCTAAAAAATGCAGGTGCTACATATGAACGAGCCATGACATCTATTTTCCATGACATGATACATCGAACTATGGAGGATTATGTTGATAACACCTTGGCTAAATCAATGATAAGATCTGAACATCTGAATGACTTGAGAAAATACTAGATAGAATGGAGAAGTTTAGTCTCAGACTGAACCCTAAAAAGTGTACTTTTGGTGTCACTTCTTGAAAGCTCTTGGGCTATATTGTTTCAAAGAAAGGCATTGAGGTTGATCCTGCTAAAGTCAAGGCTATAATGGAGATGCAACCTCCTAAAAATATCATTCAAATGAGAACTTTATAGGGAAGAGTGCAATCAATTAGACATTTCATCTCTCAGTTAGCTGACATATCACAACCTTTCACAAAGACATTGCATAAAGGTGTGACCTTCTCATGGAGTGAGGAATATGAAAATAACTTCAATCATATCAAGCAGTATCTATCAAATCCTCCTATTTTGATACCTCCTATTCAAGGGAAGCCATTGATCCTATATGTCTCTGCCACATATACATCATTGGGGGCATTACTAGCACAACATGATGATAACAAGAAGGAGAAAGCTATATACTACATCAGTAGAGCATTGGTAGTATATGAGAAGAACTATTCAAGGATTGAGAAAGCTTGTCTAGCTGTGATCTTTGCATCACAATAATTGAGACACTACATGTTAGCTCATATAGTTAAATTGATAGCTAAGATAGATCCATTGAAATACTTATTAAGCCAAGCTGCCCTCATAGGTAGATTAGCTAAATGGGTGATGCTATTAAGAGAATTTAACATTGAATACATTGAAAGGAAAGCTATAAAAGGTCAAGTCATTGCGATCAATTGGCTGAAGCACCAATGTTTGATGATACACCAATGCAAATGGAATTCCCAGATTTCACTATCATGAATCTCTCTTCTAGAACATGGCAGTTATTCTTTGATGGCTCCTATACATAGAATGGATCTAGAGCAGGCATACTATTCCTAACACCACAAGGTTACTCAATACCTAAAGCATTCAAAATAAAGTTTCCTTGCACAAACAATATTGTTGAATATGAAGCCCTTCTTAATGGCATGAAGATAGCAATTGAGTGGCAAGTGACAGAGTTACATGTTCATGGAGACCCATAGCCAGTCATCCATCAAGTCAATGATGTATACCAAATGAAGGATGAAAAGTTATTTCCATACAAACACATGGTAGATGATCTAAAGAAATATTTCATATCTATCACATTTGATAAAATCCCTAGAATGGAGAATAAGGCTACTAATGCTATGGAAATGCTATCATCTCTACTATAGCAGCCCGAACATGAGCTACGTTACGAGTTCCTGGTGGAAGCACTGTCATTCCAAGCCTATGATTCTCTCGAAACCCACATGGTCTGCATTGTTGTTGGTCATGATTCTTCTAGATACAAAAACCTTTTCTCCTACCTTCAAGACCAAATCATTCCTGAATCCTTTAACCAGTATGAGAAATGAAACCTTATCAGAAATGCATCTCAATATGTTATCATTGGCAATGATCTATACAAACGGAGTCTAGATGGTACTCTCCTTAGGTGTTTAGAATGTGATGAGTCTCAACATGCATTAGAGGAATTCCATGATGATATATGTGGATCACATTCAAATGGCTTAACACTAGCTCGAAAACTTATTAGGGTTGGGTACTATTGGCCTGAAATGGAAAAAGAGGCTATCAAGTATGCAAAGAGTTGTCAAAAGTGTCAAGTCCATGGGAACTCAATTCATGCTCCAAGGAGAGATCTTATCCCCTTTACTGCACAATGGCCTTTTCAACAATGGGTATTTGATCTTATAGGAGCCATACATCCTCATTCTTCTAATGGACATACCCATATTATTACAGCTACAAACTATTTCACAAAATGGATAGAAGCAGTCCCCTTGACTCAAGCAACCGACAAGAAAATATCAATGTTCATCTTGAACTACATCATATGTCAGTATGGTATCCCACATTCAATAGTCATAGATAATGGTGGTCAATTCAAGAATAGAGACTTAGATGATCTATGTGATAAATTCAAGGTAACACAACATTGGTCGTCTATATACTATCTCCAAGGGAATGGACAAGTAGAGGCTTTAAACAAGAATCTATTGAAAAACTTACATCGCAAAGTTAATAAAATAGGAAGAGACTAGCATCTCATGATCAATCCATCTCTCTAGGCCAAAAGAACAAGTATCAGAATGCCCATTGAGGCTACACCATTCACTTTAGTTTATGGGTCTGAAGCGGTACTACCTATTGAGGTTGAAATCCCATCACTAAGAATCAGAATGCATGGTCTAGTAATTGATGATGACTATAGAGTGTCTAGGTTGCAAGAACTTGAACTACTAGATGAGTGTAGACAAGCAGTGTATGATCATCTTAGAGTATATCAGAAAATAATGTCTAGAGGCTACAACAAGAAAGTAACACACAAGGAATTTCAGGTTGGCAATCTAGTCTTGAGAGAGAATCCTAAAAATCAATCACATCGAGAACACAAGGGGAAGTTTGAACCCAATTGGCTGGGTCCCTTTTTTTATCACTACTATTGTTGGCTCTGGAGCCTATCAACTCTCAACGACTGATGGAGAACAGCCCTGAGAACCAATCAATGTTCTCAATTTGAAGAAATTCTACGCCTAAGACATTTTGTATTAAAAAATGTCCTGAAAAATTATAAAAATAAAAAAAAGTCTTAAAAATGATCACCTTGGTGAAAACCTAGCAATAGGCACCTTGATGTATCACAAAAAAAATAAAAAAATGAAAAAAGTACAAAAAAATTAAAAAAATGAAAAAAGTACAAAAAAATTAAAAAAATGAAAAATACAAAAAAATGAGAAAAAGAAAAAGTGCCTTGGTGAAAACCTAGAAATAGGCAACTTGGTAGCAAAAATAAAATCTCTCCCAAGATGGTGAAAACCTGGCAAATGGGTGCCACTTGTTCAAAACACTCCATCTATCAGTGTAATCTTGGTATTTCCCAGCTTTCAGTCTGCTTTAGTCTGTATATATCCTTGATTTCAATAAGGTCGGTCAGCAAAAGCATCTGTATCCTATCAATGTTCAAAACTTGGGGGCAATCAAAGTCATATCCTACAGTCCTTAGTATCTCAAACATGTCATATCCAGTCAGGGTCCTTTGAAGCTACATCCGAGTCAGTCAGTTAGTCTCCTTTCTAGAAAGGATTTCTCATCTACAACAACACAAACAAACATCAAAATGAATGAAAACAATCTTTGTTGCATGCTTTAAGCTTCTTTGTATACTTACTAATTCACATTGAAATTTTTGCATATTGTGTCCTTTCAAGCTCTTTGATGATGTCCTTTACAGGATTTAGAGAGTGATGACTGGGGGCATAATCTTTTCTTTGTTTTCTGCTTTGAGCGAAAATCTAATAACTTTGGAAATTCTAGATTGAAATGGTGTCCGTCTGTAAGAGCCTCCATCACGTGTCGGATGGCCATGAGTACCTCGACCACTGATACCCAGAAAATTCAAGGAAGTTTGATCTAGCTTACATCGTTTTGAAAAATTTCTCAATCCTACTGTGAACGGCTATTATCCAAGGATGTGAACGATAAAGGGTCATTGCAGGTAATTCACATTGGAGACAAGAATGAATTTTGCAAACTGTTTGGCATGTTTTCTTTGTAAGGTGTATTCAGGCCATCGCAACATTTATGTTTTGATGCTTATACCAATTGCTATATCAAAATGGACATGATATTCAGGTCATCATGCCGTTTGTGCCTTGGTGCTTATATCTAATCCGACATTCTGAAAAAAAAATCAATATTCATATCTCCATGGTTGTCTAGCCAGTGGGCGTTGTATTGACTTTGGCACAAAAATCAATATTCATATATTCATAGTTTCCTAACTAGTGGATGTTGTATTGATTTATCTGGTTACCTAATAAAAATTCAGTGATGAAAATGACCGATACATGATCAGTGACTAAGTCCTAGGTCCTAGGTGTACATTTCATTCTGCATGTCACTTTGCACTTTGCATGATTGCATGATCTCACGATTGCCAAATCAAACTTCAACGCTTAAACAATTCTTTAACAAAAATGCAAAGCATCGTACAAGAGCTGAGTCTCACACGAAGGTCTCTTCATAGATCACCAAGTAGGTATCCTTGGCTAATTTCGATGTTCTAAACCCATCTTCGGGATCAAAATCGAAATCTAAGATCATTTATATTGTCAAAATAGTGATTTCAAATTTTCGGACCCAGGATGGCCAACTGCTTGCATAATTGACCTTCAATCATCACATAAATCCAGAATTCAACTTAACTAATTATCTTACATCAAACTATCAAAATTTCAATTTGGTCACTCATGGTCAAACCTAGTCAAACCTAGTCAAACTTGGTCTTCGGGACCTCTAAATGATGCATAACGTGTATAACCACTTCTCAAATCAATTAACATGCTTCTAAACCATTTAACGCTAAATTTTCTTGTCAGATTTCAATTTTCATCCCCAAGGGGGCATGGTATTGCACATCAATCAAGTTTGTAAATCAAATCTTTCCTTAGTTATCAAGACAACAACCACGTCTAGTTGTTGATTCATCAAAAGACCTCATCACTTGGGGCACATCAGATTCATCGAGATCCATATCAATCTAGTATCCTAATCAATCTTGTAAACTGTATCAGCTTTTCGTAACCATCGATTCATTAGTGTTATTTCCTTGGTTCTTCGTAATTGAAGGGTTCAGATGTGATACCATTTTGATTCCTTTGGACAATCAGGTATAGAATCAGGTCACTCACTTCTTCGTAATCATAAAGTTCAGAATTAGGCATTTTGATACTTTTTCATAATCACTGGTTCATTGTTGCTATAGTTGACATCATCACGATTCTTGGTCAACCAGGACTTGAATCGACTTTTCCAATCTGTCAATCAGTTTCTGTCTCGGAATCGGTTCATCTCTCAAAATAGTTTCAACATCAAAAATAGATTTATCTTTGAACCACTACGCTTCACACAGTGATTCAAAGAGGGGCAAAATGTAATACCCAAAAAATGGGCTATAAGTTCATTAACCTCTTACATCAACAATTCGATCAAAATCAACATCAAAGTCCTAAGCTAAGGCACATCTACACATCATTTTATCAAAAACCTAATTGATTATCTTAATTTTGCATTGGGGAATATTCCTTGAATATTCCTAATTTATCGTAATTATCTTTAATTGAATATTATTTGGTGATAAATGTCATTATTTATCCTAAAGTTGATTAATTGAATATGATGAATATTTAATTAATTAATTTAATTCTACCACTTAATTATTTAATTAGATTTAATTGCATTTATTCCTAATTATTATTTTTTTTAAATTTTGACAATAAATCAAAATTCCTACAAACAATCAATTGAATATTTATTTAATTGATTTAAAATCAAAGTTGTCAAATTTAATGATTTAATTGGAATAAAGTTTGATTTAATAATTGATTAACCCATAAATCAATTGTTTTAATTCAAAATCAGTTAAGTGGAAAATAAATCACTTTATTTATTAAATTAATTCATATTAAATCATGCACAATCAGAGAATCAGTTAACTTTAAATCAATTTTCAATTTCAATTTGTTAACTTTCTAAACTCAACATCTGATGATGAGTTGAAAAAGATAACTAAACTCTATTTTGAGATAAAAATTGCTTTTGCATGATTTTATGAGTTCATTTATTCTTAATTTCTTGTTAACTAAAAAATGAACCCAAGTTTATCAAGACTGATTTATGGTTTTTCTTATGCATCCTCAAACTCTGGATTTCTATAAAAACAAGGCTTAGCTCTTCATAATATATCCCTCGAATTTGCATACTTACTCTGGCGAATTGACATTTGAAGAATCAAGCTCTCGTACACAAGGTGATTGTGAGATTTTTGTTATTATTTTTGAGGGTTCATAGCATTCATTCATAGCATATCATTGTTATATTAATTTGCATATCATTCCAAATCATTCTAGATTAGTTTCATATCAAGTTTTTCACCTTCTTGCATTCAAAATCCAAAAAAAAAGAAAGATTAATCTGCATTTCATCTTCATTGCTTTCAATCATTTAAATCCTTCGTTTAGTTGTTGCATTGTCACCAATCTTGGTCTAATATGAGAATACCATACTCGCACCTACTAGAAGGCAGTAAATCGTCTGGTTAGCTTAGTTTCATTTATTTATAGATTTCTTTGATTTGCTAACCTCTAATATTTTACTGAAGTGTTGTGTCCACAACTAGGTACAATTTTCACACACACAAATAGACGCGAAGAAAATCTTCTAAGATGGATAAGGAGGCCCTAATTGCTCATGGTAGAACAATGGAGAAAGGAAAGAAGAAGGACAAGAAGGGTAAATCCAAGTCTCCAGGGAGATCTAAATCTCCTGGTAAAAATTCCAAGGCAAAATGTTGGAATTGTGGCAAACCTAGTCATCTTCAAAAAGAGTGCAAGGAGGAGAAGAAAAAGAAAGGTAAAAAGGATTTCTCTAATTTTGAATCTAAAAAATCCTCTCAAGATGATATAGATGCTTTTGTTGCAGCCTTGGAAACACAAGCATTAGAAGATGTGTGGTTGATAGATTCAGGTGCTTCTTTCCACATGACATATCATAGAGATTGGTTTTCAAAGTATGAAGAGTTTGATGGTGGGAAGGTGTATCTCAGTGATAACTCTCTCTTGAATGTTGTTGGTTGTGGATGAGTCAAGATTAGATTCCCTGATGGTAGAGTGAAGGAAATTGATGTTGTATTGTATATCCCTAGTTTGGTATGAAACCTACTTTTAGTCAGAAAGCAAGTGGCAATGTGGGTGTGCAATTTATTTTCTCAAGTGGTGGATGCAAGATGACAAGAGCCTCTATGGTTCTTGCTAAGGGTGTTTAGATTGGCACCTTGTATAGGATGGATGCATGCATAGTTCAGTGCAATAGCACTTTTGTGGAGTCTAAGAAAATGGCTTTGGATTCTTCATCCTCACCATTAGATCAAGAAAAGAATAAGACTATTGTTTCTACATCTGATGGTCATGATTTCTAGGTACATAAGGGTGCAAATGCTTTAGAGATTAATCTCCCAGCTAAGAAGATAATGATATGGCACCAATGACTTGGTCACATTGGTGAGAAGGGTCCTAGAGACCTAAATAATAAGATATTTGTTGAAGGCCTTGATGATTGTAACCTCGAGTTAAACTTTTGTGAACATTGTGTTTATGGTAAACAACACCATGTTTCTTTTTATTCTAGTTCTCATAAGTCTTCTAGGGTTTTGGATTATATTCATTTGGATGTGTTTGGTCCAGTTAATGTTCCTTCGATATCTAGATCTATGTACTTTTTTTCATTCATAGATGATTATAGTAGAAGGACATTTGTGTATTTCCTCAAAAGTAAATCTGAATTTTTTAGTCAATTTAAGGAATTCAAATCCTTGGTTGAAAATCAAACTGGTAGAAAAATTAAGTGTTTGAAAAATGACAATGACGGTGAGTTTTGTTTAGCATAAATTGATAGGTTCTACAAGGATCATGGGATTAAGAGACATAAGACAACTCCATACACCCCACAACAAAATGGAGCTGTAGAGAGGATGAATAGAAAACTTATGGAGAGGGCTAGGAGTATGTTAAGTGGTGTTGTGCTTAAACAAAATTTTTGGGCTGAAGCTGTAGCCACTACATGTTATTTAATTAACAGGTCTCCTACTTCAACACTTGTTGAGAAGACACCCATGGAGGCATGGTCTGGAAAGAATCCCTCGTTGATGCATCTTAGAGTCTTTGGTTGTCAGGCATATGCTCATGTGCCGAGTGAGAAAAGATCAAAATTGGAGAACAAGGAAGTTAAGTGTATCTTCATTGGCTATGGTGTCAATGTGAAAGGTTACAAGCTCTGGGATCAAGTTGCAGAGAAGGTTCTTATAGTAGAAGTATGATATTTCATGAGTTGAAACCCTCCACAGTTGATTTGTAACTAGAGAAGGAAGAGAAAGAGAAAAAGGAGGTAGTTCAAATACCATCTACTTTTATGAGAAATGAACTATAGAATCCTGTTGGCCCTGATGATGAGGAGAGCTCAAGTGGCCTGAAATTTTTGAAGAAGAGTAGGAACATCAATCTCAACCATTGAGGAGGTCTATCCACGAAAGATGGTGACCTAATAGATATGGTTATTCACCTAAAAGGTTTAGATATTCTTTGTCGAATTCCAGTTGTATATTTTCTTTGATTACTAACATTGATGAGCCTAGGACTGTTAGAGATGCTATGGGTATGAATGATGTAGATTCCTAGATGGAAGCCATGAATGATGCAGATTACTCGATGGAAGCCATGAATGAAGAGATAGAAACATTGAAGAAGAATGCCACATGGGATATGGTACCTTTTCCTAAATGATGAAAAATTGTTGGATGTAAATGGGTTTCCAAGAAGAAATTGGGTCCAGATGGCACTATTAAGAAGTACAAGGCACAGTTGGTCGCAAAGGGTATTTACAAGTGGAGGGAATTGATTATGGTGAAATATACTCTCTTGTAGCTAAGATTACATTCATTCAATTATTTTTATCACTTGTAACAACTTATGTCTTTGAATTTGAGAAAATGGATGTGCAGATAATGATCCTTCATGGTGATTTGGAGGAGGAAATTTTATTTTCACAACTAGAGCATTTCATTGAAAAAGATAAAGAAAACCTTGTTTGTAAGTTGAAGAAATCTTTGTATGGTTTGAAACACTCTCCTAGAATGTGGTATCAAAATCTTGACAACTATGTGTTTTCTTTGGGATTTCTGAGATCTAAATCTGATCATTGTGTATATTATAAATCTAGAAATGGTCACATTCTTATCATAGTCTTGTATGTGGATGATATAATGTTTATTGGGATTGGTAAAAGAAGGATTTCAGATTTGAAGTCTCATTTAGAAACACAGTTTGAAATGAAAGATCTAGGTGTAGCTAGATATATTCTTGGGATTGAGATCATTAGAGATAGAGATAGTAGAAATATTTGGATGAGCCAGAGTAAGTATGTTAACTCTGTGTTAGAGATATTTAACATGGTAGCTTCCAGGCAGTTAGTTGTTCTAGTGTTATAGGAGACAACTTTCTAAGGAGGATTGTCCAAAATCTCCTACTAAGATTGTCCAAAATCTCCTACAAAGCTAGATATATTCTTGGGATTGAGATCATTAGAGATAGAGATAGTAGAAAGCTTTGGATGAGCTAGAGTAAGTATGTTAACTCTATGTTGGAGAGATTTAACATGGTAGCTTGCAAGCAGTTAGTTGTTCCAGTGTTATAGGAGACAAAGCTTTCTAAGGAGGATTGTCCAAAATCTCCTACTAAGATGGATGACATGTCTAAAGTACCTTAAATGCAAGTGTTTTTGGTAGCCTAATGTATGCAATGGTTTGTACTAGGTTGAAAATATTTCCCAAGCATTGGGAGTCCTTAGTCGATATATGGCTAATCCTGGAAGGGTGTATTAGGATGCAATTAAGAGAGTGTTCATTTATTTGAGGGGTACATATGAGTATTCCTTGTATTTTCATGGGAATTCTTCTGGACCAAGACATTCACTTTGCATTCATGGATATGTCGATTCAGATTGGGCAGGTGACATTGACAGAAGATCCACCAGTGGATATGTTTTCACGATGTTTGGTGGTGCAATTAGTTAAATAAATAAGTGGCAGGTTGTAGTTTCTTTATCCACTACAAAAGAAGAGTACATGGAAGCTACTCATGCTTGCAAAGAAGCCATTTGTCTTAAGAGGTTGTGTTCTGATATTGGTTTTCATGTAGGTTAGATTACTATCTATTGTGACAGCTAGAGTGCAATTTGTTTAGCAAAGAATCCTACTTTCCATGCCAAAACAAAGCATGTTGATGTATAGTATCATTTTGTTTGTGATATGGTGGAATATGGAAAGGTGAAGTTGGAAAAGGTTTCTACTTTGGTGAATGTTGCAGATGTATTAACGAAGCTAGTGAGCACTGAGAAGTTCAGATGGCATTTTGGTTCTATGGGCCTTGGGGCCTTGAGCATGTGACAAAGTTTGACTCTTGACAAGTCTTTGACAAGTGGAGGAGTGATGGGATTAAGGTGTCTCAACCTTTGAGTTCAAACATGCTAATTTTATAATTTATTTTTACACCCATTTTGGAAGTCCTAATGTTAAGGAGCTAGTGTCATGAGTTACTATGTTGAAACTATAAAAAATTTCAATAATGAATATGGGAGTTATTAGTTCAGTGGAAGAGTCATGGAGAGTTAATGTTTGGCACTTGATATTTATGGTGGAGTTCATTATTGATAAGTCGTGTGAGGTAAATGTTGCATATGGAATAGTGACCGTTATGGTTGAGTTATGTTGGAGGTTTCTATGTGCAATGTATCATTAGTTTAGCAAGTTGACACCACATACCTCTTTGGTATTAGCGTTGGTTTTGGAAACCATGGGCTCTTTCCACTTGTGTTGAGATCTATAAATATGTATCTCTTTGTGCATTTGATGATGTTAGGTTGGAATATATCTTCTAAGGAGCATTTATGTGCCAGATATTCTCTAGAATTCTTTGCTTCTATATTTTCTCCTAAAGAGCATTGGCTCTAGGATTGTATTGTAACTATTGTTGTTGCTGATAATACAATTGGGTTTGGCTTTTGGAGTGTGGGTTTTTTACCGAAAGACATTTCCCACGTATATCTAGTGTTGTGAGTTAATTTGTCTTAAATCTAGTTTTGTATACATGTTTATCTAGTTTACAATAGCTCTTGAGGGTTTGTAACAAATTTTTTTGCATCATCCCTCCTATTAGATTTAGCATTTGGAAGCGTTATCCCACACTTGGTTTCCTTTCAAATGTTGGAAGTTTTCAAGGGCTCACTGTGGGGTCTTATTTTTGTTGGAAGTTTGTAGTTGGTTCGGGGGCTCTTCCCAGTTCTTTGATTATGTGTAGTGTGTTGTTTTTCAATAGGTGGACTTGGTACCTTTTGTCAACTTCTTCTTTCATGGTTCCTATGGAGGTGGAGCAATCTTCTATTGAGATGGAGATTATTTTCATGATTTTGGTGGTTGATGAGTCTCCTATTGAGGTGGAGATCTTTTGGGCTCCCTGTTGGGGACATGTTTATGGATGGTGGTTTAACTATTTTTTCCTTGGTGTGTTGATCTTCCTCCTCATTGTTCCTATTGAGGTGGACCTCTTTTCTATTGAGGTGAAAATAGAATTTGCAACTGGTGTTTGGATCGATAGTTAGGGTTTTGATGTTATTCACAGGAAGACAACCTTGTCTATACCAAAGGGCTTTGGATTGTGCCCCACATTGTGGGTGGCTAGCAGTGTGCTAAAAAAGGCCTCTCTTGGCACTTGTTCTATAAATGGTTAGATGGAGCCTTTTGCTCTTTATTGTACTTGGCCTCTTCTGGCCTTGCATACTCCAAGTTGCATTTCTACCAAAGTTATTTGTTGATTGTGTGTCATTAGTGGCCTTCTTTTGTAATTTCTAGCATACTCGTTTGTGTTGTTGTCTCCTTGACAACCCTATGGATGTCAATCTATAACAGTCAACCCCCTTGTTAGGTTGTTGAGCTAATATAAAAAAATATTTAAATTACCTTATAAAAATTTTAAGAGATAATTTTATTTCAAAAATATTTAATGATTTTTACAAATATTTTAAAAAATAACTTTATCTTAATATTTTTCTCCTTATTTTAAGCGATAATGCAATACTCTTTTATAGATACTTCAATGACATTTAAATTGATAAATAAAATTTTTTAAAAGTAACTTCATTTAAAACATATTCTGCATCCCCTTTCTTAGTTAACATATATTTAATAAAAAGTTATTTAAAAAAAAATCATAATAAAGCAACTCTATTTTTAATTTATCTTCTTATTTTGAACAATAATTGTAATACTCTTTTAGTTTATAAACGGATAAAAATTTATAATTTCATTTAAAATATATTTGATAAAGAACTCTTAAAAAGATATATATAGAAAATTATATTCAGACAACTTAATAATAAACTGCATTAGTTTTCCACAATCTGTGTGTATGTTTTTACATCAATGTTTCAATCATACTCTATGATCTATCATCAAGATGATAAAGTGCAAGAAAGAGTAAAAATGGATCATATATTATAATCTTTGATGATGGATCATAGAGTATGATAAAAACATTGATGCAAAAACTTACACACAATCATAGCCAAAAACTTGCTCTCTCGACTTAACAATAGTTTCAATATTCGTTTTAGGGTAAGAGCACCAACAATCATTATAACTATGCATAAATGGATTTTGATAAATTTTTGAATGGTGCAAGGGTCAAAAAGTGGTCATTTCAAAGTGTCATCCATAATTCCTTTTGCCTCATTATCTATTCATTTTGACAACAAAAAAAATTGCACAATTGATGTAATATATGTGCACAAATGACACAAGAATTGTGCACTATTAGTACTAAGAAAATTGTACAATTGATTTAAATACCAACTTTTATAACTAAAAATAGAATGCCTGCAATCCATTATATAATTAAACATTTAAAAAAAAAAGTAACTGTATAAATATGACACACTCGGACTTCTGTGGCCTGGATAGAGATGAAAATTTGAAGCCCTTGCAAAGGTTTGTTGGTACCAACACCAGAAAAAACGTTTGATGGGCCAAAAAATAACAAACCGAGGAGACCTGTTTAAAGGTGTGTGACAATGAATGGAATGGTGTCAAAACCAAGGCTTACTAAACTAATGATTAAGGAAAGCAATCTCACTGGTTACGATACAGGAGGACCCAATTTACAACTCAATCAGTCGGCAGGGGAACTTAAAACCAAATCACCCAAAACAAAACTGTATGTACTTCCAACACAAGGTGCCAAAACCACCTTTCAAGAACTCATCTTGAAAGCATCAAATTTGATTGTGATTATTGGTCTAATTCTGATTATTACATTCACATTGACATCAACGCGGATACTATAATTTTATTAGAAATGATGCTCTCATGACTATTTCATTGTGAAGGCTGACAAAATCATTAGTGACAAGAAATTTAAACTGTTCAAGGTCGGTTTTTGTTTTACTCTGGACACCCAATTTCCTACATTGGACTTAAATACAAAATTGTGAATATGCTTTCAGCTGTGTGAGCAATAAATAGGTATAACAGATGGGTTTATATGATATGATCACACAGCACAGATTGGTTGTGGTGAATTCAGTGTGTATGTAGTTTGTATCGAGAAATATGTTGAGAAAAGGATTTCAGTTGAGTCAGAAGTCTGCTATGTGGAAGGTGTTGAATGGGGCAGCATTAGATAAAAAAGGAAACATGGGAAAAGTAAGAGCCATAGAGGATGATGGGGAAGCACAAGTAGGGTGCCCTCAGAATGTTATTGTGGCAGTTGATGCGAGCAAGAACATTGGCCATGCAATTGAATGGGCACTCAAAAATGCAATACAACCAGGAGACTCCATTGTTCTTCTCGCCATCGTCCCACCTAGTTCTCTTCACTCTTTTTGCAAAGCACATCCAGGTAGAGGAACGTTTTTCTACCATTTAATTCACACTCTATATATATATGTGAATCCAATTGTTTATCTTATATCATCTTAATGATGGATAACTAAATGACATGATATTTTGCTGAAAATGTTGACATAAGTTTTGTGATTGATGGTGTAGAAAAATAGGGATACTTGAATTGAAGATGGGCTGGTCATCAAGAGGGTCAGTAATTTGATGGTAGGGTATCCCAGCAACAAATAAGAGATTCTAGGTTTGACTCTTGGTCTGTGAGAAGTTTAACATGCTATTAGAACATAGGTTAGTAGAGTCGAGGCAGGCCAAAGAACTTGTAGTATGGCTCAAAGCGGGGTGTTGAAAAATGAGCCACACCTTTAGTGCTAGAGCACCAAAACGCAATGGAAAGTCTTAAGTTCGATTCTTATCTGGCCCATGAAAAGCTAAATATTGTATTAGAGCCTAAACCAACCGAAGATCCTTGAAAACTTGTAGTATGGCTTAAACGGAGTGTTGGAAAATGAGCCACAACTTTAGTTATAGAGCACCCAAATAGCAATGGAAAGTCCTAAGTTCAACTCTTATCTTGTGCATGAAAAGTTTAACATGGTATTAGAGCCCATGTCAATAGAACTAGGCCAAACTAGGATCCTTGAAAATCTGTAGTATGTCTTAAAGTGAATGTTGAAAAATGAGCCACAACTTTAGTTGTTGAGGACCCAAACAGCAATGGAAGTCCTAAGTTTCACTCTTATCTGGTGCATGAAAAGTTTAACATGGTATTAGAGCCCATATGAATAGAGCTAGGCCAAGCTAAGATCCTCGAAAATCCTCAGTATGGCTTAAAGGGAGTGTTGGAAAATGAGCCACAACTTTAATTGTAGAGCACCCAAACAATGATGGAAAGTCTAAATTTGACTCTTAGTGCTCACGAAAAGTTTAACATGTTAATAGAGCTCAGGTCAGCAGAGCTAGACCAAGACTTGTAAACTTGTAGTATAGCTCAAAGGAGGGTAGCCACACCTTTAGTGGTAGACCATCCAAAAGGCAATGAAAAGTCCCAAGTTACACTCTTAGTCGGTCCATGAAAAGTTTAACATGTTATTAGAACCATACCAAACTAAAATCTACCCCGTGATGATAGAACATCCACAAGTAATAAAAAGTCTTTAGTTCGACTCAACTGATCTATAAAAAGTTAATAACAACTACAACTGCTGAAAATAATTATATAATTTAAAAAAAACTGTGGAAAAACTCATATTAGCTATGTTTTGTCATAAAATGTACATAACTTTGTAAGATTCTTAAATATAGATATACTAGCAGTAAATACCATGATAGGCATATTGATGATTTGGGCTTCATTCATCCTTTCCAGTTTCCTGTAACTCAGGTTGGGGAAAGCTGTTTGGATGGCTTCTCAAAGAACGTGGCTCCATCGGAATGAGAAGTGAAAAAGAAATTACCAACTACTGCTCTCGACTGCTGCACCACCTCTGCACAACTACTAAAATAACCAAGGTAGCGAGTAATTAAGTTTTTCTCTTATTCTAGGTAAATATCTTTGAAACGTACACTGCATAATAGACACGGGAAATCTGATATAGTTAACCATTATTATACTGGTTACTAATTGTTATTCTAGATTGTACTAGTTTAGAGTGGCTTCCCATATGTCTCATCTTAATCCTAATCCCAAACCTATTACGTGATCTGTGATATTCTTGCCTCCCTTAACGTCCATATTTTGTGCAATCCTTTCTCTGTTAACTGGATGTAGAGACTCAGGATTTTTTATATTTTTGGCCCTTTGAGCAAATCTCAAGTATTTACATTGAAATAGGAGAATGCCATTATTAAGAATTACCAAGTCTATGCCCCTGAATTATACTTCCTGGGGTTTTGGATTCGATGGATAAGTGTTCGATTCCCTAGAGGTCTTAAAGCATTCTGCCCTCCCTCCACATTTGCCTTTGTTCACCACTACTGTGGTGGATTGTCATAATGAGAAAATAATGATTCTACACTCAGAGTAAGTAAAGGGAATAGATGTAAAATACAATTTGTGTATTAAATGAGATGAATTTGGACCGCAGGTGTCCAGTGAAGTGAAGATACTAACAGTAGCACCAAAAGGAGCAGTAGCAAGAGAAGCAGAGAAGCGTTGTGCATCATGGATTATACTTGATAGGTGAATCTAGAATAGAAGAATTTTGTATCGTAGTTATTGTATTTGTTTGGAATTCAAGGCTCTTCAGGTGGTAAAAGAAAAAATCTAATTGGGTTTTTGTGATGTTGTCTCTAGGTGTTTATCAAATGAAGGGGAAATCTGTGCCAAGAGTTTACAATGTAATGTAGTTGTTGTGGATCATAAGGTGCCAAAGTTTCTGAGACTTCACTTGAAACACTCTCGAGGAGTCCATGCCTTGCCTTATGAAGAGGCCATGGAATCTGCCTCTTTTATTTTGCCTGGTCTGATTCCTGCACACACTGCCAATGTTACAACCATGAAAGATCCATTAATTGGTAAGACTGTAAATGAATCTCCCAAGAGCGGGAAAACATCCAATAGCTCAACCTTGGATACTCAAACTCCAAAAAGTTCTGCAAACTCATACTCTGCTTCAAGCTTAGACCAAAGTATGATTGATCTTCAGAGTAAATCTAATGAGTTTTGTGATAATGATAACCCAACAAAACATTGGAGTGTTATGTCTGGTTGGAACTTTGCGGAAGAGAAAAATAGGCAGTTAGAAAGCAGTAATGATGATGTTGATAAAATGGATCTTCAACATAAATCTAATGAGTTCTGTGACAAGAAAAAACCAATGAAACATTTGAATGTTTCGTCTGGTTGGAACTCTCCTGAGGAAAATGGGCAGTTAGAATGCAGTAATGATGATGTTAATGAAATGAATAAAGCCATTGAGGATGTAAAACTTCAGGGGAGTAGGAGGTTTCAGAATATGGCTTCTGTGGAACTGAAAAATTCTATAAACACACACTTAAAAGTACCACCGGAATTTTCAAGTCTAAAGAGAGCCATTATTCAATGCTCTGTTTGTCAAAACAGAGCCCCAGCATTTGGGCAGCCTCCAATAAAGTTCTCCTACAAAGATTTGGAGTATGCCACTAATGGTTTCTCACAAACCAACTTTCTGGCAGAGGGCGGTTGCGGTCCTGTTTACAAGGGAACACTCTCAGATGGTCAAACGGTTGCAGTTAAACAGTATAAGATGGTAAGAAGACAGCAGGGAGCTCGAGAGTTCTATGCAGAAGTTAAAGTTTTAAGCTGTGCACAACATAAAAACGTTGTTAGGCTTATTGGATACTGCAGGGAAAGAGGAAAGTGGCTCTTGGTATACGAATTTGCATGCAACGGCTCCCTGTATAATCACCTTCACGGTATGTTCAATTTTCATTTCAAATTTATTTGTATTTCTTGAAATTCATAGATAACAGTCTTCATTAGAAGTTCAATTGCACTACTGCTTTGTTTTAGTGGTATGATCAGTTTCAGCCATGAAATTGGTAGATGACAGCCTTCATTAGAAATTCAATAGTAGTCTTTTAGTGGTTTGCTCTGTTCTATTTCAAATTCAAAATTATTTGTATGCCTTGGAATTCATATATAACAGCCTTCATCAGAAGTCAAATCGTCATATTGCTCTGATTTTAGTGGTAGCAGGTAATTGAACAAAAAATTTCATTTTTAATGGTTTGGTTTATAGGAGAGCGGGAGATAGCGCGGTTGGATTGGAAATACCGCCAGAAAATAGCTGTTGGGGTTGCAAGAGGTCTGAGATACTTACATGAAGAGTGTCGTGGAGGCTGCATCATCCATCGTGACCTCAGACCCAGTAATATTCTCTTGACACATGATTTTACGGCAATGGTAATTCATCTACTTTTTATATATTATACAGCAGAAAAAATATTCAAGAGAATTACTCTGTATATTTTATTGAAGAAGATTACATCTTTTAAGTAATTTTAAAAGAAACACAATCAGTTGATCTATTATGATGTTAATGTAATTCTTTTTATACAATTTTATAAATTTTTTTAAGAAATCACAAATATGGATTGACATTTTTTTTATTTAAAGTTTGTGACATTTAAGATGATGCCATTATAGGTTGGGGACTTTGGGCTTGCCAAATGGCAACCAGATGGCGAATGGGCAGAAGAAACGCACATACTTGGCACGTTAGGGTAATTGACAGAGTTCCTGATGTTAGATCCATAGAACCAAGATTGAAAAAAAAAAAAAAAATATTATATTCCTCATAGCTATAGAATTACCATAATTTCCTAATGTTATTACATTGAATTTGTATCCCAGGTATGGGAGGTATCATGGGCAGTTTGATGTCAGGAGAAGGCAATATCATTATTAATGGTGTTTTTCACATGACAGGTATCTTGCACCTGAGTATACACAGACGGGACGAATCACAGATAAGGCAGATGTTTTTTCTTTTGGAGTGATATTGCTGGAGATGGTGAGTGGGAGGAAAGCCATTGACATATGCAGGAGCAGAGGACAGCAAAGGCTCTCTGAGTGGGTAAGCTACATCTCTATGTTGAATGAAATTTGTGCACGTCATTCCCCCTGTTATAAGCAACTGAGTTGCATTTGCCATATGTGTCTTGCTGCAAGTGCAGGCACGTCCAATGTTCGAAAACAGGAAGACTCACGAGCTCATTGACCCACATCTGGAAAATAGATTCTCAGAGCGTGAGCTGCAATGCATGATGTATGCTGCATCGATTTGTATTGATGAAGATCCCGAGTCACGGCCACGCATCTCCCAGGTTTGTTTACTGTGATGTTTAGACAGCATATTCTATATGATTTTATTAGGTGCTCTATTTTAAAATCACCCAAATTTAAATGTTGAATTGGTTAATTGGTCTATTTGAAATAACCCAAATTTGATTGATTGGGTACTGGTAGTCTTTTTGAAGCACATTTTAAACTTTGATTTGATTAGGTGGTCTATTTGAAATCACTCGGGTTTGATTGATTAGATAGTCTATTTGAAGCACATTTTATGTTTTGAAGCACATTCTAAGATTTGATTTGATTAGATGGTCTGTATGAAATCGCATTAGTTTGATTAGGTGGTCTATTTGAAATTAGACTAGTTTTTCTAATAAGATCCATGATCTACCAAAACAAATTAAAACTTAGAATATGCTTTAAACCAAAAACATTGTGAACACCTCAACCTTCTTTAGTTGTTTATGGACATGTGGAGCATCTGATTTTGATGAGAAAGCTGCATGATTTAGGTACTGAGGATTCTGGAAGGAGATGACTCATATGAGAAGGTTTGTTCTTGGATATCCCCATCAGGAGATGACTCTCGACTTGAAACAGACCTAGCAAGCCAGAAATCAAGAGACAGGGAGAGCTGGACAGTGAGGAACAGCACCATCAGTAGCAAAACATCCTGTAGGCGATGGATCCATGGTCAAAATGCAGCTTTAGATGGGCCTGAAATCAGGTCTACAGATTCTAACCTACGCAGTAGACAATGTGATTTTGAAGGGATTTCTGAAAAATCCAGCAGAAGGATTCCTTTATCTCGTCTCAAAACAGGATCAGGAAGAGGTGCCCTGTCCTTCGGGCGCAATACAAGCATGCAAGCAAGTCCCATAAAAGGGCACCAATTTGGGAAACTTGAAGGCCATACTGAGGGCTATAGCATCTTAAGCCCTTGGGCAAAGACAATGGAAAGGGGTGCAAAAAATAGTACTCTCACTTCACATGCCTCAAATACAGATCTTTCTCATGATACATTTGAAATTTCCAGCAGTGAGTTCTGTAGGAGCTCGAATAGTAGGAATTCCTCAGGAATAGGATCTGATTTTCCTTATAATGGCTGGCTGGATAGGAATGATGAGCTATATCAGAGTGATGATGATGATGAACATGACATGTTTCCATCAACCCCTGCAAATTCTGTGTGTAGATCTGATCTTATTTGAGTAAATAGGAAGGGATGTGAATGCCAATTCTGCTTGAAGTCTCTTTCTATGTTGATTCTGAGCAGTTAACAGTAGTGCATCTAGTGATTGCCAAAGCAGTGTCAAGTGTGCCTCAGTTGATAAAAGGAAAAGGAAGTTGTAATATTCTTAAGAGAAAGAACATGATCACGTAGAACAATGCCTCTTCCATAGATTCTCCACATTTCTCTGGGTGAGATGTGGGTGAATGAACAACTTGTGCATTCTCCAATGTTATCAAGCTAGTACAGTTGTTGAGAACTACCTGTCCTTGAAGCTCTTGTATTTGGATTAACTTGGTGCTTCTGATAAATAATCATGAGCTTCAAACTGCAATATAATGCTGTATCAAGCTGGGCTGCTTCTTCCGTATGTCATTTTTGTGCAAAGAATTTGTAGGAGCTTGTAACAGTATAAGATTGGTCCTCATCACTGTTGATCAGATGAAGTTCCCAGAAAAATAGAGGATATAGGGTAGCAGCAGTTTCCATTACCATATTTGTTGGTGAGGAAGTTTTTTGAAGTTTTGTCATTATTTGTACTTGACTAATTGCCTATGTTGAAATCTAATTTATAGACTATCTCTCTCTAATGGAGGACTTTCATTTCAGTTTCCTTTAGAATATATTTTCATGCTATGTTTAGATAATTTTTTGAATTTTAAGTTAGACTCGATAATCTAAGCATAGTTGGTGACGTTCGTAATATTGATTTCAACTTTAATTTTGGGTTAAACAAGAACTTATATAATATTGAAAAATGTTTTTTTAATATTTTATAATAATATATATAATTTATAAAATATAAGTGTTGTATAGTGATTGGTTTTTCAATACACTAGAAAATATAGCATATAATCAATTAAAACTACTAATAAATATTGATGGTTATATTTTTTTTTATAATTCTGAACAAAACATCAATAAGTTTATATATTCAAATAAAATTTTAAAATGAGAATTTACATGTAATATAAATATGTGTTATGATTGTTTATTTTCTAAATTTCAATTATCTTATATATTTTCAAAGTATCCAAATTTTAATTGAATGTTAAACTATTCTTATTCATATAACAAATAAACATCATTTAATTAAGTGACAAATAAATACATTAGATAAATATATGAATACAAAAATTGACTATTAGTATAATAGGTAGGAGATATTTCCACATTTCAATTGTGATATTTCTATCAGGATTCAATTGCGTAGTTTTTTGAGTCAAACACATTGACCCATGTGTTCATGAGCAGTGGTTCACACAAGAGATAAAAGAAAATATGGTGAACATGTCTTTTTGGTTGACCATTCATGTTTGGCATTGCCCAAGGCAAATACCAAGCTTAATCGGATATCCGATAATTTTGGATATCGGATATCTCCTGCCCAATTCAACATTTCAACTTGACTTCTTTTTTCAATTTTAAGTTATATATTACAATTTTTTTATATTAATATTAAATGATAATAGCATAGCATTAGTATTAGCGTATATGCACAAAGATGAGAGACCAAAAAGATGCCACTTTTATTTTTGGTCCTCCATCAGGCATAGTGCGTGCGCCTTATAGGGCACATGCCCTATGGCTTGGGTTGCCCAAGCCTTACGCTTGGGCAATCCAAAACAAAGTGTGTGCACCCTATAGGGCGCACACGCTTTGAAAAACACTTTTTAGCATTTTTCAAAGCACGTGCACCCTATAGCGTGCACATGCTTAGAAAAAAGTCTATATTTAAGCTTGCTACGGGTTGGAAAACTTATTTTGCTTTCCTCAAACTTGCGTTTGCAACTAAGAAAGGCTTCCCAAGCACGCATGCAGTCTTGCTTAGGCTTGGAATTCAATTTTTTCATTGATTCATCCATCAAATGGCTCCATAGCGTCGTCAAGTTCGATCTAGAAGAAGAGGTAAGTCTTTTTACAGCCCATGCCTCTTATTTGTTTTAAATTTTCAGTTTTGTAGTAATTTTTTTTGTTTAAATTTGTTTTTGTTTAAATTTGTGTGAAATGAAGATTTTAAAATCTAATTTTTTTAATTGCTAGGAAGAAATAATCTCCCTCAACCAAATCCTCCACCAAACCCTCTCTCTCCTCATGAAGAAACAAATGAAGAAAATGAACCTCAATTGCCTCCACCAATCGAGAAACCTCCTCCTGGAACACAACAAAATTTGATGAACCAAATTGAAAGAGGGCAAAAAGAATTAGAATCTTCAATTACTAAGTTAAAAGATTCTAGTGGTACAAATTCTGAAAGGGAAAGACTTGCAAAATCATTGGAAGCAATCTTGACCCACGTAAGCTCGGTTAGTGGGCAAATTAATTTATGGCGGGATAAAAGAGAAGAACAAAAAAAATATTATGCAAATAAATTATCTTATGCGGACATTAAAAAAAAAATCACAAAAGATGACATTTGCAAGCTATTTAAAAAATCAGGGGACACAGATACTCTTAGAACTACAACAAGGAGGTTCCCAATTCATTGGTGCTTAAATGAAGACATTAAAAACAATTTTTGGGAGAGATGGTGGACGGTCTTTGATTCGCCTCCTTGTAACAATCATGAGGTTCCTATATACTTCTTGAGGAAACTATATTGCGAGTTTGTACTCAAGGAGGTGTCAAATTATTTTGACATTCTAGATTTGTAGGGTAGAGGAGGGGGGTCATCACTTGATCAAGTGGGGCCACATCGTGACCCTAACACACCTAGGGTTCCTATTGGCAAGCCACAGGTGGATCATGTTACTATTCCTTCCGTTGTGAAGGAATATGTAGAGGCAGACACACTAGACATGATTAGTGCTCTGACACAGACTCTCATTTAGTGTGCCACTCCTTTAGTTGAGGGTGACCATGGTCAATCCTCAAAGGGGCATATTTTTCGGTCATGTGGATCCTTGTGCACATTTGGTACTGGTGAGAGAGAGGAAGAGGATCCTGGAATGATGACTAATAGCTTTCTAAATATGACATTTGACATTGACACACATGCAAATATTTCCAAGTTCATTAAATTGCTTTGATCATATTTTATTTATAAAAGAATAACTAATTAATTTAGTATCTATTGATTATGATGAAAATTCAGGGCATGAGTGTAAGTGGTGGTGGCAGTGGCAATGGCAATGATCCTCATGTCCCCTTCTACACATCGTCATCAATTCCATAAGTATGTATCGAATAAAATATTTTAATTAATATATTTGATTATTATGTAATTATATGAATAATTGTATCATAACTTATTGTGCATGTGCATTAGACGTTCATCGTGGACCATCAACGTTCACAACAGACAGCGAAGGGCATCGTGCCACTTTCCTTGAGGTATCTTTATTTGCATGTTAATTTGATTTACTTAATTATATTTAATTAATAAATGAATGAATAACTAAATTACTAGACAAATTATGATCAAAATCCAGAGGCACAATGATCACATTCTTTCTCCTGGCTTTGTGACATCACCATTGAGTCCACAGGTATATATGTAATAATGCATTATAATTAACATGTCAGTAGTATGTTCTTATATGAATGGTTATCTTATATTTTTCCATGTACATGTGCACTAGTTGAATGTTGGAGCTTCGACATAGACACCGCACACCAGAGGACGTAGTGGAACCTTCACGGAGGTATCATTTACTCATTAGTAGGGTTGTAAAAAATATATATGTAATCTTGATAACTGCATAATACTTTTTTTGTTTCATTTTCAGTTATTGACATCGAAGACTCCTTCTTTTGTCTGTGATACTTTGGATCGTGGAGTAGCTACAACAGTAGCTAGTTCTGAAGCACTGACTGAGGTATGAAAGAGATCACTTAATTTTAATTATTATTTTAATAGTTTGTATTGAATTTTATAATGATATTTTTGTATGTATTTTATTTATTATTTTGATCATTATTGTATGGACTTATTACTCCAGATAGCCAGCATGCACCTTTGGTGGATGAACATAGTGACTATTTGCTAGCAGGAAGTGAATATTCAATTTTATGTCATTGTATAATTCAATTTTGATGTATATTAGTTATTGATGCTTAATTTTTTTTTATCAGCTCGAGCTATAGAAGAGTCTAGACAGGAGGATGAGTGAGCACGCTCAGAAGACTACAACATCCACTGCATCTCCATCGACATGACAATCGAAGATAGCTCAGGATTTGTTTTCTTCCCCGAGTAGGAAAGGACTAGATTAGGGATATCGATTGTATGCCTATATGGCATTAGTGGACATATTTTTTGTATATTGTATAAGTGATACGTTGTACATCCATTTGGCTTTGAGGAAGCCAATTTAACTGTATTGAATATATTCAATGTATGACATTATTGGACATCTATATTTGGTTTCATGCCCTACAAATTTTTTTTTTTATGTTTTATGTATGCAATTCATGTGTTTGGTGTATTGATGTATACTAATTTATGTTTATGTGGATGTCTTATGCTTTGTAAATTTCTCATGCCTTATAGTTATGCTTGTATGTTTATCAATGTATGTTTAACTTGCTGACTGTGCTACAAATGTCAGTCACTGTCCTCAATAACAGTCAATTCCTTGACTATAATAATAACAAAAGTAATGAAATGAATGTAGAAAATGTATAAATATAATATAAGGAAATATTTCTACATCACAACCTATCCAAGATCACGTGGAATCAAACATTTATATTCATTGGTGTGTTCCCTGTTCCACAGGACATTCACAATATAAAGACATGACCTCAAATAGGTGAGGCAACATATGGAAAGGTTGTCATCTATTGACCCCAATACCAAGCTTATTTTGATCTGTGGGTACCCTAATGTTGGCAAGAGTTCTTTTATTAATAAGATTACTATGACAAATGTGGATGTGCACCCTTATGCTTTTACACACTAACTTCTAATTGTCCCCTAACTGAGTGATTGTTAATGACAAACACTAGAATACATATTTACACTCATCCTACTACTCGCCCTAGAGTCGTCGGTGGTGTTTGAACGACTGTGTGTGCTAAAAAAGGTTGTCAGTAGCATTTATCTGACCATTCAAAGTTGTTGGAACAAATGGTTCGATGCTACAACCGACGGTTTGAAAGATGCGCAATGTTGGTCGTTTGAACTGAGAAACACTGTGAGTTCAAACATTGACCAAGAATGTGTTGCCAAATATAAATGAAATTAAATCTCTAAAAACTGAGATAGGCTATTGTAGGCCTCGACAACATGGTCCCGTAGCACATGATGGATCGATGCTACCTCGCACGAGCTCAAAGATATGACCCCGCAAAGATCATTGATTTCATGCTTAAGGGACCTTGAGGGACACTTCGGCCCATAGTCGTTAGCAGGGTTCCAATGACTATGTGTGCCGAAAAAGGTTTCCCCTAACATTTACCCAACCATTTAGAGCTATTGGAACAGATGGTTCCATGCTACGATCGACGGTTGGAAAGATATGCAACATTGGCCATTTGAACTGAGGAACACTGTGAGTTCTGACATCGACCGAGAATGTGTTTCCAAATATAAATGAACTTGAATCTCTGAAAAATGAGACATGCTATTGTAGGCCTCGGCAACATGGTCTCGTATCACCTGACGGATCGATGCTACCTCGCACGAGCTCCAAGATATGACCCCACAAAGATCATTGATTTCATGCTTAAGTGACCTTGAGGGACACTTCGGCCTGGAGTCATCAACGAGGACCGAATGACTGTGCGTAGTGAATGAGGTTTCCACTAGCGTTTATTTGGCCATTCGAAGCTGTTGGAACAAATGGTTCCATGCTACGACCGACGGTTGGAAGGATATGTAATGTTGGTCGTTTGAACTGAGGAACATTGTGAGTTCTGACATCGACTGAGAATGTGTTGCCAAATTTAAATGAAGTTGAATCTCTGAAAATTGAGACAAGTTATTGTAGGCTCCGGCAACACGGTCTCGTAGCAACTGACAGATTGATTCTACCTCACACGAGCTCCGAGATATGACCTTGCAAAGATCGCTGATTTCATACTTAAGCGACCTTGAGGGACACTTCGGCCTAGAGTCGTCGGCGGGGATCGAACGACTGTGCGTGGCGAATGAGGTTTCCACTAGTGTTTACCCAACCATTCGGAGCTATTGGAATAGACAGTTCATTGCTACGATCGACAGTTGGAAGGATACACAACGTTGGTTGTTTGAACTCAGGAACACTGTAAGTTCTGACATCGACCAAGAATGTGTTGCCAATTTTAAACGAATTTGAATCTCTAAAAACCGAGATAGGATTTTGTAGGCCCCGACAACACGATCCTGTAGAAACTAATAGATCGATTCTTCCTTGCATGAGCTCTGAGATATGACCCCGCAAAGATCACTGATTTCATGCTTAAGTGACCTTGAGGGACACTTTGGCCCAGAATCATTGACGGGGATCGAACGACTGTGCATGGTGAATGAGGTTTCCACTAGCGTTTACTCGACCATTCGGAGCTATTGGAATAGACAGTTTGTTGCTATGATCGACAGTTGGAAGGATATGCAACATTGGCCATTTGAACTGAGTAACATTGTGAGTTCTGACATTGATCGAGAATGTGTTGCCGATTTTAAATGAAGTTGAATCTCTGAAAACCAAGATAGGCTTTTGTAGGCCTAGTCAACATGGTCTCGTAGCAACTGATGGATAAATTCTACCTCGCACGAGCTCTGAGATATGACCTCACAAAGATCATCAATTTCATGCTTAAGTGACCTTGAGGGACACTTCGGCCCATAGTCGTCGGCAGGGATCGAATGACTGTGCATGGCGAAGGAGATTGCCACTAGCATTTACCCGGCCATTTGAAGCTGTTGGAACACATGGTTCGTTGCTACGACCGATGGTTGGAATGATATAGAATGTTGGCCATTTGAACTAAGGAACACCTTGAGTTCTGACATTGACTGAGAACGTGTTGCCAATTTCAAACGAAGTTGAATCTCTGAAAACTAAGATAGCCTTTTGTAGGCCCTGACAACATGGTCCTATAGAAACTAACAGATTGATGCTACCTTGCATGAGCTCTAAGATATGACCCCGCAAAGATAATTGATTTCATGCTTAAGCGACCTTGAGGGACACTTCGACATAGAGTAATCGGCGGGGATCGAACGACTGTTCATGGTGAACAAGGTTGCCACTAGGTTTACCCGATCATTCAGAGCTGTTGGAAAAGTTAGTTCGATGCTACGACTAATGGTTGGAAGGATATGGAACATTGGTTGTTTGAACTGAGGAACACTTTGAGTTCTGACATCGATCGAGAATGTGTTGCCGATTTTAAATGAAGTTGAATCTCTAAAAACTAAGATAGGCTTTTGTAGGCCTTGAAAACATGATCCTGTAGAACTTAATGGATCAATGCTACCTCGTATGAGCTCCAAGATATGACCCCGCAAAGATTGTTGATTTCATGCTTAAGAGACCTTGAGGGACACTTCGGCTTGGAGTCGTCAACGATGATTAAATGACTATGTGTGGTGAACGAGGTTTCCACTAGCGTCTACCCAGCCATTTGGAGCTGTTAGAATAGACGATTCGATGCTATGACTGACTGTTGGAAGGATATGCAATGTTAGCCATTTGAATTGAGGAACATTGTAATTTCTGACATCGACCAAGAATGTGTTGCCAAATTTAAATGAAGTTGAATCTTTGAAAATTGAGACATGGTTTTGTAGGCCCTGACAACACGGTCCTGTAGAAACTAACAGATCAATGCTACCTTGCATGAGCTCCGAGATATGACCTCACAAATATTGTTGATTTCATGCTTAAGTGACCTTGAGGGACACTTCGGCCTGGAGTCGTCGACGAAAATCGAATGACTATGCATGGTGATTGAGGTTGCCACTAGCATTTACCCAACCATTTGACATTGTTGGAACAAATGGTTCATTGCTACGAGTGACAGTTGGAAGGATATGCAGCGTTGGCTGTTTAAACTAAGGAACACTGTGAGTTCTGACATCGACCAAGAATGTGTTGCCAAATTTAAACGAACTTGAATCTCTAAAAATTGAGACAAGCTTTTGTAGGCCCCAGAAACATGGTCCCAAAGCAATTGATGGATTGATGCTACCTCGCATGAGCTCCGAGATATGACCCCGTAAATATTATTGATTTCATGCTTAAGTGACCTTGAGGGACACTTCGGCCTAGAGTCATCAGCAGCAATCGAACATCTATGCATGGTGAACGAGGTTTCCACTAGCGTTTACCCAACCATTTGGAGCTGTTGGAATAGATGGTTCATTGCTACGACCGACAGTTGGAAGGATACACAACATTAGTCGTTTGAACTGAGGAACACTGTGAGTTTTGACATCTACCGAGAATGTGTTGCCAAATTTAAACTAGGTTGAATCTCTGAAAATTGAGATAGGATTTTGTAAGCCCCGACAACATGATCTCATAGCAACTGACGGATTGATGCCACCTCACACGAGCTCCGAGCTATGACTCCACAAAGATCACTGATTTCATGCTTAAGCGACCTTGAGGGACACTTTGGCCCGGAGTCGTCGGCGGGGATTGAATGACTGTGAGGGGCAAATGAGGTTGCCACTAGCATTTACCCAGCCATTCAGAGTTGTTGGAATAGACAGTTCATTGCTACGACCAACGGTTGGAAGGATACACAACGTTGGCCGTTTGAACTAAGGAACACTGTGAGTTCTGACATCAATTGAGAATGTGTTGCTGATTTTAAATGAAATTGAATCTCTGAAAACCAAGATAGTCTTTTGTAGGTCTTGATAACACGATCCCGTAGGAATTGACGGATTGATTCTACCTTGTACGAGCTCCGAGATATGGCCCCACAAAGATCACCGATTTCATGCTTAAGCGTGTAATACCCCAAAATTGGCACCTTACAATCTTAATCAATTTTGGTGCATTTCTTCAATTTCTACATCATCAAAGTCCTATTGTACTAGGCAATTCTGTCTCCTAATTGACTATATTTGACTTGGTGTCAAATGCAAAAAATCTTAAATTTGCATTAATCATACACTATATTTAATTCCTAAATATTTGACATTTATTGGCTAAATAATCCCTATGATTAATTAATTTAATTCTAAAGTTCTAGTGCTTTAAATTAAATTAATTCCACCCCCTTTAGCTAATACACATCAAAGGAATTAATAATTCTTTAATTCTCTAAATGAAATATCCCACTTGAATTTAATTATTCAAAATTATTCGAAGGGTCACCCATATGTGACAATATTTCATTTATTTTATTAAAGAATTCCTCCAATTTGTCTCACCTTCCTTCATGGAGATGAAGAGTCCGTCGTTTCTTTCCAAAAAACTCTTCATCCTTCTCCTGGGCTCTTCTATATTATGGACCTCTTTTTCCTCATTTGAGGAGGCAACTTTAGAGTACCAAAACTATAGCGAATTGTTGTCTCAATTTTCTCATACTTTCAAGTTTTTCATTGCACATTTAGAATAATTTCCATTCCTAGTATAATTGCATTCTCATCTTTAATATAGTTTGCTTATTTTGTTAGTAGCTTAGTTCTCATTTAAATTTCAAGTTTCTTAGATTAAAATCTGCATTCTCATGTTTCTTTCAAGTTTGTAGCTTAATTGCACTCTCATTTTCTAGCTTAAAATTCAATTGCATTCATGCTTAGCTTTGAAAATCCTCCATTTTAGGTTGGTCTATTGGTTGTTGGGCTCTCGTTCTGAGAGTAAATTCAAACACCCCATCTAAATAGGAGGCAACAGGTCAATTCAATCGAGATTGCGAAGTGAATAATTCATATTCATTGTCGTAATTCAAATCATTGAGCAATGACTATGTCGTGTCTATGGCTGAATTAGAGGTCAACATTCAAACATAAACATTTTGTCACCCACCTGGGGTAGAAAATTGATTTCTGGCCTCATTAATCTCGAACTTTTTTTGAAAATTTTGCACTATGTCGTACGTCCGTACTTCACTATGTACGGATTCTTGCATGAGTTTTCTGAGTGTGCCACGTGAAGTTGTGCTTTCATTAGCATTCTCTCACACAAAAAATCACTATCTTGCGCAAGTCCTTGCATTTTCTCGCATGACGCCTTGTACTTCCTCGCATAAGACTTGCCATGAGTGTTAAAAATTTCTCAGTTTCTACAAATTTCCTGCACTATTTTCTGACATTTATTACATACAACTGCTTTTTATATCTCTATTTTTCTGATAGCACAATAGTGGGCTGCAGGACACTTGTCGAAGATAAAAACTTGCTGACAGTTTACTTGCAGGACAGTTGTCAAAGATTATCTTAAAATGTTGTGCTTGTTTCCTATTTTACACATATTATAACTAGGGCCTTGTTAAAATTTCTTAAGGGTCTTGATAACAGGATAGGGTAATAGGCTCTTCATTACATGGAAGTGAAGCCCATGGATGAATCTGAGACCTAGATTTTTCTAACATGATAGATACCTAGGGAAGCAAGGAAAGGTAGTGAATCTTTAACATGTCTACTTGTTAGGGGATTATGCTCTTTTGTCTTTGAGAGAACCAGAAACCCAAAAGCTTGTGGATTGGTTGAAGAGGAACTAACTTGGTGATGAACATGTCTTGTCTGTTTGGGTAAGGTGAAGATGTAGAGAAGTATTCTCTTCTCTCTTTGAGAGAATCAAAAAATCTGACCCTTGGATCCAAGCCAAAGTCTGTGTCACCTTTAGAGGGTCTGTTGGAAGTTGAACCTTCAAGAATGACCCAAGTGAGTACACACCTATTTCTGGTGATTCCACCTCACTATAATAAAGAAAGCTTTGTTGAGTCTAAAGACTCCAAGCCCTGTTAACTTCTTTCTCTTGATTTCAACTATCATCATGAGAAAGCTTTGTCTATTGTACTGAGCGGTGCCACTCCTAGCCCTGCTTGCGGGGGTGTATGACTTTTAGGTGTCCTTGTGGCCGCAAGGCCCTAGTCTTGTATTGGAGGCACCGAAGGTTAGTGTGAATGAAAGCCTATTAAAAACTTTCTTAGTTAGTTGCCTACCTAGATCACCTCTGAAAGGAGACATAATCTTTGTGTGGGAAGGGGGAAGAATCTCTCTCGTAGATTCTCACCATAGGCATGCACCTGGATGTTTGAAGGTGGTATGTGACACTGGCCCTTATTTCAAGGGTAACCTTTGAACATATATTATTGAGTCCTTGGAAACACAAAAAACACTGGTGCCCTTTGGGGGGTGACACGGTTGTGTGAGGTGAACACATACACATAAGTTGTGAGGCACATATTTTGTCTTCTCTACCATTTTTTTGTAGGGATAACTAACTGGTTGTTTCGAGTCTTAAATTATCCATCATGATTAAACAAAGACTCCCATGATTCTACCAAGTTGCTTTGTCCTTGGTAGAACTATTTGCAACTACTTCTTGCATCACTATTGCTTGATCTAAAACTTCATGCTTGTAAACAATTGCTTGCAACATTAAAACTAAGATTTCTGATTCAAACTATCCTAAACTATCTGAGAATTGAAAATTCTATTAGAGAAAAATCTACGATGTGTCTCAAAATCTAACTTTTACCTCAAAAAATGTGTCGATATGTCGAAACCTAGTCTTTGCCCATGCAAGATTTCAGAACCTGTGCATTTCCTTGCATGAGACTTCACTTTGTCATGTGCATTTTGGCATTTCCTCACATGAACCAACACTTCCTCACGTGAGACTATACCTTAATTTTCAAAATAGTGATCTATTTCCTGTTGAATGGTCAACTTTCTGCCTAATCTAATTTTTACCTAGGATCTGTCTACCTGTTCTCTTGTTGTCCACTATCTGAAACTGAGTGTCTTGAGTTGTGAACCAAGTGATTACTGCTTAAACTCATATTGTCTCTTTGTTATTTGTCCTATCATATTGTGCTTTTGTACCTTGTGATGCAATAGTCACATCTCGACTGTTCTATCCATACTCTTGATAATTCATGCCGGGTGCATTTCACATCTTGGTTGTTCTAGCCTTACTCTCCTTTTTGCTATTTTTAGAGATAGAGTTAGGAGCATAATCCTAAGTTCCTTCTCATCACTTAATCTTTTGTCTATGCCTGTTATGACTAGAAGCGGCAACACATTCCCTATCCGTAGTATCAGACAAGGTAGAGGTAGATCTCGTAATCAAGGAAGAGGTCATTCCGAACCCATTATCCAACTTGAGTGTCAAGGGGGATCCTCATGTTCCTCCTCATCAAAAATCTTAAGAGAAAGTTCATCTCAATATTCATCCCCTATTAGTTGACCTAGCGTCAGATGTTTGTTCCGTTTAAACCTCAGCCTGAATCAGAATCCAATGTTCGAAGAGCGTTACAACTTATTGTTTCCAAACAATCTTAATCCATTATGGGAATACTAGCAAGACTCTGAAGGGTCACTTTCTATAATTGATCCTTTTGAACCTATTGACCCTTTCGATCCTATCTTCATGAAACTAGTATTCCAGCAGTGTTATAATCCCTTGTTTCAAAGACAACTTGGATTATTGTTTCAAGGACAACTATTCCAAGATCAGCAAAACTCTGAAAGGCCACTTTCTTGGGTCAATCCTATCGAGACTATTGAACCTATCAACCCTTTCAAACCTACTGATCATATCAAATCTATTGCCACTCATGCTGAATTTGTGCACACTACATGATCCCACATTGACAAGATGGGAGGCCCATTCAATTTCCAAGAGGGCGAATACAACAAAACTCATGAGAAACCTCGAAATGAACAACATCATGGTCAATCTTGAAATGATCAGTGTTATGATCAATCCAAAAATGATCAAAATCATCCCCAATCTCAAAACAAATCTCAAGGCGACTGGAAACCATATCACTATCACCCTCCTCCACATGACTAGAATCAAGATCAAGCCCCAAGCATTTTTTAAATTCTTGGTAATGACGATGATGTAATAACCCAAAATGACATAGATGCTACGAAAGCCAACAAGAGTCTTATCAAGATGATGGAGATCCTCCTTCTAGAAGAGAAGGAGAAATACTTTCTTGAGCTGGCCAAACAAGGGGCCAAATTATCCCCATACTACCAAGTCAAGACGCTTGTGGCCAAAGAAGAAGAAACTAAGACCGCTAAGTTTCAAGTGATGATTCGAGACATGCAAAACAAAATTAGCCAAGTTGAGAAGGATAAGGATAAACCAACACAATAGTTCATGATGGAAAGCATCTGTCCTTTCCCCTTCGATTAAGAGTCTTCACATGCCACCTTTTCCCAAAGGTGTAGAGCTGCCTAAATATGAAAAATACTTGGGTACTACTGATCCCCAAGATCACTTGAGAGAGTTTGGCACTCTATCTATGGAATTCATACATGATCAGACATACCTCATGTGCCTCTTTCCTCGTAGCTTGGGTGGACTAGCTATGGAGTGGTTTTATCGATTACCCACTGACATCAAGACTTTTGATGAAATTGCTAATCTATTTCTCTAACATTATTCGCATAATATCCAACATCTAGTCAACATCTGAGATCTTTGCAATTTGAAATAGCGACAAGGGGAACCTTTTTTAGCATTTCTCTAGAGATGGAGACAACTATGTACAAAGTATCCTCGCAAACTACCAGAGTCTGAGAGAATCAACATCTTTTTGGATAATCATGTCCCAGATTTTGGATATCAAGTACAATTGCAAGGTCCCCTAACCTTCGATAGCATGATTAAGCAAGATGTGTGAATAGAAGCATTTATGATCAAGAAAGGGGAGTTGACTTTGAACAAAGATAACAAACAAGGGTCTTCCTCAAACAAAGATAAAGGGAAGTTTGTCAACAAGAATAGAGATGTTGTGAATGATGGAGTGGTTGACAATGTGACCCCAAAGCCTGCAAAATCTATTTTCAATCTTTCCTCTAGTATACAAGTGGCCAAAGCTATTGAAAAGGCTGCAATAGACACTCAGCCACCTTCAAGATTTTCTAGAAACAAACCTTGGGCCTCTCGACCCAAGAATGAGTTCACTTCCTTAGGAGAACCCCTTGATGTGGTTTATAAGACTCTTGTGCAAAACCAGATACTCTCTCCTTTGGAAAAGCATCTCTATGATCTGCAACCATGACCTCATTGGTGGAACGACAATGCATACTATGATTATCACCAAAATAATGGTCATAAAACTTCTACTTGTCTCTAGCTGCGCCATAAGATCTAAGATCTGAGGTGCCTTGGATTTGTGGTTAAGACCTTGAATGAAGAATCAAGTAAAGTTGAACCCTGATTTACATTAGACAAGGTTCAAGTTTGGCATGTTGTCAGTGGTTGATTATGATTCCTAAAACCTCTAGTACCAATTTGATATAGAGCATCATACAACCAAAACCTCAATCCCCTAATCAACCATGAGGATTAAGCCATAAAATCCATTGAACTATGATTTTAAGCATATTTAGAGGCATGAAAACATAAAAATCAGCCCTATTAATGTTTCATTTCACCGAATCACCATTTCTAGCATCAATTCACCTTTTAGGATCCTCAATCAATCAGGAGTCCAAACTCTACCTTCATTAAGGAAGCTCAAACATACAATCAGTAACTTGAACCATAATATCATCTTATTCACCTAATTCAAGGTCACATTGACAACTTGATCCTTATTTCATGATTAGGCCTCAAGCCTATTAGACTACAATGCCAACAATTCACCCATCCTATTACCTGTTATACTGCAAGAATCCACTCTTTGTGTACTTTTCATATAACTCTTCAATTTCTTCCATCTATTTTTCAAATTGTACTACCTACCCATACCTTGTTGTCCTTAATCCCCATCCACACATAGACCATTATTCCTACCATTATTCAAGAAAATAACATTCATCAACCATGTTCATCTTAACACTAGGTTATTGTCCATATATCTTAGTACCATGACATTTTATTGTTATTGTCTAAAATAATCAAAGTCTAATCCCAACTTAGTCAAATATCTTTAAACCAACACTTCCTATGTTATTCACAAGACTAATGGACTAATAATAGATAAATAAAATTCCTTTTTAGATCATTTGATCCATGATCATTTCAAATATCAAATCTTTCGCTGTTGAAACTATTATTTCATTAAAAATTAAGTACTTGTCCAAATTCTTCCAAATGAAACTTCAAACCTTAATGAATAAAATCTCCACACCTATTACAAGGTTATTCAAGTAGTCTCAACCTTTTCTAAATCATTCCATATCAATTAGGACCCTTTCAATACTAATTACAATCAGTATATACAATGTACAATCAAAATACCAAGATATCTTACTATTTTTGCCTGCTAGGGAGTCATCTTTCTGACATGTAACTAAACCACTTAATGCAAGACCAAATTAATTTGAAAGCCTACTGAATCTACTTTGTAATCATCCAAGAATTAAGAATTTCCATTGGTTAAGATTAAATATTTTATCAAACCCTTACACAGTGCTCTATTAATGAGAGTTTTATAGCAAATTTAAGAAACAAATGGATCCCAAAACTTATGGCCACTCATAAAGTTTTCTTCAAAGGAAACTAGACTCATTTCTCTATTGATTCCAATTGGTTAAGAAAAGTTATGTGAATCACCACCAGGTCAAATACCAATTTAGTGTATGTGGAACTCCCTTTACATGTATTTAAAATTATGTATCTGTATGCTTTGATCTCCCAAAAGACCTCAATGATTAAATCCTTGCTAGTTTACCTATAAATTTAGTAGTTCAATTTCCTAGAAAGCCATAAAAGGAACAATGTTTGTTGGGTTCAAATGCTAATATTATCTATTTTTTCAACATGGCACAAGATCTAGTCTCTAGTTGACAATACAAAAAAGGGAGTGCAACTAAGAGTACTGATTATTTGAAGGTAGTAATCCCCATTACAGGATTGGAATCCCCTATGAGGTCACCATCAGGTATCTAAGGTGATGTTCTATGGAGGGACCCAACTGAATATTTTTAGCTTGTGATTAATTAAGAAGCTGGCAGTGAAATGGTCCCATGAAACATAACTACATTTTAATATTTAATTCTGCATTTAAAAATATCATAGTACAAGCCATGAAACATATGGAAATTTAACTAGTTAATTTTGCATTTATAATATTACTATACAAGTTGTAAAACATGAGAAAATTTTACTAGTTAATTCTACATTTAAGATAGCATTGTACAAGCAACTATGCCTCAAATTGACACTGCTCTATCACCCTAAGATAGTTTACATTTTCTCTAGTCCCAGGTTGTTCCAAAGTCATACCCTCTGCAACTTAACATCACATTGTCCTAATTTGGTCATTTGTGTGTATGAATATCATTTTAATCAGTGCCATCAAGCACTAAATTAAAACATTTACATACTTTTTGTTTTACATACTTAACTTTGTTCTTCCAATGGTATGTAATGGATGTTGGTTTTGATATTTTTCTAACTGAAGATGTTGTTTGTTATTTGTTCTAGGTACAGTGAACAAATTATATGGGGAGGAGGTTTCTGGCTTGAGGCATCATAAAATAAAAACCTTTCTCTGCTTCTCTATGTGATATGCTTGTGCAAGAGGGGTTGGTGGTGTTTTTTCAATTCAGTATTTTAGAAAATCTAAATGTTAATTGGTGCCTCACAAAAGCCTCTCTAATTCTTATAATTATTCTATTTTTAATTTTTTACTAATACTTCATTGCCTCCTCCCTTATTTTTCTAATATTTAAACAAAATGTCAACTCCCCTTCTTTCAATAGTTGATTAACAAGTTGGTATCCTAAGAAAAAAGAAAGAAAATTGTTTGATCTTGCACACAAATATAGATAGCCAAACCTCTCCTTGCTGAAATTCATACTATTAGATGAACTAATAATAGCTTCTGATGCACCCTTTAGAAAAAAATTATCATGTCTACATAAGACAACATGCTTACAATGTTTGCGCAAATCTAGCTTGGTAGAGAGTATGGTATAATGATGGTACTTTAATAGAAACTCAGTTTGAAAAATCATAGAAAGGTACCTTAATATTACTTGTCAACATCTCCCATCTATTACCTATCAACATCTTTTGTATATGTATGAGATGTTTGTTGCACTCGCTCCACGTAATGCCACAACAAGAATAGAGAGGATAAAACATCACTTGGTGGGATATGCACATAGAGCATCATAATGGACAATGAAGATGTTATTTTTCCCTCTTTAATTGTGTGTTCTCTGGTATTGAATATTATGAAGGGCTATGTAACCTCCTGCACATAAAATCAGAACCCGCCATAATGTTTTCGATAGAAAACATGCTTAAAAACTGAGCAACTTGGGCACCTCAAAATATTAGGAATAGAGGTTGTTAAATTTTTTTGGCCCATTTGATTTCCCACCGCATGGTAGAATAATCATTGTTTAATCATCAGTTAATGTTTAAGCCTTCACAATAGTTCTCTACCATGGCAGGAACTAAAAACAATCAGTCACTCCTAACAAGCAGGATCAAACATAGTTTTCCAAGGTGATAAAATTGCATATGCAACTATCCAAAATTATAAACAATTAGATCTTTGTGGATTCAAGTAAATATGTGCATGAGAATGACAAGAATAGAAAGTCCAAATCCAAGAATTAAATGTATAGGATGGATAACTGCTTTGAGAAACTACATGAAATGTCTAACAAGGTCACCAATGGTTACACCATCAACAAAAGAATATGTCAAATAAACAAATCAAGATTAACAATAAAAAACCACTTAAGTGATTATGTAAAAGCTATAGCCACAAAATTTAATATGGGGAAGAAGTAGTAATTAGAAGTCAGGATTTCTTGAAGTTATTATAAGGGAGAATCAAAGATTGAAATCAAAAAATAATGATGTACAAGCCAAAGAAGAACAATTGGATCTAATGTTTCAACAATTGTAAGTATACTTTACTTTGCCTAAAGTTAATGAGGTGTAGAGGATCTCTTTCACATGCCTTAGCATGGAATGATTTGCTCTTGTATGGTGGAAGAATTTTGTAGTTAAAATGTGAGAAAGAATGTAGTGACCTACCCCAAATTGCAACCAAAGTTTGCCCAACTTTCTCTCTTCTTTTAATAATTTATAATCATACCATTCTTGGTTTGCGTTGACCTATAAAGAATACCAACTGTAATTGATCTTATTTTGTTTGGAACATAATTATTTGTATGGTGCATGTTAACAATCCTAATAGATGATATTCATTCAATGGTATAGTTGGAAACATCAATTATGCAACTTGTTGCTCATTGCAATTACTATCAGCAGAATAAAATGCTTTGCAATTGATTCATTTATTTGTTAATTGCACAAAACAAAGCTTGGAAATAACAACATTAGTATAATCCAAAATGAGAATGTAATACAAATAATTAATATTAACTTACTTTAGTCATTGAACCATGAGATACCTTAGTTTGGTAGCCAAATAAGTTCAGTGCAGCCTTGTTGCAGGCCCCATAATAAAGTGATATTTAGTAGCAATGATTTGTGTCCTCTTATGATAGAGAGAAAGCCTCCAATAGTGATGACTTTGAAGACATCTCCAATCAAATCAAATAAATTTTGAATACACTCAGATCAGGTGAATCACTCTTTGTAACTAATAACATCACAAATTTGTCTGTTGTAGAAATTTGTGCAACCGAAATAGGGAAACCAAGTCTCTAAACTTCACATAACACCCTCAATACTCACCCAAAATGTTCTCAATCAAATCTACAACCCTTCAGAAGTAGCACATTACAACAAGTATAGGATTTAGAAACAACAATCTGATAATTCACAACAATATAACTCCAAGTTCCAAAAAATTCCTTATGTTGTGTCCATATTTAATCAAACCAGTAATCACCCAGAAGTTATAATATGCATTTTTAGAATGTGAATAGCCCCACTTCTAACCACAACTAGAGCCTAGAGACTACAACATAGCTTTTCTATAAGGAATACAACACATCTCTGCTGCAACTGAGAATGATTTTTATGAAGAGGAGGAGAAGTGGCTGATAAGAAGATGCCTGTAACTTTCAACAGCAATCACTTCCTTCAGAGATAAAAAAACTCTGAGCTTACTTTGGAATGAACACATGCCAACATTTTATGATTTAATCCCTTTTTCAAAATCCCTAAATGAGAAGGGCCAATAATATTACAAGAAATCCCAAAACATCTCATAATATGAATCCAGAGAGTTTCATGCTGCAGGAGCTTCTCATGGGAATACAAAATCCTTAGCTTGAACCACTTAATAATTTCTCCATGAAATATAATATATTTCACAAGTATCAATCCCACAATATTAATCCAACAGATTACCTCTCCCAGCAAATAATATTTTCCTCCAAACTTAAGAATCGATAAACCTTTGATATTGGGCTTAATATAATATTCACCATATTAAACAATTTGACATTCAAAATCTCATATGCTAATCATTAGACATACAGTCAAGGTAATAGAGAAACTATTAGCAGCTCAATATAATATGGTAGATGCACAAAAAGAATGCAACTATCAAATCTTTAAAGATAAACACTCTTTGACAATTTGATCATAAAGATGATAGAAGTTAGAATCTATGAAATCATAAATGTAAGGATAAGAAATGAAAATGGATAGTGAATCGTCTAATTGGATGATCCAATAAAAAGGGCACAACCTTTATCAAATTTTCTTTGTCTCTCACTTCTAAATCAAGAAAATATTAGGGAGAGACAAAAAAAGGTGGAATAGTTGGGTCTCTTGGGTGGAAGATTGAATATTAATTTTGATGGAGCTTCCTAAAGAAACTCAAGAACCTCCAACTAACATAATCTACAATGGGGTTTGAATTGGACCGAACCTAAGTGGATCAACTTGAGAAATACTATGTGGAAATCCAAAGATGAAGCCAAAGCTCAATTTTTAACTTGGAAGATCATTCACTATAAAATTGTAGGGGGGAAGTCTCACATTTCTTGCCAATCACTCCACCAACTGCCTTTTTTGTCTCAAGTTAGAAACTATCAAACATGCCTTTTGGACTTGCAAGCATGTTCAGCAAATTTGACAAGCAATTATGACTCTAGTTCCAACCATATTTAACAAAAAAATCAAATTGGAAATCAACTCCACTTGGGCTGCACTAGTGAGTGAGGAAAAAATGAAGCTTTGATGTCATCCCCTATGGGAAATCCTAGTCAAGGGTGTACAAAAGCACTAGTTTTAAATCCTTTAGTAGGTAATCCTAAATTATTTCCACAAGGTATTGGAGGGATTATTAATTCTAAATCAAGTGCACTATTGGAGGATTTGACTATTAGGCCATCCTTAGTGTCCAATGTAGTAACACCCAATCCACTTGTTCAAGGACCATTTGGAGGACCTAGACCTTACAATCCTTCAAGAATTTCTAGAGTTGAACTAGAGAAAGTCATACAAGTGCACCTGAGGAGAAAGGTACTCCATAGGGTCACATGGAAGATCCATGTATGCATAAAGTCAAATGAGGCCTATAATGCCATTTCATGATGTAATTATGGCTAATCAAGTCATTTGAATTCATGTTGGGTCACTATAAGAAAAGTTGTAAACTATTTCTCTGTGGAGCAACCTAGGAATAATAAGGCTTTGTAAGGGTTTAAAGGGGTAGATTAATAGTTTGGTCATCAATTTATGTTTACCAGGTCTTTAAATGACCATTCTCAATGTAATAGGAACAATATTTGAATGTTTGATGCAAAATATATAAAAGTTGTCAAGTTGACAATATTAGTCAGGGGGACAAATGACCCAATGGTTATAAGGGTAGTTTAAAAATGTAGTTGTTAGGTGGAATTGAAAAATTTAAAAAAATTCATATTTTTAATGATCCAAATAAGGGCATGAATCAATGATTCAAAATATTGTTGGATAAATAGATAATTTTAACAATGTATAATGTCATTCACAAGATATAATGAAAACTATGGAGTGAACTATGTTTGTCTGATTATATAACTATTATCTTATGTCAAGTATCCCACACAGTCTCATGGATTATCAAGTACAAGTCAATACACCCCATAGAGATTAATGTCTTTTACCATTTGTAAACTATCTCTCTCATTGCCACCTGTCTTTCTCATTGCATGAAGTGCAGGTACCAGCGAATAGGTATTTGTCAGAATTGTCTTCCTTGAGCGAGGAAAATCTAGGAATGGAAGAAGAAAGTGAGACATTTAGTATGTGTAATTCAATGAGATCGACTTGAGGTCACAAGATCAGAAAGAAATTCAATAAACACATGAAATTTTTCCTTTCTCAAGGGGGGTCATGTTCTTATGATGATGAGAGAAAGGTGACTCCGAGCTACCCTTTAGGTACAAACATCTATAGAAGCAATGGGTCCCCGATGAACTTCCTTCAATAAACACTAATTTTTGTGTTAAAGAGAGGATATATCGCATAACACCATCTTCATTACATGGTTTGGGCCTATTTTCCATGGATGGCATAAAGTTCTCTTACACAAAAGTTGTCGAATTGATGGAGTATGTCGGACCTTGTTATGATTACAGTAGTTGGATGTAGATTGTTAAATATAAAAAAAATATGTGTAGGTATGCACTCACGACAAATTATATACAACAAAAAGTTAGTAAACAAAGTAAAACAGTAGCTATATACATTGACGGAAGACCAAAAGCATCAGGGAATATTGTAGGTTTAATAAACAGTACACGGCCTGTGTCAACTAAGAAGCAACCCAATTGCATATTTGAGGTGCGTGAGGGATATCGTGTATTTGTATGTGCGATCAAATCAATACATGGAGGCAAGGAGTTGCTTATCGATTACAATTTGAATCGCATAGATACAAAAAAATTCATCACTATCATGGACAAGGTGGTATGCATTTTGATAATTGTCTATTATTCAACGTAACTTAGAATAAGAACATGTGTTTTAACATGTCTGAATGGTTTTTTTTGAAATACAGAGTTATAGTATGGATCAACAGCCACACGATATGCACGGTGGTGATAGTTCTCATGGGACTTCTTCTTCCCGACAGGTAAAACTCATTGTTGTTGTACAAATGCACATACAAGAAAAATGTTAATGCGTACTTTTTTATTATGTTAATGTTTATTTTTTGTTGTTCTACTATTTTGGATTGCTTTTAAATAAAGGGCTAATAATATTGTTCTCACAAATGAGTACTAATCAGAAAAGGGGAAAGGAACAAGTAGTCCATGAGGAGCCACAGGATGAGTAGGATCGATTCGATGTTGATTTTTTATTAGAGGTTAATCATGTGGTTGCACTAGAAAGGGTCCTTCGTGCAATATCAAAAGAGTTAGCTCAAATGGTAGATATTCAACCTCACACTCATGAAATATAGAGGACAACAGATAGGAATTGATTGGCCATGTTCAGAACTATAGAGTAAGTATTAATGTAGTTTTTAATTATAACAAAAGTTCAATAATTATTTTTATAGTATACTATTTTATTTATGTCATTAACTAAAATATACATGTGTTCTCTTTACAAGGGATGCTAAATAGATTAAAGGGAAACACCTCAGATGCAAATACTTCGGGTGGTACATCGCATGTTTTATCCTCCATCTTGTCCATGGTTATCCATATTTTTTTATGCTCTAACAATATTTTTGTTCAGCACTTGCTATTGAACCTATGTTGAGTACGCCGTCTGGTATGAGGATCAAATCCATAGAGGTAGTTCCACCTACAATGTCGATAACACGTATCATGACCACAGATGCGATGACAACACCTACTATTGGTAAGTAGACTCCTCTTTTTCTCTCTTAGTTATCATGTGTTTATTTCACTTGAACTATATATTCTTTCTTAGGGGGCATTTTGTAATATTGGATTCATTTTATGTAGGAGGCGATGATGCAATTCCTGGATGTACTCGTGTTAAATGTACGGGAACAATACAGAATTGTGATCAATTGCTCATGAGCAATGAAGATGCACTTCCCTTGAGAGTAGCCCAGCTTCCAGGTACTTTAAAGATTGATCATTTCTTTTATTATACAATATAATACTCATAATGTAATGCACTAACCCCCTGTGTGGTCCCTTGCAAGAACTAATTATAATAATCTTGTAATTATCTTGCAGGGAATAATCTATTTTATGAAAAACTTAATGATGAATGTTTGCACATTTTCGGGCCGACCATATGCACATGGTATCATATTTTGATTTCATTGCAAGATCAGATTTCATTTCATCCCTTTCTTCAAGTATATTAAAAGGTAGCTTCACTTCATTTATGAATCTAACAGGTTTTTTTCTTAAAAGGTGGTCATTACAAGATAAAGGGTTAAAGAATAATCTCATTGACTCTATGACAACACTTTTTGGACCCGAAGTCTTTCATAGACTTAAACTCCTTAACAAAGTGGGCACTATTTTGAATTATATTAGGGACAACTACATGAGCCAAATAGAACACAACCCTTATTATGAGCGGCCTCCCTATATTCCTATTAATGAGTGGGAGGATCTTAAAAAGGATGCACTTGAGAGAAGTGCAAAACATAGTGGATGAGTACTATCACCCGAGGAAAGAAGGTACATGATAATGTTAATAATGAAATTATGTACTATTTGTTAGAGTAATAAAGTGTTTGTTTATTAATTGAATCATATTGATTTAATTATTAAGTCACTTATTACCTCTTTCTACTTAAGCTAAACTTTAGGCATATAATAATTAATTATTTTATTAATTATTATTGTGCAACCTAGGGTTTTACCTTTTTAGGTTTTCTGATCTCTTTTTATAAGTATTGATCTCATAACACATGTAACCTTTTCTGACATTTCATTATTGATTGCAACTTTTGTTTTTGCACATCAAGGATTTCTCCTCTCTCGTGGATCCATACGTTCAGGTCTCCATAGTTGTTTGCTTCTCTCTCTTTTTGTGACAGGTGTTTGCATGCAGGTGTTCTTGGGAGCTGTGGGTTTTTTTTCATCAACTCCAATACAATATGGTATTAGAGCTTTAGATCTGCGTTCCCCTATCCTCTTCCTGAGAGATTTGGTCATGTTCATCTGATCTACATTTTCAGAGAGGGTTTCTTGTTGGATCTCAGGGGACCTATTTTTTGGTCATCTTGGCTTCAAACAAACCTCACGGTTGCATTCAGAGTGTCCAAGAACCCCAAGATTTATATAAAATTTGTTCAATTTGGATAAAGTTGGAATCTGTGGCAAAAAAACATTTGCAATCGGCCCCGACATGGATCCCAAGGTGATCACTATTTTCTAGATCACTTTTGGCTCAAATGGACCTCACGGTTGCGTCCAGAAGGCCCTAGATAGTCAAAATTCATATAGAACTTGTCGATTTTGGACAAGTTGGCTTCTGAGGCAAAACATTTTTGGGTACCAGGCCATACGATCTAACATGCAAATTGAGGCAGAATCTACAGCATTGGCATGCAAATCGAGGCAAAATTGTACCAATCTAACATGCAAATTAAGGCAACTATTTTACTATTTGGCATGTAAATTAAAGAAAAAAAAATTGGCATGCAAATTGAGACAAATTATGAACTGCCTGGCATGGATCTCGAAGCATGTGTGTGATTTTGAAATTTTTTTTTTTAAAAAAAATTCGGAGGCAACGGCCATTTGACCATCAAATTTAAGCCCATTAATCACATGCATTCTCAACCTTTGGTCATATGGCGACCAGGGGCCCATATTTTAGCCCGAAGGGCTTTGTATGCTAGGATGGCCATTTGGCCATCAATTTTAAGCTCATGAAGTGCTGACATCAGCACATCTAGACACCATTTTGAGCCCTCCGGAGCACTCTATGGTTTTTTGCTCATAACTTGAGCATATGGTGTCAAAATCGGGCAAACAAGGTATCGTCGGAAAGTTGGTTCCAAGTTCTATCTAGATCTAAAGGTTTGAATTTATGATTTTGTTTTTTTGATGGTGTTTTTTTACTATCAAAGCCATATTTTTAATTTTGCACTCCGAAAGCTCTATCTTGCGCATCTAGACTCTGTTTTGGGAAAGAAAAATATTGTTCAAAAGCTTGTTCTGAGAGCTTTCTATTTCTATGAGTCATTTTTCTAGATTTTGCTCTAGGTTCATTTTATTCAGATTCTTGCATTTTTGCAGTCTGGTGGATATCTTGGTTGTTATAGATCCTGGGATCTCTTCCCTTTGAGAGATGGCTCGTCTTAGGCTATTCTTTTGTTTCAGCAGCCTTCACTCTTCTTTAAGTAGTGTATACTTCACTTTTGTAGTATTCTTTTATGCACACGCACTGAGATAAATTGTCATTTTATTGCATGTATGAGATCTTGCACATGTTCGTGCTTTATGTACTCACACTCCATTATAAAGTGTCAGGGGGGGTTTGATGTTTGCCTTTGTTTTCCATCTTTTGTTGTCATGTGAGTGTTCCTCCAATGACATTAGCCTCAAGTATCTCTATATGTGTCTATACTCTCTCTGCACATTCGATGTTTCAGATTCTTCTTCATCATGCAGTTCATATTGGATGATCTTTTCAGTGTACCTATCACCTCTCTCTTGTCAGCATTATGGAGGGGTTTCTACTGATCGTTCTTCTACTTCTTTGGTTTGATAGTGTGAGCTATGTATTCAGTATTTGTTCCTATGTACTATGCGGATACAGTGGCTGGGTACCTATGCATTTCGGTGAGATAGATCATTTACCATATAGACACTCTTTCTTTCCTATTTTAGAGGCACTCTTCCATATTTGATTGATCAACTCTTCAGGATTTGGTGTTTTATACCATCTGTATCTTCAAGTTCAGTTGGTTGCCTTTGTTTGGCTCTTGATTCAAGTACTGTCATTTGAGGGCACCCATACAGATTACAGTCTTCTCTACATGGTCATGCTCTATTTCAGTGGAGGATCTTCGGATCAATAGTTACTTCTTGACAAAGTTTGCATCTTCTTGCTTTAGTGATGTTCTACATGTTCATTTTTGTTCCTATTTTCTGGAACATCCCTAGTTTTGGAGGCTTCTTTAGTCCTTCAGACTAGTCTTTATCTCTTTTCAGAGTAGAACTTTTCCCATGTGGTTTTCTCTATTTCTCCACTTTATAGAGAATCTATTTTGTACATGGGTACATCATCAGGCCATGTTGTCGGGACCCATTTTATGCTTTCAGCACTGTAGTTTCCTTTTCTTTCTTCTTGCATTGTTTGTAGCTGCATTGTTGCTCATCTTAAGGGGGGGTGTTAGAGTGAAGTATTAATTATATTAATTAACTTTACTCCCTTCTTAAGATTTCAACTCTTTTCTTTTAGTTGTATATATTTAAACACACATGCACTATTTGTTCTACACTCATGCACTAGTTGTTTTAAATATAAACCTGCATGCATTAGTCATGTAATAATTAAACTAATTATTACATGCACTTCTACTTTTTAGGGTTTTCCTTTCAAGGCTTTCAACCTCCTTTATAAGGTTGATCCATTGTATATTTTATTCATTCATTATTTGAGGATATTTTCTTCTTCATATTTTTGAGCCCTCTTCTTGTCTCTACTTCCTTGTAACAGGTTTTTGTATGCAGGTGATCTTCGAGTTTTGTGGATTTGTATTGCTCAAATCCTACATTATTTACTTTGTGTACTTATGTGATCTAACATATTTCAAACATCACATAGGTTTCTTGACACAACAAAGGCAACCACATCAAGAAAACAAAAGTACGGGCAACACAAGCTTAACTCGGGTGGATATTCAAAACTTGCTACATGAGTTGTAAGTATTAATAAATGAAAAATCGTATACAAATATTTATAATTAAATTGAAATAAATTTAGTTTTGATGAAATTCACTACAATAAAAATTCATGATACCAATAAAAAATGCAGGCCTTGGAGTTCAAAAAACCGATTACAGAAGAGGACAAGAAAATAGGCTACAAACAAGGCTATAAAGTCGTGGTTGAATGATACCAAGCAATGAGTGCACAAGGTTCTTCTATTGGATCTATTGATCAGGGAAATAAGCCAATTGATTTTTGTTTCAAGTTGAAAACTTTACCAATTATTGTATTTGATGTTAAGTTCCAACATAAAGTGAATATATTTTTTTTTAAGGAAACATTGATTATATATTTGTTTAAAACTTTAAAGTGAATATATTTATATGTATTAAACTGAATGATTAACATTTCTCAGTATTTGTCTTATATTTATATGTATATATTGTCGATAAATGCACTAATTATTTACATTGGAATGCAACCTGCCGATATTGATACTGCACCGGCCGAGCACGACGAAGGCATCGATTTGAATGTGAATTGTAGTACTCAAGGTATACATTTTCTATTCAAATTTTGATTAATGAATATTTAATACAAGTAAACATGTTAAATTGAATTTGGCATATAATAAAATTTTAATTATAATGTGTCGGAATTAATAAAAAAAAATTGTATTGCAATTGTAGGGGATGTAGAGGTTGTTCCCGATGAGCGTGTTGAGGTTCAAGTTGCTGGGCAAGATGATGTGGTTGGACAAGGTAAAGAGCATCACATTTATGTTTTTTAAAGTATTGAAATGCTTGTAACAATAATGAATATGTTTTTAAATTAACCCCAATTATGATAATATGTTTTTAATTGAAGCCTTTTATTTGTTATTGGAGATGACCCACCTTTGCAAAGGACAGTGAGATCACATGCACGACCGAGAAGAAATGATGATGTGGACATGGATACACCTCTGCAATAATATAGGGAAGCAGAAAAAAAGAAAAAGCCAAAAAAAAATGATTCTCATTTATGCAACTTATTTGATAATGACTGATGTTTATTTCTCGATGTTTATTTGATAATGACTGATATTTATTTACAAGTGTTTGAGCTTATTTCCATGTTTTCTTTCATTCTTGCATTTGAAATGTTAATGGGCTGCATACAAAGCTATGTTGTAAGTCTATAGGATTTTCTCCCTCTAAGCGTATTGTTTTTATTATTATTTCTTCTACTCTTCTCAAAATATTTATTTATCGCTACTAAAAACACTGAGTTTCCTTTTATACATTGTTGTAATGTTGGAGGGGTTTTCACTAAATCTTAGTGGATTTCATATTTTGGGAGAAATTAGTATTATAATGTTCAATGGGTTCTTTTCTAAAACACACTACTTGAACAACAACAAAACTTGTAATACAAATGTTGATTGCAACTACCAAGTTAGAAGCTTCACAAAAAACCTTAAATCATCATCTTGTCTAGAATGGTTAATCAATTGTTTAAGGTGGTTTAGTTGTGATGATGAGATGCGCCATTCTGATTCTTGGAACTTGATTTGTAACCATAAGTGATGGAGTTGAGGGGAGATGAAGGAATACCAAACAGTGAATTTGAAAATTTTCATCAGAGAAATTCCAGTGGAGGTCTGTTCAATAGAGAAGATAGTAATGACCGTAGGAGAATGAATAGTGGTTACAGTTGTAGTGGGGAAGAAAGTGGAGGCCATCCATGAAGAAACTTGCCGACAGAGAAGGTGTACAAGAAACAAAGGAGACTAGTGTACTTTTTAATAATAACAAAAGTTCAATAATGATTTTAGATGTTAACTTTGATAGCCTCAGCTTGGTTTCAGGCAATGTAGAAAGAGACACCTAGTTCAATATGCAATCTTAATTCATATACATAGGATATTAGGTGGAGCTGAAAAACACAATAGGGTTGCATTTTTAATAGAGGTCTTTAATTGAGTATTTTAAGTTATGGACCATCACGAACATTTTAATTTTGACCTATTAAAAAATGTAAACGTGTTGTTTTTTCTCAGCTCCCTCTACTATCCGTGCATATTCTACTTGTGTTGCACACACATTCTCGATTTAGAGTGGGAAAATCTTATTTTCAATGCGAGGGAGAGAAGCCAAACATATAAAGAACATGCAAATAAACATGAAAGCTACAAAACATAAATGTAGGTATCACAATAGTTGAGAAACATAAATGTAGGCATCATGGTCACAAGTGTTTTGAGACACAACATAATTCAATGCTATACCTAGACGATGTAACAAAACCAAAGAATCTTTGGTTTTTGGATCCCGCAGTGTCCACTTAGAACTGCAGGAGTAGTGGTTGTGTTGCATCCTCTGGGTATAGCATTCAATTATGTTGTGTCTTCAAACACTTGTGACCATGATGCCTACATTTATGTTTCTCAGCTGTTATGTCCCAGGACCCCTTATGACCCTTTATGACCCTTTCCGATCCCTAAGAATACATCTTAGAGGTATTAAAGTCTCGTAAAGGGTCATAAGAGGATCCTAGTAGGGGCCAGATGAGCTTCCACCTTCACGTGGTTGGCCCTGTTAAGTAGAGAATGTTAAACTATTACTAAAACAAAGAGAAGCTCAATAATTTAAGATCTCAATCAACGTACGACAAATATATATTTATTTTTAAAAAATAGTGTGAGCCGTTGCAATTATGACGGAAACCAAAGAATAACCAATGACAAAACTAAAAGTGATGACTATCTTTCAAAAACATCAATCACTTTAAGGAGCAATGATCACTTCAACTCACCTCAAGAAGTCTTGACCCAAGATCAAGTCATATCAATCCATCTCAATGGCTACCAAATCAATAGATTGTTAGAATAATAAGCAAAAAAATGCAAATATTAACACACAGAAGAGAACACAATAACACAATGTTTAATGTGGTTCACCCAATCCCTGGGGTACGTCCACCAACAATGAGTCCAATATCTTTATTATTATCGAGTGATTACAATCTGAAACTTGCAACTCAATACCACCATAGGAAGCTACAAAATCCCTCATACATGAATCCCAAACCCTAAGCCCTTTTTAAAAGTATTTTTGACATAATGAAATTAGGGCAAAAATACTCTGACTAATAGAAAATTGATGGTTGACCCATTAGGGGCTCTACCCCTTGACCCTACCTGGGGCATTGCCCAGGACCCCGCAAGGGGCTCTGCCCCTTGACCCCGTAGATAAGTCAAGGGGGAAACTGCACCGAAAGAACCTGAGTCTGATTAGGCTCCACATACATAACAATCTCCCACTTGGAGAATGATTAGACTCCACAACAATATCCTCCCACTTGGAGACTGATTGACCAAACCTGTAGCTCCCACTGGACTAAAGAAACCACCCTGGACTCAGCTATTCTTTTATTCTATTCAGTCTAGAAGACCAACCGAAGCTGAAGAGGAATTCAACTTCTCCCTTTGTAAACATATCTATTGGATTATCATCTGTATGTATCTTCTCCAACTTTAACTATCCATCATCCAAAACTGACCGAATGAAATGATATCGCAATTATATGTGTTTTGTTTTTTAGTGCAAAACATAATTCTTTGCAAAATGAATGGCACTCTGACTATCTGAATACAAATAATTATCTACCTATGGATGTCCCAATTCTTCCATGAAGAATTGAAGCCATATCATCTCCTTGGCTGCCTCTATAGTAGCAACATACTCTACCTCTGTAGTGGATAAAACAATCACCTTTTGTAATGGAGAAATCCAACTCACTGCTGTCCCACCAATAGTAAATACATAACCTATAGTACTCTATCTGGTATCAATATCTCCTACCAAATCTGAGTCAACATAGCCATGAACAATAGTAGAAGATCCCCCAAAGTGTAAACACTTATTGGATGTACCTCTCAAATATCTGAGAATCCATTTGACTGCATTCCAATGCTCAATCCTAGGGTGACTCATATACCAGCTAATGACTCCCACTGCATGTGCAATATCTGGCCTAGTACATACCATAACATACATTAAGCTCCCTACACCTGAAGCATAAGGTATCTTGGACATTTTTGCCTCTTCTTCTGGTGTCTTTGGACACATTTCTTTGGTCAATTTCAAATGATCAGGCAAAGGTGTAGTGACAGCTTTGGCATCCTTCATGTAGAATCTTTGCAACACCTTCTCAACATAATCAGCCTGAGATAGAGTTAATTTTTTGTTCTTCCTATCTCTGCAAATTTTCATGCCAAGGATTTGTTTTGCTGCCCCCAAATCCTTCATAGCAAAAGATTTGGCTAACTGTTGTTTCAACCCCTTAATATGATCCATGTTAGATCCAGCTATAATCATATCATCAACATATAAACATAGAATAATGTAGCTGTCATTATTTAACCTCTTGAAATAAACACAATGGTCAGAATTACATCGAGTGTATCCATTCTCATTCACAAAAGTATCAAATTTAATATACCATTGCTGAGGTGCTTGCTTCAAGCCATATAAACTTTTTTGCAATTTGCACACTAAACTCTCCTTACCCTTGACCTCAAATCCCTGTGGCTGTACCATATATATTTATTCATTCAAATCACCATGAAGAAAAGTTGTTTTAACATCAAGCTGCTCTAAATGAAAATCTTCAATAGCCACAATACTTAAAACAATACGAATAGAAGTCATTTTAACAACTGGAGAAAAAATCTCATCAAAATCAATACCATGTTTCTGTACAAATCCTTTTACGACTAATCTGGCTTTAAATCTTTTCTTACCTCCATCTTCTTCTTTCAACCTGTAAACCCATTTATTCTGCAAAGCTCATTTACCTGCAAGTAACTTACATAAATCTCAAGTCTAATTTTTCAGCAAGGAGTCCATTTCATCTGTCATTACAGACTCCCACTAAAGTTTTGTATCCACCTGCATAGCTTCATTATAACATTCAGGTTCACTAGCATCAGTTACTAAGATAGAATACAAAGAAGGTGAAAATCTATCTGGAGGTCTACTTAGCCTTTTGACCATCTAACATTCACTAGGGTATGTGGTATTTGTTGTTGTTGTTGTTGTTGTTGCAGAGCATAAGGAATTTTTGGAGCATTATCATTTGGAATATCATCCAGCACTACATAATCATTTTCTTTCTTCTCATGCTGCTACAACAGAGCTTTGTACAACACTTTCTCATTGAATATGACATCTCTGCTTCTTACAATTTTATGATTGTCAAAATCCCAAAGCCTATAACCAAATTCATCAATGCCATATCCAACAAATATACATTTCTTAGATTTAGCTTCCATCTTGGTTCTATTTTCAGAATCTATATGTGCAAACACTTCACAATTGAAAGTTCTAAGAAAAGAATAACTCACCTTCTTACCTGCCCATGCTTCCTCTAGAATACCACAACCCAAGGGAGTAGAGGGGCCTCTATTTATCAAATATACAACAGTATTTACAATCTCTGTCCACATGTTTAGGGGGAGCCCAGCATGCAACCTCATGCTCCTAGCATGTTCCATTATTGTCCTGTTCATGCGTTCAGCCACTCCATTTTCCTGTGGAGTCCTTGGAACTATTTTTTGTCTATGAATACCAGTAGAGGCACAATAATCTTCAAATTATTTTCTGCAATACTCACCACCATTATCAGATCTGAGACATTTTAATCTTTTTCCAGTCTCATTTTCAACCAAGCTTTTCCATTTCTTAAAAGTTTTAAATACATTAGATTTCTGTCTAATGAAATATATCCATACTTTCCTAGTTGCATCATTAATGAATGTAACATAATACTGAGAGCCACCAAGGGAAGATACCTAAGCTGGACCCCATACATATGTATGCACAAGCTCTAATTTTTCATCTTTCTTTTCCTTCCCCCTCTTTACAAAACTAACTCTCTTTTGCTTTCCATACACACAACTTTCAAAGAAATCCATATTAACACATTTTAGACCTAGTAGAACTTTCTTTGAATGAAGTAATTTCATACCTTTTTCACTCATGTGCCCAAGTCTGTTGTGCCACAACGCTGTTTCAGAATCTCTAGCTACTATCTCTCGTTCTACCTACTCAACTGCAATAACTGTTCTTGAACATTCTTTTTTCTCTGAAACAATTAAAGTAGTGGGAACAGTATGACCTATACAAAGATACAAGGTGCCTAATTTCACACCTTTTGCTACTACTAAGGAACCTTTTGAAACCTTCCAATTTTTATCATTAAAAGTAACTGTGCAACCCTCATTAGCGAGTTGCCCTGCGGAAATTAAATTTCTACTCAGCCTTGGAACATGTCTTACCTCTTGTAGTAGCCAATGATTCCCATTGTGCAACTTAATCTTGATTTTCCATTTTCCAACAATTTGATAGGGTTCATTATCTCCCAAATAAACTAGCCCAAAATCCCCTTGGACATAATCAACAAAATAACCTCTATGGGGTGTAGCATGAAATGAAGCCCCCAAATTTAACACCCATGAATCATCAACATTTTCTAAAGACAAGAGCAAAGCATCCTCTTTGGGTTTTTTACTTACCACATTTGCCTCCTTGTTTCCATCATGTTTGTCTCCTTGATCTTTCTTTCGAGACCAACAATCTTTCTTCTTATGTCCTAGTTTTCCATAGTACCAGTAGTCGCTAGGTCCTCTTGACTGATACCTCTTTCCTTTTGACTTCCCTCATGATTTTCCATGATTTCCAGAGTTGTTTCCTCTATCTCTTGTTCTGCCTCTGCTTTCTGCGTTCAATACACTACCTGATGTAGATGCCCCTGAGCTTTTCCTAAGAATTTCCTCACTCAATATAACACCAATAACATCATCAAACTTTAGGGTATTAGAACTAGAAATAGAATTACTAATAGCCATTACCAAGCCATTCCAACTTTCTAGCAAAGAGCACAAAAATCAAGAGAGCCCTAACCTCTTCATCAAAAGTAATTTTAACTAAGGCTAACTAACTTGTAACTATATTAAACTAATTCAAATGATCAACGACTGATCCACCTTCTACCATTTTCATATTAAATAAATGCTTCATAAGAAATACCTTGTTTGAAGTTGAAGGTTTTTCATACAACTTCTCTAGGGTATCCATCAGTTCTTTAGCTTTCATTGCTCCAATAATATTGAATGCCATTGATTGTGCCAGGCATAGATGAATACTCCCCAGTGCCTTCCTATCCAAAATATCCCAATCATCCTAAGACATTGTTGCCTCTTTCTTGGCTATTCCCTCTAATGGAAGCCATAGATCCTTCTGATAGAGATAGTCCTCCATTTGCATCTTCCATAAATGGAAGTTCTACCCATTAAACCTATCAAACTTCAGCCTACCCTCATCTTCCATTTCTCCCACTTAACTGAGAGACTCTCCCACTAACTCGTGAGACCTACTTCAAAGAATAGATGAAAGAAAAAATGAAATAACCTCACTCTGATACCACTTGTTAGAATAATAAGTAGAAAAATGCAAATATTAACACATAGAAGAGAACACAATAACACAATGTTTAACGTGGTTCACCCAATCGCTGGGCTATGTCCACCAACAGTGAGTCCAATATCTTTATTATTATCCAGTGATTACAATCTGAAACCTACAACTCAATACCACCACAGGAAGCTACAAAATCCCTCATACATGAATCTCAAACCCTAAGCCCTTTTTACAAGTATTTTTGACATAATAAAATTAGGGCAAAAATACTCTAACTAATAGAAAATTGATGGCCGACTCATCAAGGGCTCTACCCCTTGACCCTGTAGATAAGTTAGGGGGGAAACCACGCTGAAAGAACCTGAGTCTGATTAGGCTCCACATACATAACACAAATCTCTACCAAGAACCTAGTCGCAAAGAAACACCATAGACCACACCACGAACCTGTTGTGAAGAGGCATCCAATGTCTCATAAGTCGCATCAAATGATCCTCTTTTTGTAATCCAAGTCTCTCAGCTTGGTTCACCAAGAAGAAGACTTCTCCCAAGTCATCATCGACACCATAGTGATCTACAAATATCCATTGTGCAAGTTCTGCAAGTCAAGTCACTGCTACACTCCATAGGAACAAAGAACATCCAATTCAGACCAAAGAAGTCAAGAAGTCACTCAAATCAGATCTGAATGCAATTAGGTCTACATATATCCCACAAACACATTAGGAAGAATGCATCTCTAATTGCTACACTAGCTTCTTGTGTTAGAGCAGTCATTGTCACAAATCTTGATTTGGTAGGATCCATTCCAAATCCAAGTCTCTAGACTCGACTCAATAATCCATGAGCCAGTACTGAATCTACTACAAAGTCATCTCTGAATGACATAACCAAATCATGAGCATGAATAAAATACCTCAATTCACCAAACCACCTTGCAAGTCGATCAAGATCTGAAAGTAATGCAACTAGCTAGAACCAGATCTGCAAGAACACAGTTCTGAATCGATACAAACTCGATCGACAAATATATATATATATTTTTAAAAATTATGATGGCCGTCATAATTACAACATCACTAGAAAAGTGATGACTATCTGTCGGAAACTTCTAACGGATACTTGTCCCATGCACAACACTTCCATCGGTAAACAATCTACCAACGACTGTTATCCATTGGAACATTATGAGGGTTAGCCACTGCATGTACAACATTTCTGATGGTAAACTAACTACTTCTGATGACTACCCGTCAAAATTGTGACATCTACAAATAGACCCGATGGTATGTTCGCTGTGTTGAAACCCCCTTTTTGCGAGGACTATAGTCATCTTAATTACGACGCCGATCGTAGCCATCATTTTTTTTTATTGCAAAAATGCGACGACAGGTGGTGTCATTTGATCGATGATAAACTGTCAAAATTCCAATGAACTTCCGTCAGAAAAAGGTCTCAAATGTACTAGTGATAGCATCTCATGAATGGATGTCAACCAACATACTAATGGGATACAAATATACAAATCATGATAACAATAAGCACTTGCATCCAATGAGGAAAAAAAAGATATAACAGTTGTAATCATCTAGAAATGGTCATCTAGACTATTAGCCCCTTTTGCTAAATCATCAATTGCTTATTCTTGATCAAATCCTGGTTTTGTCATTTATTCGATTATTTTCTATGGGCTAACCATCTTATCCTAAGTCTTTATTTAATTAAAAGGAGTTTTCTCCTCTTTTAATTAAATAAAAAGCCCCCCACTTTTCCTCTTATCCTAAGTTGCACAAATTAAGCATTATTCTTATTTTATAAAAGGGAAAAAGCACTTTTTTTGTCTCATATGGACACAAAAGTCAACTCTTATTTTCTCATTGGAGGATACTTGTGCACATGGATTTCTCCTCTCTGATGCTCCACCATTGATTAAATCTTTTTCCTCTTAATATCCATGGTCCATTCCTTCTCATTTCTTATAAAATGAGAGCTCTCTTCTTCATTCTAGATCCCCAACTTTTTATGCTAATGTTATGCTGCAGGTTTTCTAGGTCACTTTGGAGCTTTTGAAGATTTGGAGCATTCTTGGCTTTTGCATCTACATGCTATCATAGTTTCATTTCTTGCATTGTCATGACATTCCTAGCTTCATATTAACTTAGTTTCCTTTATGCTTTAGATTACTTCATGTAGCTTAATAAGGAGGCTTTGTAATACTTGCATATTTCCTTTCATAGCTTAGTTGCATTGTTCTTTCATTTCCATAGCTTAGCTTGCATTTCCATTCTTAGCATAGCTTGCATCTCATCTCCATTTGGATTCTTGAAGATATTGGCATTCTTTCCCTTGTCTCATTGAATCTCTCATTGCATGGTTTACTAGCAAGGTTATTGGCTTAATAGCTCTAGCTGAGAACATTCTTAAAACCCTTGCACTCCATGCCTAGGGAGCTCTAAATCAATTTCTCAAGGTTTCCAATCCATGGATTCTCTTGGAAGCAATGATTTAGAGAAGTGCACTATTTAGTGTGTACATTTTTGGTGCCCACTGTGGGCTGTTTCTTGCATCTTTTTGGCCGAGTTTAAATTTAATTAGTTTGCCAGTTTAGTTTGCTTTAGTTAGATAGATTTCATTTGCAAATTTCATTTGGATTTTGAATTTTTCTAACCTTGTGGGCCTATCAAGTTGTGCTTTTAGGTGCTCTCATTTCTTGAAATATTTTGCCAAAAGAATGCATGTCAAAGCTTCAAATGCACAAGGGCTACTAACGGTTTTTGTAGGGCTGCCCAAAGCATAAAAACCCAATCAAGTGCTTGTTTATTTCATTTTCAAGTGTGGAAATTACTAGTTGTTTCACTTCATAGGAACATAATATCTTGTGGAAGGAATTTTGAGGTGGTAGGAGAAGTATGCTCTTCACCCTTGTGGTGAACCAGAAAATCTTGACCCATCTTTGGATTGTGAAAGCAAGAGGGTAATTGAACATTTTCTTGGTGTGTTTGGGAGAAAGCTTTGGGATAGGGGAGTATGCTCTTCACCCTTGTGGTGAAACAAAATCCTTGAATCTCATAAGTTGATCCATTCTTTGTTTAGATTTTTAGAATCCTTTAGCGGGCCTGCTCTTGAGCAATCAAGAGGAATGACCCAAGTGGGGACAAGCTTATTGCCAGCTATTCAAACCCACTATAAACTCAAGGCTATCAAGGACAAAAACCTTGGTAGATGTAGTGTTTGTCTTCTCTTGATGTGAGTACTTGTGGGATTGTGACCATGAGGAAAGTATTGAGTAAGAATGCTTAAGGTACTCTTGAGGCCGTGAGGTTTGTTAATTGCCGCAAGGTAAGGAGTCCCTTTGGGGAGCAAGAGGGTTACTACGAATGGAAGCCCTTATTAAGAACCATAAATAGAAGCCACCCTATTTTTTTGCTTAGCTTCTTGGTGCAAGGATTGATCCAAGTGGAATAACCCGGATTACCCCAAGATTACTCACCATATGTGTTCCTTTGGTTGTGTCTTTGGCACTTCCATGACAAAGCCAACATCTATTGTGGGCAACCACTTTGTGTGAGGCAATGGAGCATCAAGTTGTGGGCCAAGTTGTTAAGTATTGAGCCTTGTCATTTTAGGCTAGAAAGTGCTTGAAGTGTTCTCATTGTGCTATACCCATGTAAACATTCTTGCATACTCAACATTTTGGTAGCATTCATAGGGTCTTTCAATTTGATATCACAATTGTTTTTCTTGGAAAGGTTGCTTTTGCCCTTGTTTCAAGTGTTTGAAGACATGTTTGATCCCATACTGTTTGCAAACCTATCAAATTACTATTGTCATTTTGATTGAAATCAAAAAAATCAACCCTCAAACTAAAATTTTTGAGCAAATAGTCCCAAAAACTGAGTTTTTTATGTTCAGTAGTCAAAGAGTCATACAATTCTGCAATAGTATCATGCCCTATGGAGAGAACATATTGTGCAATAGTTCACCCCTGCTAGACTATCGCCCCGCCTGCCTGGAAAGTATCACCCGAGCTTATTGAAAACTATCGCCTGGTTTAAGGTGAAGTATCGCCTCGCTATAAACTATCACCCTGCTTGCCTGGAAAGTATCGCCCTGAGTCATTCTACTGTCCTAATGCTGTTGCAATCTGGAGTTGCTAAATTTGAGTTTTAACCAGTTGTAGAGTGTCTTTTCTTATTCTTATCTGAAGCTGGCTTGTTGTCTACATGCTTAGGATTGTTCTAGATTGAAATAAATGAGCTAAAACTATTGGATTTGAGCCTATCGAATGTCACTTTTGATCACTTGTCAAAACATGGTTACCTATCTAGCTACTTGCTAATCGAGCTGCTTGCTCACATCTAGGCTTGTGTCAATTGATTGCTGTAAGTTCTTGAGCACTTTGACCAGCCATCTCTATAGTTCTATCTCGACAAGTGATCATCATTGGCTTTTTCTTATCTCAACATCTAAGAAACTTTGTCTCATTTCATTGGTTGAACAACTTTCTTTTTCATGCCAGTTACAACTCGGTCTCAATTTGAGCAAGGGAGTCACCCTTTGTTCAACTATACGCAGTTACCTTCTCCCACTAGACGCTCATGAGCACCTATTAGCAATGCTAGTTCTAGTTCTGAAGATTCTAAGGGTACCTCATGGTACAAAGGAGGTTTCCTCTTTTCAGCATTTAAGTCCTCCAAAAACACAGACAATGTCTCACTCACTCTCACTGAACAAAAAAAGTTCCATCATTTGCAAGAACACTTGAGCACAAGGACAACCAAGCGCGCTTAGACAAAGAACACAACCAAACCATAATGGATGCTGCTAGGTGCATGGATTTTAGGGGAATGTCTCATGAGCAACCCGAGACTAGTAGTTATGAGCATAGACCACTTTTTGGTACTAATGGCAACTATGGAAACAACACACCACCTAGATCTCCTCTGAGATGAACTTTTTCTGTACCTTCTTCACCTCCTAGACCACCTCCCTCTCACCATGAGGAAGAGGCTGTTGATGAGATTTCTAGTGAGGATCTTATTGCATTTGAACAAGATGAGGACTCCCAACGAAAGATGCTTAAGCTTTTATAGCACAATGGAGACCAATATTTCCAATATATGACTTCTAGAGGATACAAGCTTCCTCCTGGCTATGATGTTAGACAAATTGTCCAAAAAAGAGTACCAAATGAATTGGAAGTCCTTAAGGAAGAACTACGTCAGACAAATCAATGCCTTACCCAAATGGCAATAGAACGAGAGCCTCCAAAGGTCTCTTTTGTAGAATCAATTTGTGCTCTTCCTTTTGATAAAAGTCTATAAATGGTCCCATTTCCTAGGGATATTGAGGTTCCTAAATACGACAAGACGTATGATGGAAACGGTGACCCCCATGACCATGTGCGTCACTTTTACGCTCTTAGCTTGGACTTCCTTCATGAAGACACATTTTTGCTACGATTATTCCCTTGAAGCTTAAGAGGACAAGCTTTAGAATGGTTTGTAAAGTTGACACCTATTTTGAAAACTTTTGATGAGTTGGCTATGCGCTTCACACAACCCTATTCATACAATATCTAATAGCCTATCACCATGATAGATCTTGGTGCTTTAAGACAAAACCAAGGAGAGTTATTTGCCACTTACTTGCAATGTTGGAGCTCATTGTATTCTTGATATCCTCATCAGCTACCTAAAAGGGAAAAGATTGACATTTTCATCAACACTCTTGTGCCTGAGCTATATTATGATCTAAGGAAGCAACTGTTCTCCTCTTTCAATGACATGGTTGAAAGTGCATATCAGATTGAGGATGTGGCCATCAGAAAGGGGGATATTGTTATTAATAAAGATACTAGAGGCAATGGAAAAGGAAAAAACAAACCTTGGAATAGGAATAAGTATGTTGTCAATGATGGGGTTGTAGATGTCCCTAAAGCTAAAGAGCCTGCTTTCAACCTCTCTAATGCCATCTACGCAGCAAAACAACAAGAAGCTGCCAACGCTCAAAATTTAGATAAGAGAAAGAAGCAATTCCGATGATGGGTCTATACCCCATTGGCTGAGCCATATGATGTGATTCTTAAGACTTTGGTTACCAATAATTATCTTACGCTTCCTAAGAAAACTTGTCCCTATGATCCGCCAGTTAAGCCTGATTGGTGGACACAGGATCATTACTGCCACTATCACAAAAACAAGGGACACAAGACTGACAATTGTTTCATGCTTAAAGATGCTATACAAGATCTCATTGATGGAGGCACAATTCTCATAGATGGCTTAGTTAAAAACTCTTATCACCAGGCTTTCAAAGATCCTCTACCTAAGTATGACAAAGGTGAAACCTCTCAAGCACATAAGAAGAATCATGATGCTAAGATCAACTATACATATACTTCTGATTTGCCTGTGATCAACATGGTAGATCCCATTGAGAGTGTTCTTATGATGAGATCTCAAGATGATAATAAAGCCAATCATGGTATGCCAAAGTTGGTCTTGCAAACACAAGGTAGTTCATTTTCCCGAAGTGAGGCACTGAATGCTGTTACTAGGGGGCAAGCTAAACTGGTCCTTAAAACTGTGCCTGATCCTAAACAAGCCTCATCTTCCAAACTAGCAGTTCCTTCAGCTTTGTCTAGCTATGATCTTGTCCATCAGTTGCAACAGACACCTGCACAGATATCTATTTTTGAGTTGCTTGAGCTATCCCCTTTGCACAAGGAGATCCTTGAAAAGGCTTTGCATATAGCTAATGTCCCTAATGACATTAACCCAGATAGGTTCCAGGCTATGGTCAACCACATCTCATCACCTCATTATCTATCCTTTTCTACAGAAGATGACGTATCTATTAGTCACCCTCACAATCTTGCATTACATATTGAAGTTATGGTCTACCATACCCAAGTCCGCCGAGTCCTGATAGACAATGGTGCAGGGTTAAATATTGTTTCTTTCAATGTCATACAACAACTGGGTTTGTCAAAATTTGCTATAGATCCTAAACGGAAAATTACTATAAAAGCATATGATGAAGTTGAAAGATCTTCCAAAGGTCTTGTCACGCTACCTATCCAAGTGGGCCCTGTCATGAAAGATATTATGTTCCAAGTATTGGACATCCCACTTGCTTATAACATTCTTTTGGGTCATCCTTGGATCCATGACATGCAAGCTGTGCCTTCTACATACCATCAGTGTGTCAAATTCCCCCATAATGGAGCTGAAATTGTGATTCCCAGGGATCATTCTATTGCTATCAATACTCTTGCTGCTGCTGAAACATTTGTTCCTCACAACAAACCCTCTAATGATCCTACTGCATCCTTGGTTGCCACTGAGAAAAAATTTAAGATGATGAGCCTTGGTATGGGTGAATACACGCTAGATTCCTTTGTTGCTATGCCTACTTCTCCTAGATCATATGGGAGACATTCTGATAAGATGAAGCCTTCTGCTTCTACCATGACAATTTTTGGTACTTTTTTTCAAGCATCCATACCCCTAGAGGCAGAAAGAGAAGAGCAAGTTGTTAGAGAATGGATCTATAGAGATGAAGAAGACAGTACCACTATTGCTACTCCTATTTCTCCTAAGCGCTATGGTAAAGGCTATAATTTTTTGTAGAAAATGGGCTATCAAGGTCAAGGACCTATAAATGATAATGGACACACCCTAGTTGAGCCTTTGAGTCATACTAATGGCCGACCCTCTAAGATTACAACAGGTCTAGGATATGGTGCCGATGATGACCTCCCTACATGTTCCAGAAATGCTCCCAGGATTAGTGATTCAGACACAGATACAGATGAGTCACCACTGCACACTATGGCTCAAATGGGAGATCATGTTCCTTCTACTTCACTCCTTTGGGAAGGAGAATGTATGCCTAACAATGATTCAGCTAAAGCTTCTATGTATAGATATAATGAATTTGATCCTAAAAGCTGGCAATGTAGGAATATTTTACGGTTAATGAAAAGAGGAGATCTCACAAATAATGACACTGAAGCCTCTACTTCTAAAGGTCCTAAACATTCTTGGTGCAAGCATCCTAGTAGAAGCGTAACAATAGATTCAAATGAATATGAATGGGATACCCTCTTAGACGGATCTTCCACAATGGATATGGAAGTGGATGTGGTTCATACTTATGGTGACCAACCCGACATAGTTGATGAGTCTTGCGTAGGGTCTGATGAGTTTAATCCATGTATTGCTTTAGTGGACCATGCTGGTCCTTCTATGACAAGTCTAAATCTTAACACTTTCAGAGCTTACCCTATAGGCTCGACCTCTCTTGTCACCAGAGATGACATCCCTCGCATAAATGCTATTGAACCTGTCACTTCATTTCATCTCACAAAATCAGATCTCATAGCTTGGTCCACCTAGGATCAACATGCCATTGAAC